>OU343219.1:99044304-99189304 GCA_910596185.1 Chrysanthemum makinoi | reverse complement strand
ACACATATTAACTTTGCGTTTTGACATTAGTATTATTTTCTCCCTCATAAATTAAGTGTTAGGTCTACGAATCATTTTTTCGTGTACAAGTATACTTGATTGACACTAAAAATTCAAGAGTGATTCTTGATTTGGTGGTGTTTGGATCATTTTATTTTTATTTGAATATGAAAATGGCTTATGTCAAGTTGATTTTATGGACTTAAATATAAGTCAGAAGCACAAATTTGGCAGGCTCGTAAGCCGACAAAAGTGAGCTTACGAAATTTATAAATTTCAAATAAGCCCCGAAGCTTGGAAGATAAGCTAATCACTTGACATTAGTTTACACAGCTTATTCTAACACTCATTTGTGGTCATTTAACAAAAACCAGAAAACATTCCTCTTCATAATAATGTGACTCATTCTTAATAGTGAACATATGAGGAATCGAACTCGAGACCACCAAGCCTCATTGTGTTGGCCCAAAGCTAATATGCGAACTTTGTGGCCGATTTGGTTAAAAATAATAATAATAAAAAAAAATAAAAAAATAAAAAAACTATTTAATCCAATCAAGCTACAAAACAGCATTTTGTAAAAAGGACAAATTATAAATGTGATTAGCTTTAGATTGTCATGTCAATGGTGCTTCAAACAGGAGCTATCCTTTCCAACTCGTCTTTTTCAGTGTGATATGAACCTGGATTGCATTTTCTTTTCTTAACATTTTTTCTATCTTCTTTGTCTTTTTGTTTTCTGTGTAGGAACTTAAATTTTATAATACAAGAAGATACTATCGTCGAGCTTTCGTTTGCAACGCAATGCAACAATTTATGTATCTATTTTAAGTTTTTTTGGTAAACATCGAAGCCCAAATAGCCGCCCGGATCTTCCATTTAATTTTTCTTTTGCTTATACTAGACGTGGTCATACCAAAAAAAAAAAAAAAAAGTTAAAAAATAAAATAAAATTATGTTAACTTGGGCTTATTACATGTTTATTCTCTGGTTAAAAACGAATCAATGTTGCAATGAATGCAAAATCGCATGTTTGTAGGCAATTAGGCTTGCTCCACTTGATGCATGGAGATTCATTTTGGTTCGGCTTTTCCTTTTTCAACCACTAAATCATGAGTAAGATATGAATTGACTTTTGTTTCGAAACGAAAATCTTCATTCATTAGTAAGTCAAATATACAGATTTATCCTTTGATCTTCATTAAACGGGATTTTTTATGTTTTGAGCTTCGCAAATTAAATGTTGTTTTATGATGTTCAAAGATAAATTTAGATTAGTGCACTACCATATATTATGCACATTTTGGAATTTAATTTAAAGAGGGACAGACCCAACACTATAAGTCATTAGATGCACAATTTTATTTTATTTTATGTATAGGATATAAAAATAGAGAAGAAATAAATTTCTTTTAACATATGAGCTGACTAATTAAAGAAGACATGTATTTGTGTGACACCAAATTTCAGAATCAGGTCATTTTTAAAAAATCGGTATTTTTGACGAAAATTTACACCAGACGGCACACATCCATCGAGTTCTCGTCAACTTTGAATCCCCCTGACTTTAAATAATATAAATAGGGTAGTGCATTTTTTTGTAAGATATTGAGTGAGTAGTTACGTGAAAACAGGTTGTATGTAATATACATAGGGTAGTGCATTTTTTTGTAAGATATTTAGCAAGTAGTTAGAGAATCTCTAATGTATAAACTAAGAATAGCTTTTTAATATTTTTAAATGTTTTTTGAAATGGTTTTTTTGCAAAAAGCTTTTTAAAAAACTTTTTGTAAAGACTTGATAAACTTCAAGTCTTTGTTAAAAACTTTCTTCTCTTGTGTGTCATGTATTAAATGAAATAAATGCATTAAGTTTTTGAAGACTTGATGCTTTGTAAGTGCTCTTACGCGAAAACAGGTTGTATGTCATTGTTGCATGACTAGGAAATGTCACGATAGCACGCTTGGCCGGCTTGCAATTTATGTTCGAACTTTAATTATTTAAAGTAAATTAATACTCTCAGAAGAATCCATCTGGACCTTGTGTGGACACTGTACAAGAATTAAACTAGACAATTTAAGTTCTTATATTGTTTGATTGAACAAATAAAAGTACGAGTACTTATTACTGCTACACATGAACATCAAAACACACGTTAAAAGCCGCACGATGCGGGTTGGTATGGGTTTTGACTAAAACCGAATCGCATTTGCGGTTTCTATAAAATAAATTTTGAACCGCACCACATTTTGCGATTTCGGTTTTTGCGGGTTTTAACCGCACCGCACCATCACTTATAATTTAGAGTAAATTACACGGATGGTTCCTAAGGTTTGTCCAAAATTTAACTCACAGTCCTTAAAAGTTTAAAGTTGCATGGATAGTCCTTATCTCTGACAAGAATAACACTTATGGTCCCTTATTTAACTGGTGTTAAGTGAGTTCCGTTAAAATTTACACTTTTAGCCCTTTTGGTTAAAGATCATTGTCTCGTCAGTCCTTTATCATAACAGACGTTTATAATTTAAAGATTTTCAACTATGGGTACTTTTTTATAATTTTTTTTTTACGTTTTCATCCGTTTTCATTCGTTTTTATACGTTTTTGTTCGTTATTATATGTTTTATCCGTTTTCGTCCGTTTTAATACGTTTTTGTCCGTTTTTTATTTGTTTTTATACGTTTTCATTCGTTTTCATCCGTTTTAATACGTCTTTATACTTTTTCGCCCATTTTCTTACATTTTTTACATTTTGGTCCGTTTTTATACGTTATTTTATACGGTGCTCACGTTTTTATCCGTTTTCATCTGTTTTTATACATTTTCATCTGTTTTTATACGTTTTCATCCGTTTTTATTCGTTTTTGTCCGTTTTTATACGTTATCATCCGTATTTGTAGTTTTTTATCCGTTTTCGTCCCTTTTTATTCGTTTTCGTCTGTTTTTATACGTTTTCGTCCGTTTTTATACGTTTTCATCCATATTTATATGTTTTTATCCGTTTTCGTCCATTTTTATTCGTTTTCGCCATTTTTTATTCGTTTTCATCCGTTTTATACGCTTTCATCCGTATTTATATGTTTTATCTGTATTCGTCCATTTTTATTCATTTTCTTCTGGTTTTTATACATTTTCGTTTGTTTTTATCCGTTTTAATACTTTATCGTCAATTTTTATACGTTTTCATCCATTTTCTTCCGTTTTGTCCTTTTTTTTATCCGTTTTCATATGTTTTTATTCGTTTTCATATGTTTTCATCCGTTTTATATGTTTTTATCCGTTTTCGTCTATTTCCATATGATTTCGTCCTTTTTTATACTTTTTCTTACGTTTTCGTCCGTTTTGATACGCTTTAATTTGTTTTTGTCCGTTTTTATATGTTTTCGCCCTTCGTTTTCTTCGTATAAAAGCGTATTGAAACATATAAAAACGTAAGAAAATGTATAAAGACGGATTAAAACGTACAAAAAACGTATAAAAACGGATGAAAACGTATTAAAACATAAGAAAACGAATGAAAACTTATGAGAACGTAAGAAAAACGTATAAAAATGGATGAAAACATATGAAAACGGACGAAAAGGGATAAAAACATATAAAACGGATGAAAACATATGAAAACGGATAAAAACAGACGAAAACGTATTAAAACAAATAAAAACGTATGGAAATGTAAGAAAACATATAAAAGCAAATGAATATGTATAAAATAGATGAAAACGAATAAAAGGACTAAAATGGATAAAGCTTATTAATACGGATGAAAACGTATAAAAACAGACGAAAACGAATCAAAACGGATGAAAAAGTATAAAAAGAGATGAAAACATATAAAAGAGGTAAAAAACGGATAAAAACGTATAAAATATGACGAAGACGTATAAAAAGGACCAAAATGTAAAAAAAATCTAAGCAAACGAGCAAAAACATAATAAAACGGATGAAAACGTAAGAAAAACGGATGAAAACGAATAAAAACGGAGGAAAACCTATAAAAACGGACGAAAATGGATAAAAACCTATAAATTCAGCATTATAAAGCGGAAAACGAATGAAAACGTAAGAAAACGCAAAAACACGTACCTAAAGTCAAAAATCTTTAAATTATAAACATCCGTTATGATAAAGGACTGACGAGGCAACTATTTTTACCAAAAGGGCTAAAAGTGTAAATTATAAGGGAACTCACTTAACACCAGTTAAATAATAGACCATAAGTTTTATTCTTTTCAGAGATAGGGACTATCCATGCAACTTTAAACTTTTAGGGACTGTGAGTGAAACTTTGGACAAACCTTAGGGACCATCCGTGTAATTTACTCTATAATTTATATAATTAATGTGGGTTTTTGCGGTTTTTGGTAGAGATGTTCACGGGGTGTTTCGGTTCGGTTCGGTTAGTTGAAAGATTTTAACTATCCATCGCGGGGCGGGTAATTCATTTCACTACCGAAACCAACTGCATACTAAACGGGTAAACGGACTTTAGGTAACCGAAATTGGCGTTACGCCATTAGTTCAATCACGGTGAACCATTTTAGATGCTTAATCGAGTTTGGCCGTATGAACAATTACACGATTTAAAACGTAAAATGTCATTTTAGTAAAACTAAATAACATCAAATAGATTAACGTCATATTAAAGTTGAGTCATCACAATACTTGCATTTAAATAAACGTACGTATCATATTAACATAAGTATTTATCCAATGTTGTATATGTATGTTAAGATCACATTAATCAATTTTTACACCAAATATTTAATAAGTATTTACATTGTGAGTAAAAAAGTCATTATGTAATAAAAGTAATGCAATAATAAAATCACTACTTTTATAATTAACTGAATATTTTGTTAAAAATCTTCATGTATATTCAAGGTTATAAATAGTGCGAGACGTGGCGTGGCGGCATGACCAAACCTCACGCCTTTGCGGCCAGGGCGAAACTTTTGCGTTTATAAGGCGTGCATAAAACGACAAAAAATATGAAAATATTTATATATTTATATTATATTTAATATATATCGAGTTAAAAAAAAGATGTGGCATAAGGCGGCGTGGCGGCATGACCAAGCCTCACTCCTTTGCGGAGCCTTTGCGAGCCTTTTAGAACCATGTGTATATTATACACGGTTCTGTTTGGTTAACCGCGGATATATAAAACTAAAACCTGAAACTGAACCGTGAAAGCGGGTATTTCCGGTTTCGGTTTTTTTTTGTTTCGGCTTTTTCTGGTTTCGGGTTCGGGTTGAGCGGTTCGGCTTGGTTTGTCGGTTTATCGAGTTTTATGAACACCCCTAGTTTTTGGTTTAAAATGTTGTTTTATCGATTCTAACCAAGGTTGCAAAAATCGCGAATCGGTAGTGAGTCGATGGACCCCCTTGTAGCTTGTAATCGTTCTAGGCGGGATTAATCGGTGATTAATCGGATTGGCATTTTTGGTAAGTTTTGGGTATTTCTAGGTAGTTCTGGGTATTCCCGAAAAGATTTTCCTTAAAAACATCTTGTAATAGATATAAACAACGACTATAAGTGATTACATTTGTTCAGGGTTGCAAAATAGACGCATCGATGATTAATTGTATTGGCATTTTGGCAAGTTTTAGGTATTTACGGCAAGTATTGGTATTTTCGGCAAGATTTTCCTTGAAAAACATCTTGTAATAGATATAAACGGTTATTATAACTAATTTACGAAGTTTAAGGTATTTAGTAAGATTTCCATGTTTTTGTGAGTTTGACCATTGTTAACCGTTGACCATGGTTGACCGATTTGTTTGAACGATTTACACAAATCAGAAAGGTCGGTGGCCCAGTAGCACCTAATCGGTGATTAATTGGCCTTGTAGACCTTTTTTTGCAACACTGATTATAACAATGCATATATTTAATATAAACATACACGCACATCACTTATGACTTATAAAATATTAATGATAATATAAACTAGAAGTCTTATAATACATATTAAATAACTAATATACCGTTTTTCAGTTTTAAAAAATTAATAAGCGGTGCAGGGTTTTGTGCTTCGATTTTACGAGTAAAACCGCAACCGCACCGCATTTTACTGGTTTTTCTTGAAAGCCGATCCATCGATTTTGCCGTGATGCGGTTTTACGTGGTTTGAATGGGTTGTGCGGCTTCTTTATTTCGCGCGCGGCGCGATCTCTACGCCACTTTGCATTAAAAGCAACGTCGTTGACTCGTTGTAAGAGCATGTTCAACCGTAACGCCCCAACGGCGTTAGAGGGCCAAATAATGCCCGTTAGTTGCGTTAACTGTTGGAGGGCTGGCGTTAGTTCAGCGTTAGTCCCTGCGCGTTAGACCACTAACGTCCGTTAGTGGCATTAATAGCCGTTAGATTTCAAAAAAATTTCAAAACCAGTCCCTGCAACGGCTAGTAGCCGTTAGATTTCAAAAAAATTTCAAAACCAGTCCCTAACGGCTAGTTTTTACCAAAAAAAAAAATCAAAAACGTTTTTTTACCACTATAAATACCCAACTAAAACTCTATTTTTTTCACACTTCCATAATTCAAATTCACAATTTATATACTTCCTCTTACACTTTCATAATTCAAGAATCAAGTTCGTTCACAATGGATCCAAATGAATTTGGTGATATTCCTCTGTCTTGGTCAGATAGAGATGACGAAGAAGACTTCTAATTTATGGCGTCCGCGTACGAGTATCACCTTCAGTTGAAACAAGAAGAAGGTATTGAATCTCAACATCCTACTCGCGTGCGAGCCATATATATAAATGGCGTGAGATTGCAGAAACGTCTCATAGCGATTATTTCGTTGAAGGTTGTAAGTATTCAAATCGGAATTTTTAAGTAGAAGATTTCGTATGAGTGGAAACTATTCCGCAAATAGTTGAAGGTATTGAATCTTATACTTCGATAATATTCGAATCATTTTACTTTCTTTAGGCAAACACCGATTATACCGGTCTAATGAGTTTAAGTGCTCTAATGAAGTGTACGTCACGCCTACGTAAATTGGCGTCGCGGCACCTCACCGATGCATTTGATGAATACTTTTAAAATGGGTGAAAGTACTCCAAAAGTATGTCTTGATAATTTTAACAAATGCATTATTGATTTGTTTATGCGGATATTTAAGAAAACCAACATGAGGCGGCGTTCAAAAAACTTTATCAACAACATGAAGAAAAACATGGTTTTTTAGAATGGTTGGTAGCATTATTTGATGCAGAATGGAAAAATTGTCGATGGCAGCAAGGCATTTTGCTAGGGGTGATAAAATACCCAACAATTATGCTTGAAACATTTGCTTCTCAAGATTTATGGATCCGCATGCATTTTTGGGATGGCGGGGGCGAATAACGATATTAATGTTTTAGATAACTCTCAGTTATTGACGACTTCTTCTTGACAATGCCCCAAGAGTACCTTATATGGTCAATGGAACTAAGGTATGAGCAGGGGTATTACTTGGTGATGGAATTTATCCCACGGTTGGGCAACTTTCGATCAAATCCTTCCGCGGCAACAGCTTGAAAAACATACGTACTTTAAAGAAGACAAGAAAGTGCCGAAAGGATATTGCGTAATACTGGCACGAGTGTTCTTCAAGGCCGTTGGGGTATACTACAACAACCGAGCGCGTCAATGAGAAATTGCCACGTCGGTAGAATCATGTATTGTTGCATTATCCACATAACATGATTATAAAGATCAAAAATTTGCATTCACGTGACTATAACGAGCGTGAGGTGGATCCGTCGGAAATTTGAGGCAAGCGAAGATGGGTGAAAGATGTGATACTCTCACGGTCATAAGGCAAAAGAAATACACGACCGACAAACGCATACCCAACTTCAACAGGACCTTATGGACCCAGAGTTCTTGCGTTTAAATTATTTAAGACCTACGTAATAATACTTTTGTCGTATACGACTCTTTTATAAGCTCTTCTAACAATTCGCAAGAGACCGCTAAAGTGGATCCATATTATACGAATCTAGGAAAAAATAAATATTTGTCGTACGATAATAGGATAAGTCATTTTATTTACTTATTCATAAATCCATGCTTATGAAAGGGCAAATCTTCATCATTATCTAGTTTAATCTAATAGTGAAAATTAACATAAGATTTAGTAGAAAACCTAAGTCCATAGTTTTTTTTTGTTTTCTTTTTTGTTTTTTTTTCACATTTTCTTTTTTTGTTTTTTTTTCTTACACGTTTTTTTTTAGTTCACGTTTTTTTTTTAATTCGTGTTTTTTTTCTTCGATTTCATACGTTTTCATCTATTTTCGTCCGTTTTCATACGTTCTTATACGTTTTCGCCTATTTTGCCCTTTTTTCACCCGTTTTGATTCGTTTCATATGTTTAGATCCGTTTTCTTTCATTTTTAGCCCATTTTTCACGTTGTCCTTGTTTTGGGGCGTGTTTTACCCTTTCATCGTTTGGCGGAACATGCGTATTGTACGTTTTCTACGTTTTTAGATCCCATTTTCTTAAGTTTTCGTTGGAACATACGTTCTGACTATCACAAGTGATTTCTGTGATATTCAAAATATCACTTGTGATTATCTAAATATCACTTTGTGATATTCTAAATATCACTTGGTGATATTCTGAATATCACTATGTGATATTATGAGTATCACTTGTGATTATTTGAATATCAATTTGTGATATTCTGAATATCATTTTGTGATATTATGAATATCACTTGTGATTTTTACGGATAATGTATTACGATATCATATGTGATTTTCGTGTTACAAAACATTAGTTGAAAGTCACTTATGATATTATGAATATCATAGAATATCACTTGTGATATTCAGAATATCATTTGTGATATTCAGAATATCACATAATTTCACTTGTGATATATAGAATATCACTTGTGCTATGCGGAATATCACTTGTGATATTCACGTGAAAGTCAAACGGACTTAGCGTGAAAAGCGAGAATTATAATGGCAATAAACAAATGTATGGATAACATATAAGATGAACAGCGTAAGCTGGCGGCGGACAAAATATTGTGGCGAGGACAACGGATAAAACAGATAAAAATAGATGAGCGTGAAGGAAGCGGACAAACGTATAAAAAGCGAGGCAAAACATATGAAGGAAAGAAAGCGAATAAAAAAAGCGTAACGCGTTAAAATAAGCGTGAATATAAAAACATGAATTTAAAAAAATGAATATAAACAACGTGAATTAAAAAAAACAAAAAAGACAGCGTGAATTAAAAAAAAAAAAGAAAAAAAGAAAGATAAAAAAAAAAAGTGAATAAAAAAACAAAAAGACAAGAAAAAAATATGGACTTATGTTTATCTACTAAATCTTAGGTTAATCTCCACCATTATATAAAACTAAATGGATGATGGAGGAATTTTCAAATGCTTACTCTTTTTTTGCACGGGACAATCCCACCTCCATCTAGTTTGATCTGCGTGGGTGGTAACCTAAATTTAATATGAAAGGCTTCCCTAAGTCCATGTTTTTTTTTATCATTTTTCTTTGTCTTTTTATCTCACTTATTTATTAACATTATTATTTTATTTATTTATTTATTTTTTATTTTTTGGTTTGTGGAACTCACGTTATTATTTTAAAATCATTTTTTCAATTCAAGTATTTATTTAATTTTTGTTCAGTTTTTTCATTCTTTTTTTTAATTTTAAATTCACGTTTTTTTGTTTTGTTTTTTTGTTTTTTTGGCTTTTATCGTTTTCATACTTGTATTCATGCGTTTAAATACGTTTTGTCATTTTCGTTTAAGTCATTATATGTTTTAGCCACTTTTACGCTTTAAATCTGTTTCATCGTTTTCATAAGTTTACATCAGTTTTCTTACGTTTCAAGTCGTTTTCAGCGTTTAAAATGCGTTTTCTCACGTTGCCATACATTTTAAAGTATGTTTTTGGCGCTTTTATCGTTTTCCTACATTTTATCAGATTTTTTAGACATTTTAGATACGTTTCAGACGTATTAAGTAGATTTTATCACGTTTTAAATCTTTTTGTTAGGTCACTAGTTTTACAAACACAAGTTATATAGAAAGGAGATGAAGCGATTGAACAAGATCTAACACACATACAAACAATAATAGACGGTTATCGTAGGCATATGTGAAAGAAAGAAAACTTGAACAATCAACCTTCAAATGAAGGTTATTACATAGTTTATATAGGCAAGGAGCTAGGGCAACACTCCCTCTCCTTCCTTATTCCTTATTGGGCTTGGGTCAAGCTTATGGGCCTTCTACATAAGCTTGACCTTAAACAAACATAAAGGCCATAATAAAGCTACCTATTACATATGAAATATAAATACTTGAAATCCTGTTTAGGAGTGATTCAACAATCTCCCCTCAAGTATATATGAATGAAAACGGTGAAGGCGTTGATGTAATAGTAGCAGTGACGTTTTCTGACATTCTTCTTTCTTGTGAGAAGAATTGCCTTGATTCGAACAATCTCCCGAGTGTAGAGAGATAGTTATCTTTGAAGCGGTTATGCTTTGACATCATCTTTAACTTTGTTCTTTGATCATTGTTCTTTGTGGTGAGAGTGATAGTATGTTGTTGTATGCGGTCATCGATTGCGCCCAGTCTTTCGTTGCTCCGGTGTCTCCGTCATTCTTCAACATGCTCACACGCTCTTTGGCGTTGGAATTCAATACTGATGAAGTTCTTTAAGTCTTTAACTTTGTAGATTCTTTGGTTTGACGAAGAATCATTCTGATTGTTGTGTTGCTTTAGAATAGAACTTCCATTAGTGATGATGTTGGCGTGAGCATGAGAAGAATCAACACGATCATCCCGCTCCAGAGCTTCCATAAGAAGAAAACATTTCAAGCGGTTAGTAATAAGCGGTTTCCGGCACTTACAAGTTTGAACCGAGGAGTGTCAACAAACATAGTGTGAGGACACAACTCTAATTCTTACAAGGCGTTCTGAAGCTGAGTCCCACAAGTGAGATAACGCGATGTACGAAGTACATCTACGATTGATGAGTCGTTGAGGTACACGAAGCATCACCTCTGACGGGCCGTTTGAGACACACTCCGCGTAATCCGGGGAGTTACGAAGACTGGCGGCGACAGGTTTGTTTGATGTTGACCGGCGGAGTTTCCATTCAATCACCGAGGATCACAGATGTGAACCTCTCATAAATGTTCTCGCATTGCTAAGATCGTGAAGGACTCGATATGAACCTGATGATCTTATTAGTTGATCATCAAGTGATTAAATGTCAAGTGTTCCTAAGAGATCTTTTGATGAATCTCGTGGCTCTAGACTCAATAGTGCGTTTTGGTTTTCTGGCGAGAGACTAGGGAGAGGGTCTCCTTCTTCAATACCGCAATCTCTAGGAGAAAGCCGATAGTTTCGTGGGTTCCTGTGAGAATGAAAAAAGCTTCTGTTAAGAGAAACTTGAGTTGATAAGAAGGTTTAGTGCATGCGTCCTTTGGGTCCATGGCGACTTTTAATCTTCAATACCGGCGTCACTAAGTGACAACCAGTAGCATATGAATTGAACCGATTATGCGCCTAAGTTGAATAATCTGGAGGGCTATTTCTTTTCACCCTTTTCTTTGCATTTCTTTTAATTCTTCAACTCCTTCTTTCTCCGATTCTCATTTTCTCCTTTTTACAATCATACCTAAGGACTTCTAAATACTAACTATTTGTAGTGTCCTTGGGTAGATCCCTCCGACTCTGGCGGATCATAGGACGGTTATTCTAACCTTAGTCACCTTATAACTCCATGACTAACCTATGTTGCCATTAAAACCACTTTGTATGAAAAATGTCTCTCAAATGGTTTGTTAATGAAAAACATGTTTGAACCATTGTGAGAGATGATGTTTTGCATAAATACTCCCCTCCACATGTGCTTAATAGTTTTAATGGTTAAATGCGATGAGGAAAGAGCTGGCACTTTTGAATTGATCCACTTGAAGATAGACAATCCCCCGCGAGACACGGTTACGTTGCATAGTTAAAGAGTTACATTGTCAACTTTTAGGTGACAACTAGCTCTAATAACTACCTTGAAGGTGTAGACAAACCTTGGAAGGTTGTCAAACCCGTCGGAGTTCATGTCTATCAAAAGTTTCTCGAATGGTACATTCTACTCGGACAAGTCCTTTGAGAGACACGTTTACATCACTAGCGAACTAGCTTGAAATTATTACCGTCGGGACAAGTCTTTTCGAGTTACTACGGTTTAAGTATCGTCAATTGAGTTGGTTAAGTCCGAGGTACCTGATTCATTTGCATTTTGCACAACATATTTCTTATCACACAATTTTCTCCCCCACAAAAATGGCATATTAAAGTGTTATTTTTGAAACGTTTGAGAATAAATATGACCATTTCGAGTGTTGCGGGAAGAATGACCACTGCGAACAATTTGTGAACAAAGTTTCAAATACTCCCCCTCAACAAGTGATATAAGCGGTTGAGGTTTTGAAAGTCTTAAGGGAAAGTACTTGTTCTTTTGAGCAAAACCTTGAAAAATGAAAGGTTTGATAGGTTTTACTCAAAAGTAAGAAGCTTTCAGTCCTTTTATAAGGATTGTGGCAGGCGTACCACGAGGGTCCTTTCTTGACAATTACGGGTTGTACAATGTTATGTGTGCACAAGCCATAGACATATTAAATCACACATCCAAAATTATGAAGAAACAATTCAAGGGTACGGGGAGTTGCGATGATATTCCAGTGAGTGCGCGAGGCGTTGAAAGCCGGTGATGTTTCTCTCGGTGACCACCAACATAGCTCTCCAATGCGTGCGGCGATCCCTTCGAACAACCGTTCATCAATCATGGTGATGATCCTTCTCACATCCCTCCTTTCACGAGAATTCCGGTACTACGGACCCAACTTTCAGGTATATCCTTCAACCATGCGCTAATCCATCCCTAACCGGCTTCAAAGTATGATCCCGAATTTGAAGATCACTACGCCATTAAGCGTTTCTTTGAAGTTCACTGCGGTAAACAACTCCGAAAGGTTTCTTTGATGGTATATTGAGGTAGCTGATTGAGATCGGGAAGAGTAAGCGTTGGAGGAGTGAGGTTGACACGCGCCCGATAAGATTCAGCGACCATCCGGATATCTTCAACACGTTCTTTGATCACGATCGTCTAATGAAGATGAAGCTGACTTGATAAATTCACGTTGAACTTCGCCGAGAATTGTCTCATACGACCACGTACTTTGGCAAGGTACATGTCTTCGATGTCGTTGAGGACAAGTTCTCAAAGTCGACCTCGGAGAATCCATAGTTCTGTTCATCTTGTCGTTTGACTATGATATTCTTTAAGAATGTGTAGTCCCACTTAGACTTGAGATCAATGTGTTTGATGGCCACGATGTCCTTAGAACTATACACGCATGTTGAGACTTACGAACGGTAAACCACATACGTTGTAGTAGATTCTTCTTCGCGTTCGGGCCAATGATGAATCCCATACAATGCATCTTGGTCGTATGCTTGCGTTGTCGAAAACAAGTGATTTGCACGTTCCTCGATAGCTATGCGGTTTGAGTAAATAGCCGCTGGGAATGGAAGAGTCAATGATGTAGCGTATTTCGCGAACCATCGCTACCGTGTAAGAAAATCGGGTCTCTGTTAAAGAAGTGTCGGAAAGGAATCCGTGGTTCGTCTGTTTGGCCAATGGTCGGTAGGGGTTTGGTCCAATCGATGTAGTATGGAGGGTTGTCCCTTTGTGTGAAGTCAATGTTTGCTTCCGGATTGAGCCAATCCATGTCGTTAGACATAGCTCGGTCGATGTTCTCAAGATGATATTCGACCTCGGCGGCTTTCGAGCTGTCTTTAAGAAGTTGGAATGCTTCATTCTTGATTAAGCTTCAATTCAGATTTCGTCATTTTCTTCACATGGAACTTTTCTTGCAAAAGTTTTGCGTGCTCAATGTAGAACCGTCTACCAATTCTTGACCTTCATCAGGGTAGGGAGTTTGATTGACAAGTGTGGAGAACCATTCAAACTCTTTGGTTTTATCGTCATCTAGCCATGAGGCGACTCGGTGAGTCGTCTTCTTCTTCTTTTGGAAGGCCTTGATGATGATCTTGGTTTCGCACTTGTTTGGGTGTGGTGGGTTGTTGTCGGGGCTCAAGGACCTCTTCATCGTCACCACCCGTATACTCAAAGTAATCACTGTTTTATGAGTCGGGGTGGTAACTTCGAATCGTCCGAGGTTTATCGTTAGAAGACCGAGGTGGATGAGACATTTGTTGAGAAGAAGTTCGTGGTGGAGGAGGTGGCATAGAGGTAGATTTACCCGAGTTTGCCGGCGTTTAGGTGCGTAATCCTTATCCTTATAATCGTCATCTCTTGGTCGTTTGGGTTGATCGGCTGACTCCTTGCATGATGATCCGAGTTGAAAATCAAGTAGATTTTCGAAAAATTTAGCTTCATCGAGTAAGCGTTCGATCGCTTTGACATTTGTATCACAAGTTTAGCGATTAACTTCAGTTCAGAGATCGTTCTTTGGCCATTGTATTTTTAACCAATGCTACGATGTTAGGGGTGAGTTATCTGGAAAATATTTCTCTAGTCACACCGGGGACAGTGTCGAGAAGAAACTTGTGAGTATGATCTCTTGCTGTCTTTTCCAGTTCCTTTAGGACTTTAGGAGCGATATCACGAAGGTACTTGTTAGCGTAACCTTCGATCATTTCGTTCAGTTCCTCTTTACGATGACTCTTCATGAACTTCGAACAAATTCCTTTCTTTCTCCATCTTGTCATGCTCGTCATACATATCTTTGTATGTGATCGACAAAGAAATTTAGCTTTTGTAGAGCCGTTTTTCTTCGACTTGTTTGACTTTGTGAATTCGTTTATGAGCTTGAGAAATCCAAGATCGAGGTGGTTTCTTCACGGATTTGGATGATGATTTTGTTGATCTTTTTGATGGTGGTGGTGATGAGTGAGATGAAGAATCGATGAGGAGGGACATGAGGAGATTCGGGGTCCTTTGGAGGTGCAGAAGTATCCTCCTTGGAGCGAGTTGAATTTGTTGAGAAGAAAGTCATCATAATCTTCTTCGTCATCATGTCGATTTTAGCCTTTTCTTCCGTCTGTTCCTTAGCTTCTTCATCAGTTTTCTCTTTCTCGGTCTTATTCTTTTACGGTTCCTCAATGTTAAAATTAGTAGACTCCTTCACAAGCGTTTGTTGTTGCACAAGAGTGGTGGCACCGGATCCCTTATCGGGTTGATTAACGCATCGGGACTCGGTGAAGAGTGGACAACACCACTTGATCCTCCGGGGCCACCCATTTGATCTTTTGCAAATTCTTGCTTTTGAATTTGTCTAACTAATTTAAACTTCTTCCTGTATGATTGATTCAGTTGCTCTTCTTCTTCTTCAGAGCTTTCATCATGAGACTCAAGTACAGGAGTCTTTCCTTTTCCATGTTCGGCTATTGGACTTGTAGGTTTAGGCTTTGGAGGAGGTGTTACGGTTCTGCGCAGTTCGCAGAGAAGGTAATCTCTTCATCTGTTTCGGTACCTTCGAGCTTTAGATCCACAAGCTTTCTTTGCGGTTGGGTTTGGGAATTGGGATGGAGCGGACTTCCTTAGATGGAACAATCCTCTTTGAAGGAGGGTTCCTCTTGGGGAACTTCCTTTGACTCACGGTACTTGCCGTACTTCCTGCACTTCCTCTTTTGGTTCTCCTTACAGGTGTTCCGGAAGATTTTTCGTCGAGATGACCAACTTTGCCTTGTCCATTGACTTCCAGGATACCTTTTGCGTTTGAGCTTTTCGACATCTTGATTAGAAGGAAATCGGCGACCTGACACCTTGTTTCTTTGTAGGCGTTCCTTGATTCTCGGCAGATAGAATGGGTTCCATCAACATGTCGTGATTGTTGGGGTCATTGAGCCTCTTGGGAATGTCGGGATGAAGTCCAAGTGCTCTCTGGATCAACAATTTAGTATATCTGATGTAGGGAATCTTTGAGCCAAGTTTGTTGAGAAATGACATCATGTCATCCCAAATCGAGCCGATAGCGATGTGTTGCTTGTTGACCAATGCCCAGAATATTTGCAGTTCCATGAGCTTAGGGTGCTCATAGCCATTTACACGCGACCGAGCAGACTTGGTGATGATCATGTAGAGTTCTCGGGGTTGAGGAATACTCTTAAGCTCTACGTGAGAATGCTTGGTGATTACTCCGGTAGCCTCGTCATAACCGATATTGATTAAGAATTGGAGAGTGAGCTCTTGGAGTGTGGCATATAGTTTGGTTGGATCGACATCGGAATTAGGAGAACGACCCTTAAGTCTGCGAGTGTAATGGTGACTTGTTTGTGATTGAGTCACCGTCCAGCGGTTTGTCCTTTGACCCTTTCCATAGTGTTCGAAGCTGTTGGATGTAGATCTCGAAGCGATTGCGAGTGTGAAAGCATGTTACGTCTGGATGAGTCCTCGAATATCAATAGCAATTAAACATGAAGATTATGAGCAAGTGAGGTTGTCAAAGTCAACACGGAGATTATTCTTTCCTATCTTCATTGGATAGCCATGAGGATAGATATCGGCAATGGAGAGAACTTGAGTGCATCCATATTCATTTGTTCGACCATGTCGTGATCTCGAAATAACATTAGCCAAAAGAACCAACATATCGAAAGACATAATGTTAGTCAACGAAGGTCTTATTGTCTAGTTATTGAATGTGTCAATGATTGTTACGAGTCCTAAGTCACTTGTATATTCAATAGTCCAATGACGTCGTGAAATGTTTAGTGAGTTAGTTAACTTTAAGTTTTAAAGTTTATTTTATCACTTATTGTTCACAACATATCAAACGATTTCAGTTTATTAGTGACATTTTAGGATTAGTGATGATATGATTAGTTTATTTACAAGTTTGTACACGTAACAATTCATAATGAAGGTATGATCACGGCTTATGCGTAGGATTGGTAAAGTTATGCGTGAGCGGGGAATGATATACGTGGCGTAAACTTGCCGTAGGGTCTTAACTTACGCGTAAGAAGTAAATCTTATGCGTAGGCATACCAGCGTGGAAATAAGAGGACATATCGCGAAATCTTATGAGGCATATAACAAGCCTAATTCCTTATCGAATTTTTAGTGTTGCAAGCATGAAATAAAGCATCATATCATCAATGTTAAACACATAACATTCATATTATAACAGATCAAAACACATTTGGACAGTTAAACAGCAGGTTCACAGCGTAGAAGCTGCATAATGCGTAGACTAAACCCTAAATCTACGCGTATGAGATCTAGCCATGGAATATGCACCAAACATTTTATGGTAGTTTAAGAGTGTTGAGGAAGTCTATATACCGAGTTATAACACCCAATTCATGGTGAATCAAAAATACCCAAACTTATGAACGTTAAACCCTAATTCCAAATTGTTGATGATTTAGAGTTTCGGGTGGTTATAAAGCTTGGAAATCATCAATTCATCATCATAAGAACATAACCCAACAATCTGTTTGACCAAAACACTTCACATTGAAAACACCCATTCGACATAAGAACCTAATTTTCAAAAGTCATTGATCACGTGTTTTACGGGTGGATTTGATGGATAAACGATATCATTGATGTATTTAAAACGTTTTCACATAATCCATTTAACCACAAACGTTCACACAATGATTGTGTGTTCATACGCTTATGCGTAGAACACATAATCACTCATGTAACATAATTTTAACCGTTGGATTTGAATGAAATTCAAAACCTTATCTTAAAAACATGTTTAGATCACAAAAACACTTACACAATGATGATCAAATCAACAGATATCTTGAGCGATTTTAGCGTAGGATGTGTTTGGTGTAGTGTAATAAATGTGAAGAATAAAAGTAGGTGGGAGGGTGTTATATTAAAAGTGAGTTTAACCTTTTGGCAGTTTGGTCCCTCCACCTTTTCCTTTTTCAAACCAAGCCATTTAACTTCCATTTTGGTTACCAAACGAAGATTTTAGGAAAGAAACATGACGACACTCCCCCTCGACTTGAGAAAATAATGAAAGGTTATTAATTAAGGTCCGAGGAGTGTCTTTGAACCAGGAAATGTACCACCATTTGTAAAAGAGTCAACCGAGATATGATAACATGCAAGTACCACAGGATGTTTTGAAGCGGTTAAAGATTATTTTCTCCCCCTCAACACTTGATCGGAAAAATACTGAATTTTGAAAGATTAAAGTGTTGTCGGAAGAAATGTACTTGCAATGTTGAAAGAAATATAGATTAGGAGAATATTTTTGTTGTTTTTATCAGGTTTTATAATTTTGTATTTTGTTTTGAAAAATTATTTACAAAAGAGAATTTGGTGTTTGACAGGTTTTTAAGACTGTTTTAGGAGATCATCAAATTCCTCTTGAGTCAAACACCTCATACCAATCCGGTGGACCAACTCATTAAACCTAGCGGGAGGCAAGGCTTTGGTGAGAAGATCTGCCAATTGGTATTGTACCCACAAAATATAATTCAACGATACCACGTGCTCCACGTGATCCTTGATGAAATGATATCGAAGATCGATGTGCTTTGATTTCGAGTCTTGGCCGGGTTGCGAGATTGCAATGGCACTCCGATTGTCGCAATACATCGGGATTACTCAAATACGTAACCATTGTCTTTGAGTTGTGTTCTCATCCATATGACTTGAGCACAACATGCGGACATGGCTACATATTCTGCCGGTTGATGACAGTGATGTACAATCCTCGCTTCTTCGATTGCCATGACACGGTTTATCACCAAGAAATTGTAAAGCTCACGAAGTGCTTTTCCGTGAGTCTAAGCATCCTGGCGTGGTGCGTGCTGGCGATTAGTTCAAAACCGAGAATCCCGGATACGGATCCCCAAGTTAATGGTTCCCTTTATGTATCGGAGGATTCTTTTAGCCTCGAGAGGTGGGTTTCAGGTTGGTCGCGACCGATAACGGGAGCATAGATAAGCGGCAAAGACAATATCAGTGCTATGTTAGATACATGAGAAACCTAATAATACTACGGTATTTTGTAGGGTCCACCAATTTCCCATGTAAATCGGCGTCTAGCTTCTTGGTATGAGCCATTGGTGTGGCATAGGTGTCCTGAGTTTTCATTCCAAATTTGTGTAACAATTCAAGGGCATATTTGGAGTGACTCAAGAAAATACCACGGGGTGATTGATGAACTTGCGGTCCGAGAAAGAATGTAAGTTCACCCATCATGGACATTTCAAAATTTTTCTTCATTAGTTTTGCAAAAGCGATTGAAAACTTTTATGTGTAGACCCAAAAATGATGTCATCCACGTAAATTTGAACAATTAAGATGTGTGCCTCGTGATATTGTATAAAAAGAGTTGGGTCAACCGAGCCTTTGGTGAAATTATTGGCAATGAGGAAAGATGATAGCTTATCGTACCATGCCCGAGGGGCTTGTTTGAGACCATAAAGAGCTTTGTTAAGTTTGTAAACATGGTTCGGAACTTCGGGATCAACGAATCCATTTTGTTGGCTGACATAAACCGTTTCTTTAAGTTGTCCATTGAGAAACGCAGTTTTGACATCCATCGGATAGACCGTTATATTCATATGAGCTGCGAGCGCTAGAAATATCGAACGACCTCAAGGCGAGCAACGGGCAAAAGATTCTTCAAAGTCTAATCCCTCTTCACGGCGATAACCCTTAGCCACCGAGGCGTGACTTGTTTGGATGACGTTCCCTTCGACATCAATTTGTTTTCCAAATCCATTTTAGACCAATGGCGTAGACTCTTTGGTCTTTCAACCGTTCCCATACTTCAAGACGCGTTTGAATTGGTTGAGTTCTTCTTGCATGGATTCAATCGGTTGTCTTTTGTCATTCGTCTTTGATGTTTTAGGTTGATTGGCGACGGTGAGTGCATAAATGCAATGTTCACCGTGCAGTGTGAAGACGTTGTCTGTAACGGCCGGTTGATTGGGTTGCCAATAATATTTTCTAGAGGATGGTCTTTCGTCCATCTATGTGTGGAGGGTTGATGTTGGTATACATTGTGCGGTCACGAGGATTCAAATGGTTTGTTGAAGATTCAGCGACATCCGTGCGCAGTCTCATTAGCAAGCGGGTTGAAGAGCATTTGGATCAAAATCTGCAGTGGGGGGTATTTCATTCGAATATCATCACCGGTTCATCATTGTTGGAAGCGGTGTGTTCAAGCTGTTGTGTTGGAGTCAATGGTGTAGGTGCATCTTCAACGATAGTTGTTGTAGCGGTGTATCGGTATAGGAATATTATCGGGTTGTCAGCGGAAACGGATACACCGGAGCACGTTCATCAATATCGATCCGAGCGGCGGAGCAAATAACCTTTCCATTTGTTGACGAGTAAGGCGAGGGCTTTCTTCGGTGATGATGGGGGTTGAGGAAGTTTAAGCGGTTGTGACCGGGTTCTAAGTGTTATACTCGAAGCCATTTCGGTAAGTTCATCGAAATGAGCATGAATCGTTTCCATCACCTGTTTTGTACGACGATTCCAGTTCGAAACCTTTGGAATTATCACGATATCCGATAAAGACTCCAATGTCAGCTTTGGCTTTGAGCTTTCCAAAGTCATCACGATCATTATTAGGATAGCAAAGAGATCCAAATACATGAAAGTGTTTTAGATTCGGTTTTCCGTTATGGACGAGCTCGAAAGGTGTTTTGTTGTGGCGTTTTGTAATCATAGAGCGGTTTTGAGTATAGCATGCATGAGATCTGACTACGCCCATAAGTAATCTGGAAGTTTAGCATTTATTAACATTGTTCTTGCGGCTTCCACTAGCGTTGGTTTAGTCTTTCAACAACTCCGTTTTGTTAGTGTACGTGCAATAGATGTTTGATCTTTGAATTCCCACTTTCTCATAGAATTCACGAAGGGTTTTGTTAACAAATTCAGTTCCTTTATGCGTTCGATGATTACGGTGTTGCATGAGTGAACACGTATTTTTGTGAAAGGTGATGATCATATGTGGAGCTTGGTCTTTGCTACGAAGAAAGTAGACCCAAGTCCATCGAGAGTAGTCATCAACAATTACTAAGATGTAGCGTTTGCCATTGATCGTTTGCTCGCGCATCGGGCCACACAAATCCATGTGAAGAAGATGAAGCACATCTTTGAGTCGTGTTCCACCTTTGAGGGAAAATGAGCACGAGTGCTTTTCCCTTGTTCACAAGGTGAGCAAAGGTGATCTTTTGAATACCGGAATCGTGGGAGTCCTTCAACTAGTTTGTGTCGAGCAAGGTTGGTGATGGTTTGAAAGTTTAGATGTGAGAGGCAGCGGTGCCATAGCCAATATTTTGTTGATGTTGCCTTAGAAAGTAAGCAAATGGGAGAGGAAGCAACCATGTCTTGCATAGAGATAGTGTAGAGACTAGAATTACGAGCGGACATAAGGTCATTTCCGTGTAGATCACGAATGAAACAAGTTTTCTCCCGAAAAGCAACCTCCAAATCTCCATCACAAAATTGACCTCTTGAAAGCAGTTGTGACCGAGGCCTTCCACATAGTAAACCCCGCTAATTTCGATGTTCCCATTGACATAATCTCCGTAGCCCATGATAGCTGCGAAGTGATCATTCGAACCGGCGGTGCCAATGAACTTTGCAATAAAGTTTGATAACAGTTTAAGATTGCTGTCATGTGTCGGGAACATCCGCTATCAACAATCAGAGAATGATCGTATCACACTGCATTACACCGCACGGCGACATAGATGGAATAGAAGTAGATGTGGAACCCAAATGTTAGAGGTTCCATAGCGATTATAGTAGATATACAAACATCAATAGCTTTAGGTATCCATTTAAATCCTAGTGTGTTATATATCCATTTATGCCATCTATAACTACTCTTTGCTTTAGTCTTAGTGAATTCACTAGGTGGTACTACATTCCTAGGAGGTGAAAGCTGAGCTCTGAGGGACAGACAATGCGTTTCTTAGAATCTAAAGATGGCGGTCTACCAAGCCCAGACTTAGAAAGATTAGTTGGCCTAGAGGTATTCCGGTTCTTAGGATTCCTTAAGCGAGAGATTATAGCTTTAGCAACACATTTATCATGGCAATCAGAATTCATACTTTTACCACAAATAACACAAGGTGCATCGGACTGAATATCAAAAGTACTTAACGGTTTAGCATTCGTTACATCACTATTTCTATTACATTTGCTAGACGCCATATCTATAGTGGAGGCAACGTGTGTCTTATTCAGAGTCCTAGGGTGTTCTTCTACTTTAGCATTCTTGATTGATCTTTTCTTAGGTCGCAACTTCCTATTCTTGATTGAGTGCTCTTAGAACGTGAAGTCGCGGACGTTTGGAAAAGGCTCAACTATTCTGTTTGATGAGAAGGAAGCACGTTTGCTACTTGTGATTTGGCAGTAGAGATTCTAGGTGCATGAGTACTAAGTGTTACGGGGCTAATCTCTTAATGATTGTTGGCGGAAGTTGTTCATACTTTCCTAACATTTCTCTTAACTTGATGATAGTGTGAATCGGATCTTGATTTTCGGACCGAACATTTCGACAAAAAAATGCATAACTTCATTAGAGTGTGCAAGATAATGATCAAGTTCATTTGATGCTTCATCACGAGTCTTTTAGAGTAAATCAAATATGACACCATATTCCTTTTAACTTTTACAAGTTCTTGTTCATATTTTGAGATTTGACACTTAAAAGACACGTTTGATCATCCGTTGCTCAATTTTAGAATCGAAGGTTTTGCATAGCTGGTTGATTTTGTTTTGAAAAACAATTTGTTGATCATGAATATCTTTTTGACACCAATTAAGACGACGTATTGCATTTGAAAGTTAGTTTGACAATCGTTTGTTTTCAACAGTTAAGGACTCGATCTGAAGCACATTATCGGTGTTCTCAACATTTACCACGAAACAACGATGATCGCGAGAGATATTATCAAATGCATATGACAACGAATTCAATAACACAACATTTTGAACATCATACGAGATAACATCTTCCAAAGTCGATCAACATCTTTTCTTAACATTTTCTTTTTACGTTTAGTGTTTGAAATAGATGTTTACGTTTTCTCAGCGTTTTCATGACCCCAAGTTCCTTATGAAAATCCTTTTCCGAGGCAATTGCACAACTTTTCAAGTTTTTAACATTAGGTAAAAGATTTTTCGGAAAAATGTCTCTTTGTTCTCGCGGGAAGCGATTGAAAATGTTCAACTTTGATTTCAGAACGATATTCTATCTCATTTTGTAAAATTTTGAGGTCAACCATGAAAATGTCAAAATATCGAAGAATTTTTCGATTTTTAGGTTGTGAGTTTACTTCACTAATGGAAGGTAAAGGACCATAAGTTTGTGCAAAGTCTTTTTTGGGATTAACAATAGAAGACTCAGTGTTACGATGATAACTCTTGGTGTGTTAGAAGAATCCGTTGGTGTGACGAAAGTGACGGTTTTGAATAATTAAAAGGTTTGTTGTAAACAACAGTTTTTAATTTTGATCGACTCTCGTCTTGTGCATCTAATTCCTCTTGACGATGATATTCAACAACATTCATAACAGAATTATCAATTTTATATTACGCCTTTGAAACTTCGAGGATTTGGTTTGAATGTTTTGGTTGAAAGCTTAGGTTTGTGTCGGCAAGATTCGGTCCATTTCCATTTGGATTTGGTTTTAAAGTAAACTTTTCAATGGTTGTGACCGACTTGCCATGTTTGTAAACAACAGTTTTAAACTCTTTAAGTTTGTTTTGCAAGCCGATGATTTCTTCAAGATGATCATCTATTCGTTTTAGTTGAATGCTTTTGTATGCAGAGAGCTTTTGACAAGTTAACAACTTCGGCCTTAGCTTTTTGATTTTCCAAGGTGAGGCGTTAATTTGCTTTTTATGTTCATGTTTGATTGTTCTATTTGAGACAACAAAGCATTCTTGAAGCGGCTAGATCACGCATCTGTGGTTCTAAATATTTTTCGTTTTGATAAGATTTGGCAAAGGCTGCTTCAAAACCGTTTTCACGTTTTCTTGAGTTTTGAAAAAGTTGAGTTGCTTTTGTAAACATTCAAAATCCTTTGTTAACAGTGCATTTTACTTTTCAAGTCCTGATTTAATGCAACACATGCAGAAATTTGAGATTGTTGGTCTTGAAGTAACGAACAAGATCGGATGGGGCAAAGGTTCATCTTGTTCAGCGTGAGTCACAACATGATCATTATTTAGATCCTCAAGTATGACCACGGAGTCAATTTGATTATCAAGGGAAACCGGTTGGTCATCTTGATGCGTCAAATATAACTACTGGTCTAGTTGAAAATCGTCGAATGAGATGTGGATGACTCATTTTGAACATTCCGAGCCTTGCGGATCGGATGTTGGCGGAGATATGAGATCGAGATAAATATGGTTTGTTGGTGCACGAGACAAGCCATCGTCATTGTCATATACTTGGGCTGTGTCACTCATGTGTAACGCGCATATTAGCCATCAACATACTTTGCATTGGCTGCAAGTCCTCCATATCATCATCATCGGCATTTGCCATAAAGCTCGTTCTTTGTGCGTGAGAGTTCCACCGACTTCATCCTTAAGAGCCAAAGAAGAGCCTCTTTGAAATAAGCCGCCCTTAGTCCTTGGCTTTGGGCATGCATTAGCCAGTGTCCCTTCTCATTGCGGTTGTAGCATGAAGACCATTCAACCCATCTTTGAGCATTTCCTGTTCCACCACTTGAGCTCTATTATTATTCCTACCCACAGTATTAAACCCTTGACCACCGCCCATCGGCGACCATAATCACGATTCGAACTTCAACTTCCATTGTTCACAACAGATTGAGTCCGTGTGTTAGATGAGGAACGAATACGATTGTTGGATTTGTTGGTATAACGGCTAAAGGCATTAGCAATCATAGCAAATCCTTGTTGCAATGCTTCGAACGGATCGGATTCCTCATTAGCTTCAGCGACATATGCTTGAGCAATGTTGTTGTATGGAACCAATTGATTTTGTTGAGGTTGTTGTTGTGAAGGTGTGTTTGAAGCATTTGGTTGAGTTCTTTGGTTGAGGAGAATAACGGTTTTGAGCATATAAGGCAAGTTGTTGTTGATTTTCAGGATGTGTTGGTGGAGCAATTTGAGCACGGAGAATCCTTTCTCGATCAACTTCCTTTTCATGAGGTTTCAAGTAATCGTACAACAATCCGTAGGTAGAATGATGCATGTTCTTCGCTGGACGGAGAAAAATGACATACTTCTCCCATTCAGGACCAAGACTACTCAGGAACTTAGTATTCCCAGCAATTCTTGGCATGATGATGTTGTGTTTATCCAAATCATTGATGATGTCGGAAAATCTATGATGATAGGACTCTAGTGTCTCTCGAGGTTCAATCATGAAGTGTTCATAAGCCAAGTAAATTTTGGATTCCAAATCCTCTGATTGAGTCTGAGATCCTTCCATAAGAAGACGAATATGATCCCACATTTTTGTGCAGTCTTTTGAGCATCAACACTACGAAGAATTGGGTTTGGTAATCCTAAGAGGATGTATTCCATTGCAAGTTCATCAGCTTCATAGTGTAGAAGTTACGTGAGGATTTAAATGCAACATTGAGCAATGTTGGTTTGTACATCTCTTGGTGGAATGGCATTTGGATCTCCGGGTACAATGATAGTAGGCATCTCAAATGGACCTTCTAAGATAACCTTCTTTAAGAACTTTCCATGTGGCTTCTTGAGATCACAAAACCTAAAGAACCTTATCACCCATTGATCATAGTTTCTGGAGTGAGCATTGGAGGTCTATCAAGTGATCCAGCCTCATGAATTGATTGTTAGCTGCTTAAAGCTTCACACATCTTTGCAAACCAAGTGGGTTCCTTCATAGTGTTCCTTGATGGATGTTGATTGAATTCATTTGTGTACGGTTGAACTTGAGGACTTGGTGGTGGTTGAACCATTTGAGGTTGTGGATTTGCAGCAAGTTGTGGAGTATGTTGTTGATTAAATTGTTGTTGATAAATTGCTTGTTGTTGATTCCATTCTTGATGTTGTGGACTTAGTTGTTGTTGTCGTTGAGGATAAGGATAAGTGTAAGGGAAATAGTTAGAGTATGGTGGTTGTGACATGTTGAAAAACTTGTGTGGTAAAATGGATCTTTGTAGTCGAATGAACCTTTGTTGATGAAGTGTCCTTAGGCGTAGAAAAGACAAGAACCAAGTAGCACTTATGCGTAAAACACCAAAAGTTACGCGTAACAATGAGGAGTTACGCGTAGGTTTTAGCTTACGGGTAAGTAGGATAAAAGCACTAAAGTTATGCGTAGACAAAAGTTAGGCGTGAAAGTTAGGTAGGATTACCTTATCGTAGACCTAAGTTTCTGGCGTAAAGTGAATCTTCTGCGTAGGATTTCTACGCGTAAGCTTATGCTTATGCGTAATTTTAGGGTTTTTGCCCAAATGATCTTTTACACTTCACGGTGCAAAAGATATCCAAAGTCGGCGTATTTTCAGACTTATCCAAGTAAGAAAACACGGAATAAACCAGGAAAATGAAGATCAAACCAAGGAAAATCTTACAGCGTAATTTTAGGGTTGTGATACGCGTAGGATTACTCGTAACTTTGATTTTGCCCAAATGTGTTTCTAAACCGGATTTTTGTTATGGAATAGCTTCAATAGTACCAAAAGAACACAAAAGTGTGAATTTTGATGTACCAAAAGCGCTAAGCGGGTTCGCGTGAGAGCGACACCCACGAACAAAACAAGCTTAAAAGCGTAAATCCGCACGCGTAAAGTTTGAAAATTTTTGCCAAAAACAAGTATTTTAACACCTCAAAACATTGAAAGTACAAGAATCTTGGATTAAAAGTGTAAAAACGAGTTTTAAGATAACCAAAGATTACGTTATTTTTAGGCGTAAGACCCAAAACCAAAACTTCAAAAACAAACGAGTACACCCAACTATTTGGCGATTGATACCCTTTGTTAGGTCACTAGTTTTACAACACAAGTTATATAGAAAGGAGATGAGGCGATTGAACAAGATCTAACACATATACAAACAATAATAAGACCGGTTATGCGTAGGCATATGTGAAAGAAAGAAAACTTGAACAACCAACCTTCAAATGAAGGTTATTACATGTTTTATATAGGCAAGGAGCTAGGGCAACACTCCCTCTCCTTCCCTATTCCTTATTGGGCTTGGGTCAAGCTTATGGGCCTTCTACATAAGCTTGACCTTAAACAAACATAAAGGCCATAATAAAGCTACCTATTACATATGAAATATAAATACTTGAAATCCTGTTTAGGAGTGATTCCAACATTTTCATACGTTTTCGTATTGTTATGTTTTCTTCACGTTTACCAGCCGTTACGTCCGTTTTAAATATACGTTTTAAGTCTATTTTCTTACGTTTGCCTATTTTCTTACGTTTGATTCGTTTTCATACGTTTCGTCCATTTTTCATCGTTTTCAAAAGCGTGTTTTTAAACACGCTTTTCTCCGCGTTTTACTTTGTTTTACACAGTCGTTTACGGCCATTTTCATCCATTTTTTCATGCGTTTTGTCTTTTTTTTAGGTTTTCATGTATTTTCGATAGTTTTTTTTTAGGCGTTTTAGATGTTATTACGTTTTCATGTATTTTAGATCCGTTTTATACGTTTAGTCCGTTTTCATCGTTGTCATCCGTTTTTCGCGTTTCATCCATTTTTAGGCGTTTTAAATTAGGTTTTTCATCACGTTTTATCTGTTTTCATATCGTTTTGTTCGTTTTCAGACGTTTTTGTCCGTTTTATATAAATTTCGATTTTATTGTCACGTTTTTGTCCGTTTTAGAGTAAAGCGTTTTCATTTTGATATTTGTAAGTGACACTTATTTATCTCTTGTGATATAACACGTAAGGAAGATGAAAAGTATTACATTCTTCATTATGTATGTGTTCATAGGTTGATACTCAACTAAGAATGTGATGGTTTGTGTTTTGAAAATAGGAAAGTTTATGAAGATTTTTGTGTTTTATGATAACACTTACAATGTTGAAAATCCGATTGGGGCAGGTTGCAAAAGTTGTTCGAAAACGAGATGTTATGATACTTCTGTTAGACTTGTGGTGAATTTTTCTATTTAATGGATACATTGTGCATGTTTCGATAGGTTTTATAGCGGGATTTGAAAATATCTATGGTTGAATCGAACAACAAACTAAATAAGCTATGGTTGAAGATAACACACATCTTTTTAAACAAACGAATGAAAAAATCTTAAACACTTGTGATATCACGGATGATTCACCTCACTTTATGATATACAGATGACATTCACCGCGTCATATCATTATATCAATCACGTGATTGTTTGTTATAAGATTGATATCACGCGTGATATCAAAGTGTGATGATATTATTGGTACCTCTTGATATTACGGTGATAAGTGTGATATCATAGTTTATATCACTTGTGATATCATGTGATATCACCTGTGATATCATGTGATATCACCTGTGATATCATGTGTGATATCACATGTATTTGAGCTTACTCAATTTGTTTATAAAAGATGTGTGTTTTCTTCAACCATAACTTCTTACATGTTTCTTGATTCAACCATAGATAGTTTTAAATTCCGCTATAAAACCTATCGAATACCAATGTCTCCATTAAATAGAAAAATACACCACAAGTCTAACAAAAGTTTCATAACATCTTTGGTTTTCAGTTAAACACCTTTTCTAATATTTCATATTATCATAATACACAAAAATCTTCCTAAATATTTTCAAAAACACAAATAAATAAAATAAACAGAAATTATCACAGTAATATAATAAGTGATGTTTATGAATATAATTTCTTTCATATATACTTGGTAAAATACTAAATTCTTATCACATTTGGTATGAATTTAATATTTCACATTCTTAGTTGATATCACTGATGATAACACATATATGATGAAGAGTGTAACACTCTTCATCTTTCTTATGTTATATCATAACAAATAAATAAGTGTCACAAAAATATCAAAACCTATGAATAAAAAGAAGCAACCTATGAAAATAGAGACTTGAGATATTCTCAAAATCAAACAAGTGTTGCATTAAATTAGCATTTTTGAACAAAAACACAAAACTAAGAATTCACCTAAAGATACTTTAATCATTTTATTTCTACTAAGAGTATAATACATTGATTGCATTAACAAAATATGTGCTTGTCAATTGCGATAGAAAGGCACAAAACTATCTTGTGGCGAAAAATTATAAAAATATTAGAAACACATAGGTGATAATATATAAAATATACTGAGCAATGAAATATCTTGGGTGATATTAAAGGTTAACAAATATACTTGTTTGTTTATGAAATATCACAAGTGATATTAGACATTAACTTTTATATAATAAAATATCACAATTGATATTAGACATGTAATATAATAAAGTTTAATTATAAGCATGAAAACACATGAAAATAAATGACAAAAGGATAATGATACTATAAAAAGGAATGACGTATGGTGAAAAGCAGTTGGATAAAAGCGTATAAAACAATGAAAACGGGCGATATGAAAAGGAGCATTATAAGGATGGTAGATGGCGGTATGAAAGCGGACGAAAATGCAGAAAGCAGTGGATAATTAGAATAGGAATGATCCGCAGATCGATCGGCGGTATCATGAAAACGACGATAATGTAAGAATAAAAACTGAATTTCGCCTAACGGACAAAATGTATGAATAAGAAATGCTAAGGGCGAAAATTATACATATTAATGCATGGCGGATTTAAAGACAATATTTTAATAAACAAATACTTAAGATATGAAAAGCGGAAGATCACGGAAAGCATAATAGAAAACGGATAATTATATAAAGAGCGTATGGCGGATGTAGATAATGGATATGAATAACAAAGCGATAATTAGCGGATATAACGAAACGGGGCGATACGATGTTCGGTTAATGAAAAAAAAACGTCTATTATCGTTATAAGAAAGTATACAAAATTTGAGCATCTTAGGTTATCATATCTAGATCAATTTGGTGAGGATTACATATGAAACAGATTACAGGTATCTAAAGTACATGGATGATGTAAATTTGTCTCTTGATAAGCATCAAAATAAGAGTAAGCATTTGAAAATTTCTACGAGCAATAATAGAGATAGAGTGATTCTTTGTCGGCATACTTAGGTAAGATTATGTATCTTGCAAGGATGACTTTCTAATAAACCTAAATAGATATATGAGTAAATTATATCATGGATGGTCCCAGGTTTGTCAAGTTTCACTCCACGATCACTAAGTTTAAAGTTGCATGGATAGTCCTATCTCAGAAAGAATAACACTGTGGTCCCTTATTTAACGGCGTTAAGTAAGCTCGTTATAATTAACATTTTATAGCCCTTTTGGTTACAAGAAGGTGAATTACGCCCATGAGTCATTATCATAACGTGTTTATAAGTTAAAATATTTCACATTAGATAGCGTTTTATATCGTTTATCTTACGTTTTTATACGTTTTCAATCAGTTTTTAACATTTTCGTCCGTTTTTATCGTTCATCGTTTATTCGCCCGTTGTTGCATTACATTCCATTCGTATGTCGTTACACTTTTGGAAGCATAAAGATGATTGTCGGTATGGTTCATTTCTCAATACCATTCCAAATTCGACATAACATTCTCTTAATTCCCTTTCAATCCATTTGATTTTCATTATTTTATCATTTTCATCCCATTTTTATAAGTTCATGCGTTCTTATTTTTCTCACATTTGTGGATTTTTAATGTTTTCTTCTCTTTCTAACGATTTCGAAAAATTTTGACATAAAATTTAAAAAATAAAAAAATTTTGGAAAAAATTTTCGACATAAATTTTTCCATTTTTTTATTACGCAATTTTTTCGAAATTCTTCAAATTCTTGTTAAATTTTTTCAAATTTTGGCTTTTCAAATTTTTTTCTAATTTTTTGATTCCTTTTTTTTTTCAATTTTTTTAGAATTTTTTTTCAGGTTATTTTTAAAGTCTTTTCAAAATTTGGGAATATTTTCCAAATTCTTTTCAAATTTGAAAAAAACGGATGAAAAAATTCGAAAAACGGAAAAATAAAATTCGAAAAAAAAAAAAATTGGAATCTAAAAAAAAAATTGGAAAAATTGAAAAAAATTCGAGCATTAATTGGAAAAAAATTTTCAAAATTTTTATGTCGAAGATTTTCAAAATTGTCAAAAATTTTATATTAATTAAAGCACCAACGAGATAAGCGGACGACATTATGACCATAAATGTAAAAAAATGTAAACAAGGTAGTCTCATAAAAGCGGATGAATTATCCTCATATCCAAAAAGCTTTAAATAAAGTAACTCGCGATGGAGAAAGAATGTATGCCCTCTTAATCGAAAAACCAAACATATTATGATAATGCGGTGACAAAGATAACTTGACCTTAAAATAGGGCTAAAATGTAAATTCATATACTTAGCCGCCAGATTAAATAAGGGACCTATATGAATTATTATTCTTTTAGGATCCATATCAATGCTTTAAACTTTCGAGGGCTATGATGAAATTAGAGGGACCATCCGTGTAATTTACTCTAGATATATTGAGTGGGTGCTGCCCGATCTTTACACTTTCAGTGTGAAGAAAAAAAAAATGATCATAACGATTTTCTTCGTACAAGTTTCGAGCAATTTGCATGTTTTTGAATGATGGATAACATCATTCATCATCATCATAAGATATTGTAATTGATCGGTCAACACAACTTTAAAAAGACAATGATATGTCTCATTTGCTCAAATGCATGTCTTAGGCCTATTTGACTCCACCTATCAGTTTTCAAAAATATACTTCTTCCGTCTCAAAATTATGATTCATATATTTTTTCTTAAATTTTATAAAATAATTGTTCACTTTACTTTTTAAGTAAAAACTAAAAAATTTAATAAATAAATATTACATTTGAATGGCTGAAAACTAAAATAGCACCATTTTTATTAAACTATATGATTTTTGTCTTCTAACAATAATTTTAAAACGGAGAAAGTATAACCAAAAGTATGTTCAATTTGAATGATTTGCTAAACACAACCATTTCAAAGTGGTTGATAACAAAGTGACTTTAAACTAAAAATTTCTTCACATGTAAATCAAGATAATATTTTAAAATAGCAATGCTACCCATTCCTCGGCCGTATCTTTCAAAAAAATTTCAAATTTTTTAAAAGAAAGTAATTTTCATCTACTATCATCTCTAAAAAATATTACAAAAAACTTATAATCGTGAAACAATGCTCCTTGAAAGTCTTCTTGATTCAAAATATTATGCCGTCAAGCGTCAGGCAGATGTATCAAAGGTCACGATGCTATTTTACACATGTGATATATCAACCAAACTCATGTACCAAAAAAAAAAAAAAAAGGTAAAAAGTAAAAAAATCCCAAAACTCAAGAAAACAAAAACAAAAAGATTTGTCGAAAGTATATGAGAATGTTTTATTAACAAATAATTAAATGCTAATGTTTTATTAACAAATAATTAAATGCTTGTATTGATAATGTAATTTGTTTCACCCGACGATTCACGGTTATTCCATGCCCTTCAAATCACATATTCTCAATATTTGGAGAAGAGAGTGCATAAAAAGGGATTGTCTAACCAGTGCCCTGAGGGCAGTAAGTTAAAGTACATTTATTAAACACAAATATTCCTTTTATATTACAAATTATATTTAATACATATTAATTAAGCATATAAATTACCAAAATTAAATCTGATTTTTAATTTAATCTCTAGTCATGCTCCTTATTTATAGATTTTTTGAAACATCGTAGAAAATCCTTCATATTTTGAGAATCATTATTCATCCTCTAAATAATAACATAATGCAATATATACATAAATTGATATGGATACATTATGTTATTGGTCGAAGGTAAACTAATTTAGTATAAAAGTAATTAAAGTTAAAGTATTGAGTACATGGTTAAAAGAAGAATAGTTTACGAGGAAAAATGTTACTAAAAGACGTTTTTTTGTCCTCGTATATAAAGGACATGGTTGGAGATAAACTTATGGGAGTTGATTTGTACACTTTAAAAAGTGATTGACACACTCAAAATAATTGTGTTTGGACATTTATCTCCTGGGGAAAATGTAAGTGTAAGAAGGTATAAACATAATAGTAAGTGAGTGCATAACTTGAAATGTAAAATCTTCCCTAAATTGAGTGTACCAACTCTTTGAGGTTCTAATCTTCTCACCTTTTGATATCTACTAAAATGATTTATTGTTGCCCAATATTTTAAGGGAAATTTGCAAAAATATGACTCAATAAAGTCCTAGTTTTAACAATACAACACTTATTTTCAACTTGAATATAGTTAATAGAAAATAAATGTCCAACAATGCACACAATTACCATATTAGCCTCCAGACACTAGCATAATGTTATTAAAACTACATTATAAGCATGATAGTCACATGTATCTATCGACTTGGAACTCACTACATCTTCCCAAGCTACTCAAGTTCCTCTTAAAAGGACTTGTTTCATTCTCACGGGGAACCTACATTATCTATCGACTTTCTCTTAGAGATTGTTGATATTAAAAAGAGGCTCTCTAGTCTCCGGCACATAGGAACTAAATGTGTTGTTAATCGTATGGAGTCTAGAGCCCGAGATCCTTTGTATCAATAAATTTCTCTAGGACACAATCAATGAAGACTCCTGTTTCACACAATGTGGAAGTGAGATTATATCTTAAGAGTCCTACGCATTATCCTTGTGGGTATTGCGAAACATCTGAGTAATATGTAAAATATTCGATGAAGATAAAATCCTTCTAGAGCCAACATCAAACAAGCTCTTGGTATGTAACATGTGAGATCTATCCAATAGATCAAACTTGTGACTGATTGAACAATGGCGATTCCCCCCCCATTATTAAATCAACCTTGGTCTGGAAATGGATTGACCGGATTTCCTTTGAAAACGCGCAGTCGTTGTGCTTAAAATTCTTTTCTCTACAGAGTAATCGACTGTATGTATTAATATTTCAAAAATAAAAGGTGTTTATGATTGATAATTGATTTTCCTTAAAACTTTCGTTGTATTGCAAAAACACTTTATATTGAGCATTTACGATTGTTTTTCAAATCTCTTTTCATCAATCGGTGAATCTCAATTTGCTGGTTCACTCACTCCGTGTTGTCTTCTTTGAGACGTTCGGTTTGAAACGACTAGAATGCGAAACCACGAGAAGATGTCAAGGAGATTCTTGGAATTATACCTAATCACAGGCGGTACTTATACTCGATCAACGGGGGAACCGTGGCCGTGTACCTCATTCAACGAAAGTGATCAAAGACACTTTCGTGCGCTTTACCGAAGATTGCTAACTTGTATGCGGGTACACCCAACGTTTGTAGCTGTCGAAATTGAGAGGTCAATCCATAGCCGCATGCTCACACAACACATTCATTTCTATAGAAATCATGATAAGTACATCAATGACTCTGATATTTTCACTCCATGCTTCGCTCGCCTGCTGCAAATATCATGAATCAACTAAAGCTTCCACTACTCTGATAAGAAGAAATCATGATCCAGAATGTGAGCATGTCGGTCCAATGTCACAACATCACATACTGTCAACACTACAAATGAAGAGTCAGAGATTCATGATAGTTGATGATCTCAAAGCTGGCTCAAAACTCATCATCATGTGGATCAGTTAAAGACCTCCACTTGGATTAACAAAACATGCAAAACTTGAAGAATCAAAGACTACGGGTTACTGAGCAAAGAACTTAATCAAGAATCCTAGAACAATCAAATGTAATATCTGTTTGTATTCATTGTAAGTTGAGGTGACCTCCCTTAGGGGGAGATTGTTAGGATTTAGAAAATCCAGTTGTTAAAGTGTCGGTCACCTCAAGTATATGTAATCGTTAGAAAGCTCATAGTCGTAGTTATTTAATGTCAGTTAGTATTTAGTTAAGTAACACCGTGGAGGACGGACGGGTCTTTACCCACTGTATGCCTGATCCACAGCCCGTAGGGGGCGTATTTTGTAAGATACTATAAATACCCTCTACCTCCCAAGGTAGAGGGTTGGAGCTCATAATAAGATTTTTCTTCCTCTCACTAAGCTTCCTAAACCTCTTAACTCTCTCTCTCTCTAAACGCTAAGTCATACGCCCCATATATACTATGGTTTGATGTGTTTGTGAAATCCAATATGTTACACCTTAGGACAAATTGAGTCCTTATCAAGCTGAGTAAAAGTTTCATACTCACGCATAACTCACTTAGATCACACTCAAGACACTTGTAGATCTATCGTTTCACCAAAACTCATTACTCTTCCGCTCTTATGCTCACACATCATTCCTTACATGATTATACATCTAGCTTTAGAAATCTCTCAATTTTAGCAAATTGATTTTAGTCATCTTTACCACAAAATGGGTCAAATTCTAGTTCTTCCATTTTCTATAACCTTTAAGATATCTTCCAAAATGGTATCTTGAGTTACTATCTGGTCTCTAGGATCATTTAGCTCCATTTGACACTCTCAAGTTTTTATTATCATCTTTTTTCATTCATTGGTACTCATAAAAGTTCTAATTTCTTCCATAAAAGGCAATCATTAGCTATATCACTCATTGCCCTTGAACATTTAAGTACCCTTTCATTTAAGACACTTAGGAAGACTGAAACACTCAAAAAGGTATAGGCATTAGACCTTACAAACATCATTTTTATCCTTTCCTAGCTGCTGAGAGCCGGATCCCTAGGATTAGCCTAGGCGGATCCCTCATTGGAGGGAACCGTGGGATCCGGGTGACAGATTTATGTCAAATCTAGCTAAAACAATCATTTCAAGCTCATCTTGCTAACTTGAACACTCCATCTTATCTTAATTAAGACTCTAAATCATTACAACTCTGAAGTTGACTCTTGTGCATGCTAATCATCACATTCCAAGGGATCTTAGTGGCTTAAGTCTTGAATGCACTTGCCAAATCCCTTTCTTTATAAACTACATTGTTAAGACTCTTAAAGTCATCATCTTCATCCTCATTTTCAGCAATTAGAAATCTTTACAAATCTCTTTGAATCATCTCATCATGAGGAAAGCTCCTAGTGGTAATTCATCCACCAAAGGACCACCCAAGAAAATTTCTCGTGTTGTACACGATATTTACTCAACCGAATCATCTCCCGTTAAATCTACAAATGGTAGGATCTCCCCTCCGCCTATCAAACCAATCCCAAAAAGGATTGTTCCCACAAAACTACCAATGCCAAACACCACCATACCTCCTAAACCAAACAACCTCATTTCCACTAAACCATCACCATTGGTGCCTAGAGTCCTATCATTCACCACTCCACTCTCATCACCACACCTCTACAATCTAGAGGATTTGCCTCCTAGGCCATCTCATCCTCCACCACCGAAAACTTTCTCCCCTTTAGGAGGAATAGAGGAACAAAATCAAGGTGTTGAGTCAACACTAGCTCCGGCTTCCTTTTCTCCGTCGCCATCAAATAATCCCTTTTGGATTATGAGAAATCATCAAATTCAACCATCCGACCACATAGAAGTTGGCACCTCTCTACCACCACCATTTTTAGTTAAGCCATTCTCGAATGTGCCTCCACCAATCCCTCCTTCTTTTGAGGCTCCTCAACCCGCTTCACTTGATCCTTCACATCAAGTAATTACCTTTCTTCCATCACCACTACCGAGCCATGACAAAGATTGTTATCATTGTCAACATGTTGAAAGTTTGATACATGAAGTACGTGAAGATCAACGTTTCATGTTTTATCACCTCCTCGAACATTTCGACGAGATTAAACCTAAACAAACTTGAGCTAGAGAATTCTAGTGGTGTCCTAGTATCAAGCTCAACTTAGTTAGTCTAGAAATTCAAAGTCATGTATTGTTCTTTTTCTTGGTATTTAGAGTCATGTATATCATATCTCTAGTTTTATTAAAAGAAATTACATGATATTTGCTATATTGTTCTGATTATATGATTATTGTTCTAATACATATCTCATTTTGATGCCGACATCTTTTGGTACATCACATTTTTCTGTATTTTAGTTACAGACAGACGCATCCCTTCTTTTTGCCTAGACGGATCCCTCCAAGGAGACTAGTTTTATACTAACTTTAGTCTTATTTGCAGGAAATTATGTATTATATACTTATTTTATAAACCTTGTTTTGTAGATTTTCAATTTACACATAAAGACTTTGACACACTAAGCTAGGGGGAGCTTTGTGTCAAAGAAATACATTGCAAAATCACTTGCAATATTAGGATTACATTTCATGACATCCCTTTGCAAAGTTGCAATCATCAAGGGGAGCATATTCGTCACATAGACGAAATCTTTTGCAAACTTAGTTGCAAATGAACTAGCTTAGAATTTTTTTTCTTGACGCCCTCGCAAAGGGATGGACTCGTCAAGGAGGAGTTAAGACGAGAAATCTTCCCGTTACTTGCTCTTTATTATTATTTTTTTTACTTCACATGTTTTTCTTTAAACAATGTGTTTGTTTCTTTTCATAGCTCTTTTTGTTTCGACAAAAAGGGGGAGAAGAGAGTAAAAACTCCAATTCGAACTTTTATGAATTTTAGTTTTTCCTTAAAATAATTTTATGTTTTGTCATCAACAAAAATGGAGAGATTGTTAATACAAATAAGCCGTAAAAACGTTTATTTATATTTTACGATTTTCTAATGTTTTGTCGATAACAAACGTAAAATCATTTTAACGAAACAAATAAAATACGTAAATGGTTTGAGCCAGTAGTTTACTAACACACTTACATTTCACATAAAATACTAAAACAAGTATAAGTGATTTTATGGTTTTGTAATACATATGTACAACAACTAGTGTTTACATATTGGGCAAATATATACATAACTAGTATGTATTATAATGGGTAACAAAAATGGGTAGAAACTTAAGTATTTGACCCATTGACCAAATACATTGAATGTAGTTAGGTATAACCCAAAGTCCATGATCCATATCCATGGAGCATGACCCATAAACCATTGCATGACATCATGCTTATGTCATATATGGATATTATCCATGACCCATGGACTAGATGCATTGCATCTTGTAGATACATTGTATCTACTTGGATACCCATGATCCATAACCCATGACCCATGACCCATGACCCAAAACCCATAGGCAAATAGGAGCGTCCCACGGATCCCCAGTAATACACTGGACGGATCCCTCAAGTGAGGGATCCATGGGATCCGTGGAACAGTAGCTGTTTTTTCCTCTATAAATACTGAGCCATTTCTTCATTGTTTCTCACCCCATTCTCACATATTTTCTCTTTGAGTTATAAACTTTCTAACCTCAGATCCAAGTGATCTATGTATGTAGTTTTGTTTTTGTGTGATTCTCTAGGTTCCTCTTAAAGGCGAGATCACAACCTTTTGAAGTCGAGCAAGCTCAAGTCCATGAGTTGCCATGCTTCGTTATCATCAAGACTACTGAGGTTCTCTTGTTGATAAGTTCACCTCTTTCTCATAAGAAGTGTAGTGTTGAAGACATTAGTGAAAGATGTCTAAAGGGTCAAGACGAAGACATTTGTGAAAGGTGTCGAACATCCGTATTGAAAGCACTAGTGAAGGGTGCTTAGAAGTCAAGGCTAAAGGCATTAGTGAAGGGTGCCTAGAAGTCAAGTCACAAGGCATTAGTGAAGGGTGCCTTGAGATTGAGTCAAAGGCATTAGTGTAAGGTGCCTAAGGTGTACATTCGATATGGTGTGTTCGATGTACAAGATAGATTAGTATTGGGTCAAAGGGTATTGATATCCTTGTTGATGTTGTTATAAGGAGTGGATCTCCTTTGGGGTTAGTTATTGTTGTAGTATTGTGTAGTAGTTCCTCCATTGTAATGGAACTCGGTATCTAGCCTAATACCGGATAAAGGGTTGGCGACGTCATGATAGGTTTGGTTCTACCTCGTGGAAGAACCTGGTATCTAGCCTTGTACCGGATAAAGAATAGGCAAAGTTGTGAAGGCTTCTCCGCCATAAGGAGTTGGTGTCGTGTAGTGTTTACAAACTCTCGAGTAGGTGACTCGGGGAGTGGAGTAGGGCAAGGAAGGTGTCCTTGTAGCCGAACCACTATAAATACTCGCGTTGTGGTTTTGTGCTTCTTACTCCTTAATCTTTCATTATATATTTATATATGCTTGTCTAAATAGTTTAAAACCAAGTTTTAATCGGTAAAACTATTCAACCCCCCTTCTAGTTTTCCACAACACCGTAGCCACCTTTCTGTAGCATTTGTCAGGTTTTGCTCAATTACGGCGTAACTCCTTATGGGAGTTACGACGTAACTTCCCTCTGTAACAATTCTTTCATTTTAAACACAATAACCTTGTATATGTTTTCAAATGAACTTTGTGGGTATGTTCTCTGTAAGCCCTCACGAGACTACACTCGTCCACTTGGGACACCAAGTGGTTTAAAAGGCTTGTTGCATACGCTAAATGCAACCGTGATTCCTACGAAAGTGAGTTAGGTTTCTTGTTTATTTTTCTTTTTCTTTTTTTAGAATTATGCTTGTCGGTAGTGTGATTTCAGGGATTGAAGTTTGCTCGTGAATGCTTATGCGAATGCACGACTCTTTTTCGTGGGCCTTCTTTCTTTTTGGAGCAAATTTCAGGGAAGTTCTCGCTCTAATTCTACTTTTCTCTTCACCTTTATTTAACGCTTAGTACAAAAGGGACTTTGTACAATTCAAGTGGGGGGACAGGAGTAGAATTATCTCTTGAACTTTATTTTGCCCTCATTTTTCTAGTTTATTTTGAAAAATTATGCCATTTTTAAAATTTTGACATGTTTTTCTTAACCTAACTGGATTATACCTTAGCTGAGCACATTATAACCTTTGATAGTATATGGTGAGATTAGCCTTATCTGTTTCTAAATTTTTACCCAAAATCCACCAAATTATGAGTGTGCCGGTAGCTTGTAATCTTTAGAACTTGGCGTTTACATCATTTCGAGACAATAGACGAGGTATGTTGAGTTAGCTCGATGTATTTGGAATTTTCAGTTTAATAAGGCAGTATTATAGGATTATCACCCAAATAGCCTACCATTGTGTGTCTATCGATTAGTCACCTCGACTTCTCGACCCCCATGTTAAACCCTTTGTTGCACTCACCTTTAGTGTAAGATACCCCTAGATACACCCTTCTGAGCCATTCCTTTCATTTTGTTCACCCAACATATTGTTTCGTTACACCATTACACCTTAATGTACCCTGTAGTCTTTATTTGTAATTGGGAAGTCATTATTTGCCTAAGTTCAAGGTTCAAGTGGAAAAGTTTGGGAATCACGCTCTCATCGACGACATATCCTTAAAGATCATTGAAGACCCCCCAAATTCCCATATTGTTCCTCTCGGGGATGTTATGTGTAGTCATTATGTTACCTTTTAAAAAAATAATGATGTGATTCAAAAAAAAAAGTTATTGTTATTCATTTGATTGTAAAGTGCGATGTTATAAGCACCATTGTTTTGAGCTTAATATAGATTTAGTATCGAGGAGACCGCCTCGGTCACATCTGAAGAATGAAGTTAGAAGTGTGCCCATCATGACGTCCTCTAATGGCACATTTACCTGGTAATATCTTGATCCGGTTTCTTGACTTCGAAACTTGAACTTTGGGCGAACGGTAAGGGGTGATGACTTGGTTATAGATTTAGACTATTTGCTTGATTTTATTTTGCACCCATTTTATCCCATATCTTATCCTACCCTTAGTCATGAAGCGTTTCTAGGTGATACATCGAGCAATCTTTGGTGTCTTGGCCATGGATTTGGTCATGTATCATTGATTTTGTCCACTTCCTCGTAACATGTTAGTAATGACAATTCACCCTTAACCTTTGTCGTGTCTACCCATATTGGTTTCGAGAATTGTTTTGTCCTTAACTCTAGTGGTGGAGATTTGTGTAACCGCCAAGCTTATGATAGAATACATGATATGACTGTGCAATGAGTGATCACCCCGAAATTGACACTTAGAATAGTTGAGAGATTTGACTATTTTGTTCCCATTTTGTGATTTGTTCGGTTTTGTCTTATTCTAGCATAAGGGATTTGTAAACTTATATTTTACAGGTAATGGGAGATATCTTTTTAGGAATCTATCTAATAAGGTCTACTTGAGGGCAAGTAGAGTTCAAGTGGGGGGATATTTGATAACATCAATAGTCCTGAATATTAAGTCTCAATTTCCCCCGATAATGCCCGTATTTTATATCGTTTATATGGATTTACGCTTGTTTTCCTCTATATTTCACTTTCAGAAAGAATACGAGCATTGGTGCTAAAGAGACACAGATTTGGAGAGTTTATTGAAGATATATCATAGTATGCTCATATAGAAGAAGTTACGGCATAACTCCTCTCTTACATTACGCCGTAACTAAACCGTGGCTCAGAAAACCAAATCAACAGAAGATTACGGCGTAACTCTCCCAAAGATTACGACGTAACCAACTAGGTCAAATGAGGCTCCACGCCGCTGCAAGCTACGCCGTAACTATTGTCTCAATTACGGCGTAACCAAGATTTATTGAAGATATGACGTAACTCCTTCTAGAGTTACACCGTAACCAGCATTTTTAGTGCAAAATACGAAGAATTGTATGTTACGGTGTAACTCTTAACATTAGTTACGCCGTAACCAAATCTGGCCTATAAATACCCCACGAATTACAGCTTTTCAAAGCATCCCATTTCACACACAACACAAAATGAATGTGAGAAGAAGTCGAAGATAGATCTATAGGAGCATACGGAGCTATCTCCAAAGGAGAAATCACTCCCCTACGATAAGCATTAGCTTTTTATCTTTTCTTTACTTTCAATTAATGTATTTTGTAATGTTAAACATTGATTCGATTGTTTTAGTTAATATGAGCGGCTAAGAACCTATGGTGCTAGCCTAGTTATGATTCCTTAATTGTTTTGTTTGCGTTTACATTGCTTCCGTATAATTATTTCTAAGTGTATGCATGCATAGTTTGTTGGTAGCTACCCTTGTTTCGGTAGTTTTGAATCGCGGTAGTGGCTAGTTACTTAGGAGATATGACCAACTGACCCTAAATAGGTAGACTGAGTGGGAAGGGTAAGATATGACCAACTGACGACCCTTATTGCTTGTGCAATTTCACCAACTGATCACCTACCGTTTGGATGAACTTAAGAAGTAGGGGGTGAGTGTTTAAGATGCTAGAGCCCGGGCACTCATTGTTATGAATCTAGCATGTAGCGGTACTTATTGACTTGGCTTAGGGGACTAAGAACAACTGGACTTTTGACGGGTCACCTGATTTCTCCAATGGGACCCTTTGCTGATAGGTTAGGATGAACTGACCAAATGCTGTCCTAGCAACTTTGACCCCACCTGAAGTAATTGGAAGTAATTAGACATAAACATAACTAGTTAGGATGAATAACTAGGTTAGCACCCCTCTCCTCTATTGATCACAACCTTCGCCTTTATTTGCCTTTGTAATTAATTAGTTAATTCAATATCAAAATCATATTAAAATCTGTGACACCTAGACTTAGTTTAAATCCGCACACATAGCTCTTGGGACGACCTCGGTTTTACTGATTACTACACTACACACGACCGGGTACACTGCCCGTTAGTGCATTAGGTTAGACCATAGGTATAACGAGACTTATAAATATTAAAACCTGGTCAGTAAAACCTGTATCAATGCCCGATACCTATGACCCCACTAACTACTTCAACAACATTTCTGATGTGCCGGGGTATAACTCGAGGCACCTACCTTCCTACACCTTGGTTAGGAGCCCGATTCGCCGACTTGTGCAGAGACTATGATAAGGATTTAAAAGGTACACTTTTGAGGGGTCATTTAAGCCCTTAATCGACTACTTTTATATCCGTTACTGTTTAATTTCGTTCCTTTTCACTTTTTTGGTCTCTTGAAGGCAAATTGCTGGAATGACACTTATTCGGACGAAAAAGCGCGAATATATGAAGAAAATGGCCAAAGTCAAGAATCAAGACACTCAAGCTGCTGGAACCGAAGCTGACGACGTCATAGCCAAATGGCGACGCCGTCGCAACACGTTTTGAGACGACTCAGAAGCCAACTTGCTATTTTGCACTCGACGACATTAGGTTTTAAAGAGTAGGGTGTCACAAGTCAGACGACCTAGATTTGGATCCCGACGGCGTCAGAAGTTGAAGCCGACGGCGTCACAACCATAAGGTGACGCCGTCACAAAGTTGACGTGGCCAAGACGAAAACCTAATGGCGGCGACCCGACGGCGTCACAAATAAAGAGTGACTCCGTCGCATATTGTAACCCTCTATATAGAATTTGAATTTTCAGAATTTTAGAGAGGTAGTTTTGTGGAGTAAAACCTAAACCGAACTTTGGCTATCTTGGGCAGTATCTTAGGGTTCCATACCCTATTTTACAACAAGACAAGTGATTTACTTCATTTGTTCAATTATGTCTTCAATTGTTTGTGTGTATGCTTAGATCTATGAAGCCTAGGTATTGAATATTGATTGGTTGTCTCTTATCTTAATTGTGATTGACCTGGTATTGCGATAGGTCATTCGTTGTGTTTTTAATGCTTGAGTAATCTTTGTGAACATTAGTTTATAATCACCCAGAGTTATTGTAGGCTAAACATCCAAAGGTAACCTTAGAGTTAGTTTATGAATCCTAGAGATTTCGTAGGCAATAACCTTAAGGTAGTCTTAAAGAGTTAGGGAAAAACGCATACCCTACGACCTTAGAAGACACAACATGTTAAGAATAAGGACGTGACAATTCAACTATCAATAGGAGATAACTAGGGAGTAATAGCATCTAGGTAAACATATTTTTGCACGCAACAATAGACATAGACTACACTCACCTTAGCTTAGTTAATTAGATAATTAGATAAGTAGAGTAATCGGTAGAAATACCAACCCCCCAAATCCAATACCCCGAGATTCGTACCTTTCAACTTTCTAAAAAATATAAAAAAGAATAAAAATAATCTTCCACAACCCCAACCTTAGCGTAGTAATTTCTCACTAGCATTCCTATACCCCTAGAGAACGATATAAATTCCCTAGGCTTACCCAAATACTACACTACAACGATTAGGTTCATTGCCTAGGGTGTTGAAAAACTTGCTCGACGAAAAGGAAGTTCCTTTGACCCCGAACGCACGTTGTACGCTTATCAGACTAATTTCTTGTTCTCTAAAAGCAAGGCATTCGGCAAAAGAAAAAATGACCATGGATGACCTATAACTCTTGCATGGGATGGACGGGGGTAATCACATTGATGTCCCCCATTATATGGTGAGGTTTATGGCTAATGGGGCAAAGGGTTTCTTCGGGAAGAGTTCGATTCAAGGGGATCATTTCATTGCTAGGTTGGCTAGAAGCTATGGATTGATGTCGAAGGAGGCATTAGCTTGGGTGACCCGTGGTAGGGAAACCAGTTTGATTGGGCATAATAAGATGATGAAGTTTGAGATTTGTACCCAAAATGTGCTTGGTAAAGTTGAGTTGATGCGAACAGCCCCGAGGAGAGAAGTAGGAGAAGCTAGTGGTAGTGGTACTGGACCAAGTGGTGGCCAAGAGGAGACCGAGGAGCAAGTGCCTAGGGGTCGACGTAGGGCACATGTGAATGTAGGGGATATGTTACAGTTGATTGATGAGAGGCTCGAAGGGATGGCGACCCACTTCAATAAAGAGATTGATGGCCTCACTATAGGTTTATATGGATTAAGTAACCAATTTGAGGGTTTTTCAGGTACACTTGATCAGGTGCAACTGCTTTAACAAGACTTTTTCAGCCGGAGCGCGGACAGTACGAACCAAATGCTCCAAGAGATGCACCTGAACCATCCCCGATGGCATGGACCTGCCTACATGTACCATCTTGACATCCCTAACATCGACATCCAACAAGGAGTGGCATATATGCAGGCACAGTCGACTCCTGGTAGCACCACCAGCACCCCTTATGACCAGAATCCATTCCATTCGATGGATCATGACCACCATAGGGACGAATGATTCCCCTGTTATTTGAACAATTTCAAAACAATTTATGTCTGTAATAACTCTAAAACTAGGATATTTGTGTTGCCGTTAATCAATAGTACCTATCGGTACAAATTTTCCTAATATTTCTGTGCAGGTTTTGGAACTGTGATGCAGTTACAGCGTAACCATTTAAGATAGTTACGCCGTAACCAGTGGGCAGGAAGAATTTGTTGAGGGCATTATTGTGAAGATCGTTGTAAGCTCTTGGACGAGGTCTAATATTATATCTAGGAACACATAATAATAAAGGCGGAATATTCAAACATAGAATCAATATTATTATGAACAAGGTTTTTCATTCACCATCTCTAACTAAACATTAATAAAGATCAAAGACTTGATCTAACACTAACTAACTAAACCACTAAACCACTAAACCAATAACCTAGGCGTTTTCCCTACGCCTAGGTTCCCACACACACACACCTTTAGACGTCTACATCTTGTACGTACGTACTAAAACTAATGACCCTATGTCTCTTTATATACTAGAGACATCTAGGGTTTACAAGAGGAATCATAATATAATTAGGAAACAATACAATTAGGAAACTAAATATTCTTTTAAGCATATCTTCTAGAATCTTCCAAATCCTCCATCTTTTTGTAGTTTCCTTCTTGTCACTTTTAGTCCTTCATGTTTCATTCTTCTTGTTTTGTATCATCAAATCTATAATAGACCCAACAATCTTCCCCTATTTGATGATGACAAAACAAACACGATTCTTGTACGAACTTCCCTAGACGAAGTAGCAGAAGTTGAGATAATTAAATCTCACCATAAATGAAACAATCTTGTCTTCTTTTGTCTTCCCCTTAATCCATGCCATGCAACTCAAACATCTCTTCCCCTTTTTGTTATTATCCAAATAGGGAACATATGCAAATAATGATCTTGACCACCACGAACCAATATCATACTTCCAACCTAAGACTTCCAATGCTTCAAATCACCCACCATTACGCACCATAGGAAAAATGGATCCAAAACAGTAGAAAACTTCAACTAGCAGTAGTAATAATGATCAACAATAGTAAAAATCAAACACTTCCCCTTGAGTGATGCATGTAGATGGTTAAACTTTTAACAATAAGCTTCTCCTAAAAACCATATGTTAACCATCTTCTTGATTCTTCAAAATCTGTAGGCTTTATGTAATGATCACTTGTGATGAAAACCAAATATAACGAACTTGATGAAGAAGTAGAATTTCCCAAACTTGTATCTTAAATCTTTTTACTATCCACGGAACTCCATACTTATACCCATTAAATATAAGTAGACCGCAATCCCTTGACAAGAATCCTCAACTAGTATGAGACACTGAGCACTACAATGTAACTCCTTTAAGTGATAGTTTACTAGGTCTTCATCCATCCACCCTCTTGACCTATGAAAACTAGATTTTGCAAGTCTTATATAATAAGAACACAAACCAAGTAATTCCACTTCACCTTCAAATAAGTGATAAATAATCCTCTTCGTAATCAATTATTCAATGAATCAAATACGAGCCTTTTAAATCCTTTAAGAACAAATAACCAAACTCCTTGTGTGTGTGAACAATAACCTCTGTGTGTGTCATCCAAAAATCATAACAATATGCTCGACTTCCCCTTAAATTGAAATCCATATAAAAAACAGTACTTTTAAATTTAGATCAGCAGTACGTTCAATAATAACAGTACTTTGAGAAGGAGCAGTACTTTGATTCAATCAGCAGTACTTTGTATATTCGAGCAGTACTTTCAATTTAGCAGAGCAGTACGTTTAAACACAAGCAGTACTTTCGAGTTGAATCTGCAGTACTTTAAAAAATTCCAATAGTACTTTCGTATATAAACTGCAGTACTTTCATTAACAAGAGTAGCAGTACCTTCGAGCAAGCAGTACTTTGCGTAATATCAGTACTTTAACAAACATGCAGTACTTGAAATAAAATCTGCAGTACTTTGAAAATACACAGCAGTACTTTTAGCAGTACTTTCACATAAAAGCTCAGATGGAAAATCCCTTCGGTGGAAAGTTAGATTGATATACAGAACATCCACCCAAAATTTTGTTACGATCCAACGGTTAACGAAAAAGTTATGATCGTTTCAAAACAGTGCTGTTGTAACCTTACGAAAAATCAGCAGCAGACTTCGACTGCTTATATCTTTAGATTGAGGGCTCCGATTGACAATCCCTTTGGTGAGATTAAAGATAGATATACCAAGAAGCTCCAGTTCGAATTTTAGCCCGATCCAACGGTTCAATAAAAAGTTATAACGTTTTTAAAACAGTGCTGCAGAAGTATTACGAATTTTTGACAGCTTCGAATTTTTCTTCCTTCTTCTTCAAGAAAACCTTGTAGATCCCTAGATATCACGAGCCCCAGGCTCTGATACCACATGTGAAGATCGTTGTAAGCTCTTAGACGAGGTCTAATATTATATCTAGGAACACATAATAATAAAGGCGGAATATTCAAACATAGAATCAATATTATTATGAACAAGGTTTTTCATTCACCATCTCTAACTAAACAATAATAAAGATCAAAGACTTGATCTAACACTAACTAACTAAACCACTAAACCACTAAACCAATAACCTAGGCGTTTTCCCTACGCCTAGGTTCACACACACATACACCTTTAGACGTCTACATCTTGTACGTACGTACTAAAACTAATGACCCTATGTCTCTTTATATACTAGAGACATCTAGGGTTTACAAGAGGAATCATAATATAATTAGGAAACAATACAATTAGGAAACTAAATATTCTTTTAAGCATATCTTCTAGAATCTTCCAAATCCTCCATCTTTTTGTAGTTTCCTTCTTGTCACTTTTAGTCCTTCATGTTTCATTCTTCTTGTTTTGTATCATCAAATCTATAATAGACCCAACAATTATAGTTAAGGCGTAGTCACCGGATAAGATACGCATTAGCAACCTTCTGGCCCACCTTCTACCCTTAGTGAGACATCTTGGGAAAGCATTTGAGAGGGGATTTTATTTGTTTCTCGGTTATTTTTCATTTCTATTTTCTTTTCAATTTTCCTTTTTAATTTCGCACACATGGGACTTTGTACACTTCAAGTGGGGGGATAGGAATAGAAATGAAGTGTTTTGTTACTTAGCCTACTTGCCCTAATTTTCTAGTTGGTTTTAAAAATTTTAAGCTCTTTTGAAAATTTTTGTCAAAATTTTTGTCATATTTTTAAACCAATCTAGAATTACATATAGCCGAGCACACAATAACCCTTAATGTCATTGGTGAGATTTAGCGTTTCCGTTTCCCCTATTCTACCCAAATCTACCAAATATTGAGTGTGCCGATAGTATTGTAGACTTTAGAACTTGGCTTTACATCACTTCGAGACCATAGACGAGTAGTGTATCAAGTTACATCTTGTCTTTACTAAAACTAATGGTGCATCTATTTGGAAAAAGCAATACATTGAAAAGCATATCTTTAGAATCTTCCAAATCCTCCATCTTTTTGTATGTCACTTTTAATGATTAATCACCCAAATAGCTGATCACGGATAAGATCACGCATTGTGTTTACTTGTATGCGTTTATCGATTAGTGGGACTTTGTACACGTGGGGGAGGAATAGAAATGAGTGTTTGATTAAACATTGCTAATTTTCTTTCTCTTTGACCTCCTTGAGAACATTAACATTGGTGAGATTTAGCCTTTTCCCCTATTCTACCCAAATCTACAAATAATGTTGATAGTATTAGACTTGAATTTCGCTTCGCTACATCACGTAGACCATAGACGAGTAGTGGGACAAGTTATTTGGTGCATTTGGAAAGCAATTTGAAAAGGCAATGTTTTAAGATTAACCCAATACCTCTATTTGTTTTATCGCGCTTATCGATTAGTCGCATTGACTTTCGACCTCCTGTTAACCTTTTGTTTGCATCACCTGGCGCCGGGGTACACTATTTCGTATCCATCTGTTTTCTAACCCTTATTTTCGTTACACCTTGATGAGTGTGTAAATACTCATCATTTTTGGTCAAATCTGAACTGCAAAACATTTAAAAACACCCAAATATGATCAAATTATGTTAAAAATATCCTCGGAGTGTGTTTTATGTCTTGCAGGTACAAAAGGATGGAAAACAGAGCGAAAACGAGCAAAATTGAGCCGAAATCAGAAATGTGCTGAATCAGACAGAGCCGGGAGTGGATTTTCTACAATTTTCAGAGTTCGAAACGCGTTTTTAGAGTGAGGTGGGGAAACAAACCTTAAAATCTAAACCAAAACAAAAATCACCCATTTTTTCTATTCCGATACCCAAAAATATCCAAAACACTTTTTAATCCCAAAATCCATTTTAACCTTTTAAACCATTTTTCTTAAACCCAAAATACAAAATAAAATGTCAAAACTACAAACCCTTTTTATTTTTACCTATTTATTTTCTTCTTCCCAGAACACAACACTACAAATAATTATACAACCCATCCCCTGCCAGATTCCCACGCCTCACCCACTCCTTTTCCTCTGTCCACTCTTACACAGATTCCCCAACCCACTCACTCCATCACTCAATGCAATGTCACAAGTTACCCATTGCCACTTTGGCAATCCAATGTGCAAAAGTTCATCCTATGGCTGTGACATCAAGTGGATCTCCAAGAAATCATCCAATGGATGTGAGAAGCTCAAGAAAGCACAAAGCTCATTTCACTCTTTCCCTCTCACAAAGAAAACACAGCAGATGAAGACAACAAGAGAGAAGACTTTTTATTTTTAGTTTTAGTATAAATAGGACCTAAGTGCTTTTGTAACATTTTTTTTGTCTAGAAATTCCCTTCTAGTCCTTGCTTTATTTTCTGCATTTAAATTCACTGTATTGTCTTTTAAGTTTAGATTCAATTTCAGATTCTCAGTCTTGTAATTTATTTCTTTTTTAGTCAATGAAAATTTGGTTCTTGGTTAAAAATCAAGCTTTCTTTTAATTTAATTGTTAAGATTGTTTCACTGTTTAAGATAAGTTCTTATAAGCTCATTTAAGTTTTTGTTTAAGTGTGAAAATTAGTTTTTAAAGTTTCAAAGTTCCCACAGTTTCAAAATGAAGAAAACTGCTCCTAAAGGAGTGTTTGAATTAGCCTCGTTTATGGGTCAAAAATCCAAGGTGACCCACTTTTGATCTCAAAACAATTTTGATTAGTGTTATTATTAGTTTGTTTGCTGGAAGAATGGTTCTTTAAGTAGTCTGATAAGTTTTTATTGTGATTCCTAAATCTGTCCACAGCAGCCCAAAAGCACCTTTGTACAGCTTATTTATAAGCTGTACAGGGTAAATCTTGGCCTCCAATCAGTTTCTTGTTAATCTTTGCTATGCTAACTCTAATTTTTGTAGTTTGTCCTTGCTTTGGAAGATCTTGGGTAGCTTAAAAAGAAGCTCAAAGACAGCTCACTAAAGCTGTTTTAAGCTTGCAGACCCATAGCAGATTCGACATCTCTGTCTAATGTGCTTATCAGGTAATTCTTTCAGCTTATTAGTTTTCATTTAGAATATTTAGATTAGATTAGACCTAGTTTAGACCTCTTAGTGCTTATTTATGTAATTGTAGCTTTAATTTGCTTATCTTCCCTTATTTTAGTCTTAGGATTTCCCCTAGATTAGTCATGATGCCAACTGCTTATTCCCATGCTTTTTGCGAGCTTTTATCCCTTGGACTGCCCTTTTTCCAAACACCCCCTTAGGGCCTGCTGCTGTTGTAAGCTATTTTCACAGCTTATTGTTTGTATATTTTTGCTTCTTATTGCTTTTTTAGATTAGGTTTAGTGTTTAGAATGCTTATTTAGGTCTTTAGGATTGATTAGTATAGCTTAGTAGTAGTCTTAAGGTAGCTTATTGAAAAGATTAGATTGAATCAGTTTATGTTTTTAACTTGTTGGCTCATCATCAGTTAAATCTTGCTTTTTCTGCTCCAAATAGCTGTTCTCAGTAGTGATTTCTAGTTTCCATTAGCTCTTTTAAAGTTTATTCATTTAGTTTTAAAAGAAAAAAAAATAAAAAAAAATAAAAAAAAATAGCAAAGAGTACAAGCTGGGATTCGAACCTGGGACCTGCAGGTCTGCTTCCCACGCTTCAGTACAGCACACACAATCCATCTGCTCTAGTGAACTGTTTGGTTACTAGTATTCGTAATTGTTAACTTAAAGAAATTGAAATTTTAAGTTAAAAACTAAAATAAACAAAAAGGTGGGGAGGCAGGCTCGAACCTGAGACCTCCCACCTTTGAGAGTGATAGCGTGTACCTGGATGACCAATTGCCCTTGGGTCTTTCTTGTGTTTTAACTTGCAACATTTATTACTTAACTAAGTTTGCAGTTTTAAGCTAAAGCTTTTTTCTAGCTTATTTCGTGGCTTATTTTCAAAACAAGCACATGTTTTCTTATTTTTCTTAGGCTTAGTATACAACATAGTAGTTTTTTGTGAAATTTTCAGATTTTTCCAAAATCATTTAGTATTTTTAATTAATTAATTAGTTAAATCTAGTTTTTAATTCGTAGAAAATAAAATAAAAGTCGAAAAAATACCCGGCTTTTTCCTAAAATTATTTTTAGTCATTTAGAATGTAGGAAAATTAGTTTTGTACCCGTAGACTTTAATTGCATATTTTTCATGTACGTTTTTAAATATAGAATTAAAATGACTTCAAAGTCTTGATTAGATTTAATTTCCTTAGTGTAATCAATCATAACCTTTTCCTGTTCAATATTCACCCTATCACAGATTCGTTGTATTACAGTTTTCACACCTCGTTGGGACTTAACGACCCGGGGATCCACTATACTCCTCTGGATAATTGCATTGCGTTCTGAGCTGTTTGACTTTTATGGTTGACCATTCACAAGTGATTGACTCTTGTTGACCATTCACCTGGTTAATTTGGGTTGACCGTTTGGGACGGATCACACCTTTACACCTTCGCCTTTCGTGTAGTCTTATCTTATGATCTTGAAGTCATTGTTCGCCCTGGTTCAAGGTTTGAGTGAAAGTTTCAGAAAACATGCCAAATCAAAGACATCCTATTGAAGATCATTGAAGATCCCCCAATATTCTCCTTATGCTCATCTCAAGTGGGGGTATAAGTATGTAAAAAAAATGAGCACTATAATAAAAGTGCATATTAGTCCTTGTTGATAAAAGTGCAAAATATTGTAGCACTATGTGATTAAAAGAAATTAGCGTCGAGAAAAACACCTCGATCACATTCGAAGATTGGAAGTTAGTCAAGACACCATCGGTTCTCGAAAAAGGAAATATATTCAAATGGTGCATTCCCCTGATGCATTATGATCCCGTTTCCATATCTTGAAGTTGAACCTTGAATGAACGGTGGGGCGTTGGCGACTTGGTTTTAAGCTAAGACAATTTGTTTTTTTTTTCTTTACACCCATTAAAATATCCCATGCCTGACCTAACCCTTTTTGTCGTGTAGCGTGTCTAGGTGATGCAGCGAGCAATCCTTGATGTCTTGGCCATGGATTTGGTCATGTATCATTGATTTTGTCCACTTCGTCGTGACACGTTAGTAATGACACTACCCCCATAGCCTTTGAATCTCTATCAACCCAACACTGCCTTCTAAGACTGTCTTGACCTTAGCTCTAGCGGTGGAGATGTGTGTAATTTCCAAGCTTATGATAGAATACTTGCTATGCCCATGCAATTGAGTGATCACCCTGAAATTAACACTTAGATTAGAATGAGCGTGAGAGTGTTTTTGTTCCCATTTCGTGAGGTGTTCGGCTCTTATAAATATTCTAGTATGGAACTCTTAACTACTCCGGGGATGTATCTTTTATAATCTAAAAAGTCTACTTGAGGGCAAGTAGAGTTCAAGTGGGAGATATTTGATAACATCAAATAATCCTGATATTTTAAGCGTTAATTTCCCCCTTTATCATCACTTTATGATTAAAATGCTATTAGAAACATCCTTATTCCTTATTATTTTATTTCAGGAACTATTTCATGCAAGGAAATGGTAATTGGACATTTCTAAGCCCAATGATGATTTTATCTCTCAACTACAGCGTAACCAAGTGATGAAGTTACGCCGTAATCATGTTCATAAAGAATACGACGTAACAATGGAGTAGAATTACACCGTAACAAGACCACAGAACATGAAGCACCAACTTTACAAAGACTACGACGTAACCCTCAGCTCAGGTTACGACGTAACAGACGATAAACATCAGATTTAGAAAGACTACGGCGTAACCCTTAGCACAGGTTACGCCGTAACCATGGATAAGTACAAGATTATGATGAGTTACGGTGTAACTAGTTAATAAATGTTACGCCATAACTAGTATCCGAGCCTATAAATAGATGAAGTTTTCATAGTTATAGGCATCTCTCCTTTACCAAACCTCTCTATGGTTTAGGGAGATCAAACACAGAAGAAGAATTATGATTTAGAAGTACGAAGAACGAAGTTCTCGTCTACGATTTCCGTTGTTTTCGAGTTTGAATTCCTTTTATATTTTTCTAGGGTTTATATTATGGATTCATGTTATGAATTTAAGTTTGCATTTATGTTATTGATGTTCTCTTTATTTCTTTATAGAAATTTACTAGTCTTGTCATAGATTGCTAGTCTTGGTAATATTATAAGCTTGTTAGTATCTAAAGGGCTAGGAGAATTGACCAACTGACCTCAGTCTAATAGGTTGCGAAGTATGGAAGGAATTGGCCATAGTACAACCACTCTTCGTGTGTGAACTGACCAAATGATCACCTATCAAGTGGAGGTATTTAAGAAGCTAGGGGAAATCTAAGTTCCTAACGGCCAGGTTTCCATAGACTAGATCTAGTAGATCTTAATGATTGCTATTATGTTACCGAATGATCCTGGGTGACCTGTTCATATTGGTGAGGAATCTAAGAACCATAGGCCATGACAAATTGACCAAATGAGTCTGGCAATAATTAACCACTATATTGAACCCTTATATTGAGAATCAGTTCTTATTTGTATTCTTTATTGAGCTTTGCTTTTATATCTTTTTATCCTAAATTCTTGTGTCTGTGTGATTTGCATTATCATGTAATATCGATATCATATCAATATCATATCATTTCTAATCATCTAAGTTCTTTCAAGGTTACAACTCTCTTGGGACGACACTCGAATTTACCTAAGGCTTTACTTCATCTGATCGGGTTCTCTGCCAGTTAGTATGTGTTTATCCTAAATTTGTGTAAGTTTTATAAATAATAAAAGCAAGATGAAATAGCACATCAATAGCCAAGATATCAATATCACTAGTTTGTAGTTTTGTCTATAGAGATCAACGAAGAATACTATTATTGATGATGAGTTCAATATAGATAACAACTTTAGTGATTCTTAAGTAACCGTATTAAGTCTACTAATCTTTACATGTTTAAACAAAATGATATTATTAATTAAACTAGAAATTATACAATAATAATTTATTTGTAAGTAAGTTATTAAAGAGCATACCTTTTCTATATATATTCTTTTTAAGAAAAAGAAGTATCAATGCGAAATTCTTCATGATCTTCTAGGATGCCCAAATCCTTATATGAAGAATTCTCAACAAGGAAAATATTCGAAAGATGTATCATTATCCAACATTATAACATATGATGATTTTTAAAACGTGACCTTTTGTTGTTAAGAAATTTCCTTCTTTGTAGTTTTCAATCCTACACGGATCGTATCAAGTTTTAAAAGTACAATATACTCTTAAGAAACTTGGTAACGAACCTCTGATACCAATTGTGGAAAACTAGAAGAGGGGGGGGGGGTTGAATAGTTTTACTGATTAAAACTTCATTTTAAAATATTTAGATCGACTTATGTTAATTTATTAAATGTGTGTGTTGGATGTTGATAGATAAGCATAAAAAAAAATGCAAAGATAAAGAGTAAGAAGTACAAAACCACGACACGAGTATTTATAGTGGTTCGGCTACAAGGACACCTTCATTGCCGTACTCCACTCCCCGAGTCACCTACTCGAGAGTTCGTAATCACTACACAACACAAGCTCCTTGTGGCGGATAAGCCTTCACAACGTCGCCTACTCTTTATCTGGTACAAGGCTAGACACCGGGTTCTTCCACGCGGTTGAACCAAACCTATCACAATGTCGCCTACACTTTATCCGGTACAAGGCTAGATACCGAGTTCCATTACAAAGGAGGAACTACTACCCAACACTACACAACACCTATCCCAAAGGAGACACACTACTTATTACAACATCATTAAGGATATCAATATTCTTGGACACAACCGATCTACGTTTGTACATCGATGCACCATATCAATTGTACACCCTTGGCATCTTTCATTAATGCCCTTGACATGATCTTTTGACACCTTTCACTAATGCCTTCATCATGGACCTTTGGCACCCTTCACTAATGCCTTAGACACGAATCTTCGGGTCCTTTCACTAATGCCTTTGACTTGACCCTTTTGGCATCCTTCACGAATGCCTTCAACACAACACTTCTAGAAAGGAGGAAAGAACGATCAACAAGAGAACTTCAGTAGTCTTGATGATGACGAAGCTTGGAAACTCATGCACTTGAACCTTCTCGACTTCAAGAGGTGGTGATCTTACCTTTAAGAGAAGCTTAGAAGATCACACAAACACAAAACTACATAGAAAGATCCTTTGGATCTGAGGTTAGAGAGTTTACAATACTAAGAGAAAGTGTATGTGGAAGTGGCAACTTATAATAAAGAAATGACTCACTATTTATAGGCAAAAACCACTACTATCCCTGGATCCCACGAATCCCTTGCTTGAGGGATCCGTCCAGTGTATTCATGGGGATCCCTAGGACGCTCTCCTAAATGGGTTATGGGTCATGGATCATGGGTCATGGGTTATGGACTTTGGATCATGGGTATCTAAATAGATACAATGTATCTAGAAGATGCAATGTATCTAGTCAATGGGTCATGGTTTAGCTCCATGGGTTAAGGATAATGCCCAATATGACTTCATGCATGATGTCATGCAATGGGTCATGGGTTATGGATCATGCTCCATGGGTATTGGTCATGGAATTTGGGTTTTACCCAACTACATTCAATGTATCTAGTTAATGGGTCAAGTACTTAGATTCTTACCCATTACATTACCCATTACAATATATACTAAGTATGTATATATATACCAATTATTTAAACACTAGCAGGGTACCCGCGCGTTACGGCGGCGGGTACCCTGAAATAAAATTTTTCAATGAATCATTTATTTTTGTTTAATATGTTATTTTTTACAATAAATTTACGGATATCAAGAATTTTATTTAGCCCGTTCGCGTTTGGGCTGGAGCCCGTTTGGCCCGCGCCTGTTCGGGCTCGAGCCCATGTGGCCCGTGCCTGTTCGGGCTCAAGCCCATTTTCCCCGTTGCCCGTTGCCCATTGGGGCTTTAATATTTGTATAATGTGTTTTATTATTTGTATTAGTGATATTTAATGCAGGGTACCCGCGCGTTGCGGCGGTAGGTACCCTGAAATAAAATTTTCAAGTGATTCATGTATTTTAGTTTATTATGTTCTTTTTGACAATAAATTTACGGATTTCAAGAATACTGTTTAGCCCGTGCCAGTTCGGGCTCGAGCCCGTTTAGCCTGCGCCCGTTCAGGCTCAAGCCCGTTTGGCTAGTTACCCGTTCAGGCTTGAATATTATTTGTATTAGTGATATTTAATGTAGGAATTGTGTTTAATTTGGTTGTACAATATGTTTGATAATTTGTATTTATTATGTTAGGGGTGTTTTAATAACTGTATTAATTGTATTTATTGATCAGTTAATTAATTGACTATATTAAATAGCATTAATGTGGTGTGTTTTTTTAATATGTGCATTAAAGTGATGTACGTAATGCTTCTTGTCTTGTACGTCTGAAAATTATGTGCATTAAAGTATTGTACATTATGTTTTTTTTCTTAATTATATGAATTACTAATTATAGTAACATGTGTAAGATTATATTTTTAAGACTTCCTTTTATAGGAAGTACTAAATACATTATAATGTAGTATAGACTAGTTGTTATACATATGCATTACTATAAAATATAAACACAATTGTTAGTGCAAATATTACGATATTTAATCTATACATTCTCATTTGTTTAGTTGATGACAAACATGTAACTTGTAATACATAACATAAAATGTATAAGTTACTTGTAATTATATTTTGTCTCAACATACTCTCAACACCTCTCGACGAATCAAGTCCTTGTATGCTACAACACAGGTTCGTACATGTTTGTTATGTTGCGTTATGATCATACCCCTAACAAACCATTAAACATGTTTAGTTAAATAGTTTATAAAACACTTAAGTAACCATAAGTAAATGTGTTGGGTAAAACCCATGACCCAAGACCCATACCCATTTGAGTAGATGCATTGCATCTATTAGATATATTGTATCTAATGAAATACCCATGGACCAACCCATAACCCATGACCCATGACCCAAAACCCATGGGCAAAAGGGAGCGTCCTACGGATCCCTCAAAGTGCCCATGAATCCCTGGAATTACAAGGGCCGGATCCCTCCAGAAGGGATCCTTGGGGCAGAAACATGGTTTGGCCTTTTTGCCTATAAATAGCAAGCCACTTCTTACCATTTCTTCACACCATCACACATAGTTTCTCTCCACCATTTATAGGATATTTAGATCATTATGAAACATGTAAAACACCCTCATCTCATATGATCATAATGCTTCTAACTCTCATTTGTTGTAAGCATACTCCCGAAGTGATCCTCCAAAGCAAGCTAAGAGATCTTGCTTCCTTACCTACTAAAGTGATCACCCATCACAAGATACAAGAACATGAAGATCTTCTACAACAAGCTTGGGAAACTTGTCCTCTTCATTCATAGAAGACTAACTACATTTTGCTTTGTGTTCTTGATGTTTAGTTTAGGATTTCATATCCATTAGACACATTGTCTTGGATATTGTCTAGTATCATATTCTTGTATCTATGACTAGACTAGATGGTTTATGTGTTTGTGCCATAAAACACAAGGTTTGTTATGTTGGGCCACAAAACATAACGGGTGTCATAGATGTGTCAAAGGCATTAGTGAAGAATGCTAAAAGAGTCAAGATGAAGGCATTAGTAAAGGGTGTCGAGTAATCTAACCAAGGGCATTAGTGAAAGGTGCCTAAGGTGTACATTCGATATGGTGTGTTTCGATGTACAAGATAGAGTAGTATTGGATCCAAGGATATTGATATCCTTGATGGTGTTGTAATAAGTAGTTGGTCTCCTTAGGGGTATAGGTGTTGTGTAGTGTTGGGTAGTAGTTCCTTGATGCGCTCCAGAACAGTCAAGGTTTATCACGCAAGCCCGCCACTTGTGAATGGCAGACCGTAACAACCTTAAAACGGCTCAGGAACGAAATCAATGAAGATCTGAGGAGTACAATGTTTCCCCGGGTCGTTATGTCCCAGCGAGCTATGCAATGGATTATCGAACGAATAGTGATCGCGAGATTTGAATGGAAAAGGAGATTTGGAATTATTATAACTACGGAAAAAGGACATAAACTACAAGGACAAAAATGCAAATAAAAGGAAATTAAAAAGATAAAACCTATTAAATAAACGCTATCACTATATTTAAAATGATGAACGTTTAAAACTTAAAACTAAAAACTTACGTTTAAATTAAAATTACGTAAACGATAAAATAAAAAAGTGAAACTTATACAATATAGATCCTAAAAATATGAAAAATACATTTTTACAAACCTAATGATAAAAGAAACTTTTTAGAAAAAGAAAATTATTTTTATGACTATTTAATTAATTATTATTAATTAAAAACTATTTTTAACTATTTAAAAATAACCTAAAATGCAAGATATTAGGAAATAAGGCTAGAAAAATAAAATTATGAATTGGAAAAGTCTAAAATATCAAAATAGAATTTTCAAAACTATTTTTGTATTTTTCTGATTATTTTTCTATTTTTTAGGAATTTTAAACTATTAAAAACTAATTAAATTACTAAAAATTACCAAATAAACTATGAAAAATCTGGAAAATTACTTTTTTCACTTCTTATATTTATCTAAACCTAAGAAAATTGAAATATTATTTTTTTGAACCTTTTCTGAATTTTTTGTATTAAATGCTATTTAAAAAGTGCTAAAAACTAATTTAAATTAAGAAAAATAGCAAACAAGCTTAGAAAAATCTGAAAATTTCAGGAAAACTCTAAAATAATGTTAAGAAGCTAGGAAAAATGGAAAAACAGTATGTTATATGGAGAAAATTGGATCTGCTGTGAACTGAGCTTATGAATAAGCTCTTTAATAAGCTAAGTGAACAAGACAAGCAACCCACTGATTACAGAAGCTATGGAATACTAAATTAACCACAATGAAACTAAAAACAACAAGCTACAGCTACTGAATAGCACAATATCACAGATTTGATGATTATGAGAATAAGCTTAAATCAGATTTTGGTGCCTACTTGCAGACCAAAAATAAGCACCCAAATAAGCTACAGATTAAAATCCAATTATTAAGACTTAAACTAAACCTAGGTAACTACTTGTAACCAAAAGACCAAACTTTGAAAAGCTTTTGTAAGCCCTGTGCAGGCTTGCACAAAAGCTGAGAAAACCACTCAGTCAATACTGAGTTGGAGCAGGGCAAATGGGGCCTATTTTGAGCTTCTGCACAAGCTAATCCAGAGGGCTGAAGCTAAAACCAGAAGTGAGGACTTAAAGACCACCTATTAAACTACTTGTAAACAAAAATTCAGACCTTGAAAACCTTTAATGGAACATGTGCACAATCTGCAAGTTCTATGGAAAACCAAATTTTGACATGTTTTGACTTTTTGAAACAGATAGAACTTTGACTAAAGTGAAACTTGAACCCAATTTTGATGACTGAAATTGATGTTATAAGGTATATTAAGTGTAATGCAAGCAAGGTTTAAGATTTCCAAACACAAAACAAAGATTTCCAAATCCAAATCCACAACAGTTTTAACAGTAAGACAATTTGAAACTTATTTTGACTTTGAGGGTTGCAGGATCAATTTAATTGACTCAAATGAGTTCACTTAAGCTAAATAAACTTGATCCAACTAAAAACTAACACTGAATAAGACTAAAAGTCAGTGAGATCAGCAGAGCCAAACACCCCTTTTCTCACTGATTTGCTAAGTAAAATAACATAACAACTGACTAAGCATGTACCAATGATCAAACTAGATTCTCTTAACCTAATTACTACTTTTAGAACAGATTTAAACAGTTTACAACTACAATTACTTACTATGCTAAAAACTTGGAATTGACTTACAATAGGTCCAATAGCCACTATGGCTTGCCAATCGCTGAAACAAGGACACTAACCTATCAATTTCAACCCATTGCTTCCATTTCAACCCATTTCAACCCCTGAATCAACCCATATCATCTCTCAAACCATTTTGCTCTTATGTTGACTTTTGTTGACTAACTTCCAATTTTGTTTGAATCTTAAGGACAGCTTGCAGCTATAACAAGCTAGTGCAAGCTTGTTTGAGCTAAAAATTAAGCTGTATGAAGCTTGATTCTCAGAGTTTGAAAATGAAAATGCAACAAAAGAGCTAGAATTGTGAAACTTGAACATAAACTTGGAATTAATCTTGGAAATAAGTTGTAATACACTCAAGAGTTTCTGACACGCAAATAAGCTGAAAATTACAACTACAATTTATTTAAAACATGGTAATTAAAGAAACGACATACAATTTTATAAAAACTAAAACTAACTCCTCTCTCTAGCTTCCCTCTTGGTCTTTTTATAATCCAAAGCTTCTTCTCACTCCTCCGAGCATTTCCCAAATGCACTCTCCACCATTGATGGGCTAGAATCAATCCCCGCCCTTAATCTTGTTTTGGCCAAATTCTCGGGTCTGATATTAGAGACAGGAAAGAAGATGCATTAAATGCAATGGGGATGGGTAGGTGAGGTGGAGGAGACAATGGGTGTAGTAGGGTGGTTATGGGAGGTTTGAGGAGGGGGGAGGTGCAGACAAGATTGTCGGGGGACAGGGAAGAGGGGGCGGGTTTTGTTTAGTTTAAACATTGGGTTGTCGGGTGGGTTGGTCGGGTTAGGGTTTGGACCGGTTAGAAGATTGGGCCAAAGGGTTTAGGATTGGGCTTGGATATATAAATAGGTCCGGTTTGTGAAATTAATAACAACAAGGACCTTTTTGCAATTCTTTGAAACCAAGGGACCAATCATGTAAATTATGAAGATGTAATCCAAGGACTAATGTTGCCAACCTTTAATAGACCAAGGTCTAGTTTTGACATTTTTGAAAATTTCCAAGGACTAATTTTGACCATTTTTGGATTTTTAGGGACTAAACTGCAATTTCTCAAAACTTTTAGATTTTCCACCAAAGGACTAAATATGACAATTTATGATTTTAAAAAGACCTTTGGTGACTTTTCTTTGAAATTTTGGCTCAGTGGACTATTTTTGACAATTTTATAAACTCGGGGACTGAACTCGCCAATTATGCAAACTTTGCTCATTTTTCATCTGATTTTAAACATTTTGCATCTCAAACATATAAAATGCAATTTTGGAATATTTTCAGTATTTTGATGCATTTCGAGCATTTTTAAACGCTTTGCGCGGAATTAACAAAAATGATGAGTATGTACACACTCATCAATCCCCCACACTAAACTATTGCTAGTCCCTAGCAATCTTTTGAGAAAACCATAATGGATTTGCATCTCTTTACCAAAAGCCATTACTTCTAGAGTAGCCAAATGTTTCAGTTCAAGCAAGAACCATGGTACACCGATAACCATGTGATTTTGAGCAAACCACCGGCTTTCAACGGATTTGATTTTGTCTTTACCGTAAGCCGCACCCTTTCCGACTAGCCAACTCTTAGATAAATTATCAATATTATCTTGGTGAGCTGATTACCATTATGGTTTTTCCACGCCTTTACCAAAGCCATAAACTTGCGGGCTAGCCAACTCTTCACTTTTAGGATATGGTGAGTTGAGAACCATACAATTTTGGGCAAATTGCAAGCAATATAAACGGATTTGAGAAATCTTTACCAAGAGCCGTTGTTCGGATTAGCCAATCCTTTAGTCTTACAGATATGGCGGATCGATAACCAAGCTGAGTAAGTGTAGAACACTTACTCCCAAAAAAAAAAATTTTTGGCCAAAAACGGGGAATCGGATAATATATGATAAAATTCGTGAGAATTCCCCCACACTTAGAAATGAATATTGCCCTCAATATTCAAAGTACCGGCTTATGCCGAAACTAAGAACGTAAAAGGGAAATACTACGCCTTTTATTTAGAAAGATTTTTTTTTACAACATGTGGGCAATCCCCCACACTAGGGTGGTAGAAAATAGAAAGAAGTCAGAAATATGGGTGAAAACCCATATAGTGTGTGTGCTACTATTTTTGGTTACCGAGTCGCTAGCTTGACTCGACCCCGAATTAATTTGTTCATGGGGAAGTAAGTGGAATAAACAATCTCCATCGGACTTTCATTCAAGATGTTTGGACAAACATTTGAAGCACGTGAAAGTTCCACACCGATGAGATATATACAGACAGAGAAAGACCCGGCTCACAAATGATAACTGAAAATGCCGGGATCAAAGATAATGTCTTCATTCCCGAAGGAGTGAAGAACAGGAGAAGCCACGGGATAGGTGAAGAAGAGATAGAAAATCATGATGAACATCATGATTAACTCATCATCATCAGAAGGAGAATTCATAATAGCATGAATCTCATCATTTAAGCTCAATTGGTCTAGACATATCCCGGGTGTGTCTAGATCAAAGTAGAAGTTATCATACTCCGGCGGAGTCATGATATGAGTGAGTTCATCTGAGAACTCCTTGAAGGTGAATGAATCATATTCGGAATTGATATGAGTGGGTTCACTCGCAACTCCTCAAAGGTAAATGATTCATGATCGAGGAGAGAATTATGAGAATGAAAAGTGGTACCGCCACTAATCTTCTCTCCCATATTATCAAAACAGGAGGCTTTCATTTCCGGAATAGAATCATCGGAAAGAATGTCACTATCCTTAATGGGGATAGGAGATGAAATAGGTTTCTCTTTGAAAGCCTCGATTTTAGAAATGAGAAGACTGACATTCAATAATGTTGCACGAAGTGCTTCATCTTTGATTTCAGTGTCAAGAATTCATCATTCTCTTCTTCTAAGCTAACAAGCTCATAAGGTGAATCTTCCACATAAATGATGTCTCCACAAGATAACGAATCATCATCGTAATCGGAGAACATCTCAACATGATCATTTTGGAAGACAAGAGGAGGAGGGATGTCACACACATGATCAAGAATTCCCTGTGACTCTCTTGGGATTGGGACAAGGTCCTCAACACTAGACTTTATCAATTCGTCCGATTCCTTTTCAGGAATAGTGTCAAGATGCTCGTCCCCCATAATAAGAGAGTGAGTGTGAATCTCGGTGTGATAGCGCTTATTTGAGATGGAATCTCAATCAGCTGGAATATCAACTGATCGAGGGGTTGAGAAATATTACTTTTAAAAGGATAAAACCCTCCTCGCCATCATCATATAGAGTCGCTTTAAGAAATTGGGAACGCTTTAGAGCCGCATGCTCTAGGGCTAATAATTCTTCCCTGATTGCGGGCCTCTCGCCGGCAAGCAATTCTCCTATAGTCTTTTCACCACTCACTTGATTCTTAAAGTTACTCATCATATCCTCGTGTTTTCATTAGGTTTCAAAATCTTGGGAGATTTTGAGACAACGGCTCAGATGGAGTTTGAACCGTATAGTGCTGTGGAGGTTGGAAAGTATCAAACATGTGAGAGTCATGATTGTTACAAGGAACCGGTTCCCTATTTGACAATCGAGCTGAAATGGGACTCCACAAGACTCACAACAAGAAAACCGTTGAGTCCGACAGGTGAATCATATGGACTTTGGTTATAACCAAAGTTCTGAGCATCACTGGAAAATTGTTCATAGACAAACGTGTTTCCGGATTGACACTCAAATCCTTGGTGGGGACCTCCACAAAATTCACAGCAGGTATGCTGATTGTATGAAGAATAGTCGGGTTGTGGTGGGTAATTGGAAAAGTTTGAGGAGTCGTTAAATGAGTTCTGATTAGGATCATAATCAAATGAATTCCTCGAACCACAAAACAAACAACTCCCGTTATGAATATCATTACCACATTGTACACACGCATACACCAACCATGGGTGAACCATAAAGAGGATCACCACAACCGACACAAGGAATAAACGATTGCATTTGAGAGTTATGAAGAGGAATCGATTTATTCAAAGAATCAACAAAACCAACATGGTGATCCTGGATGACTATCAAGTCTCAAGAACATTCGAAAAATCGAGGTGGGACAAGTGGTGTGCTCTGAGAGCTAGCAATTTCCACCACTTCCGTTATGGTCTCCTGTTCTTGAATGGGTTCATCGGGTTGTGGCGGATGGTCGGAAAAACTTGGAGAATCATCGAGAGTTATCGATAATTCGCACCAATCACAATATTTGCTTGCACCCATCCTTCCACATCGCTTGCATAAACAATCCAGATTCTGACAATCGAGCTGATCCTCTTCCATACGGCTTTTGCAAAGGGAAACAACGAGGATAATTGATCGTCGCCATGAGAATTAAACATTTAGAGGGTTAAAGAAATAGAATTAAACGGTTTTGAGGTTAAAGAAGAGTAGAATCAAATGGTACGAGGGGGTAAGAGAAATAGAATCATACGAATAAGAGGAATGAGAAGAGTATTTTTGTATTTTTGAATAAGAAAATATAAACATATACAGATGGATGGTATGAACAAAGAGTGAATATCCAAATTACTAATCACGCTAAACGTAAGATAATCACAAGACACACCCGCAAGCGCCAAAATTTGATGCTCCAGCCAAGTTTATCACGAAGCCCGCCACTTGTGAATGGCGTGCATCAGAACAACCTTAAAACGGCTCAGAACGAAATCAATGAAGATCCGAGGAGTACAATGTTTCCCGGTCGTTATGTCCCAAATGAGCTATGCAATGGATTATCGAACGAATAGTGATCGCGAGATTTGAATGGAAAAGGAGATTTGGAATTATTATAACTACGGAAAAAGGACATAAACTACAAGGACAAAAATGCAAATAAAAGGAAATTAAAAAGATAAAACCTATTAAATAAACGCTATCACTATATTTAAAATGATGAACGTTTAAAACTTAAAACTAAAAACTTACGTTTAAATTAAAATTACGTAAACGTATAAAATAAAAAGTGAAACTTATACAATATAGATCCTAAAAATATGAAAAATACATTTTTACAAACCTAATGATAAAAGAAACTTTTTAGAAAAAGAAAATTATTTTTATGACTATTTAATTAATTATTATTAATTAAAAACTATTTTTAACTATTTAAAAATAACCTAAAATGCAAGATATTAGGAAATAAGGCTAGAAAAATAAAATTATGAATTGGAAAAGTCTAAAATATCAAAATAGAATTTTCAAAACTATTTTTGTATTTTTCTGATTATTTTTCTATTTTTTAGGAATTTTAAACTATTAAAAACTAATTAAATTACTAAAAATTACCAAATAAACTATGAAAAATCTGGAAAATTACTTTTTTCACTTCTTATATTTATCTAAACCTAAGAAAATTGAAATATTATTTTTTGAACCTTTTCTGAATTTTTTGTATTAAATGCTATTTAAAAAGTGCTAAAAACTAATTTAAATTAAGAAAAATAGCAAACAAGCTTAGAAAAATCTGAAAATTTCAGGAAAACTCTAAAATAATGTTAAGAAGCTAGGAAAAATGGAAAAACAGTATGTTATATGGAGAAAATTGATCTCAGTGTGAACTGAGCTTATGAATAAGCTCTTTAATAAGCTAAGTGAACAAGACAAGCAACCCACTGATTACAGAAGCTATGGAATACTAAATTAACCACAATGAAACTAAAAACAACAAGCTACAGCTACTGAATAGCACAATATCACAGATTTGATGATTATGAGAATAAGCTTAAATCAGATTTTGGTGCCTACTTGCAGACCAAAAATAAGCACCCAAATAAGCTACAGATTAAAATCCAATTATTAAGACTTAAACTAAACCTAGGTAACTACTTGTAACCAAAAGACCAAACTTTGAAAAGCTTTTGTAAGCCCTGTGCAGGCTTGCACAAAAGCTGAGAAAACCACTCAGTCAATACTGAGTTGGAGCAGGGCAAATGGGGCCTATTTTGAGCTTCTGCACAAGCTAATCCAGAGGGCTGAAGCTAAAACCAGAAGTGAGGACTTAAAGACCACCTATTAAACTACTTGTAAACAAAAATTCAGACCTTGAAAACCTTTAATGGAACCTGTGCACAATCTGCAAGTTCTATGGAAAACCAAATTTTGACCTGTTTTGACTTTTTGAAACAGATAGAACTTTGACTAAAGTGAAACTTGAACCCAATTTTGATGACTGAAATTGATGTTATAAGGTATATTAAGTGTAATGCAAGCAAGGTTTAAGATTTCCAAACACAAAACAAAGATTTCCAAATCCAAATCCACAACAGTTTTAACAGTAAGACAATTTGAAACTTATTTTGACTTTGAGGGTTGCAGGATCAATTTAATTGACTCAAATGAGTTCACTTAAGCTAAATAAACTTGATCCAACTAAAAACTAACACTGAATAAGACTAAAAGTCAGTGAGATCAGCAGAGCCAAACACCCCTTTTCTCACTGATTTGCTAAGCAAAATAACATAACAACTGACTAAGCATGTACCAATGATCAAACTAGATTCTCTTAACCTAATTACTACTTTTAGAACAGATTTAAACAGTTTACAACTACAATTACTTACTATGCTAAAAACTTGGAATTGACTTACAATAGGTCCAATAGCCACTATGGCTTGCCAATCAGTGAAACAAGGACACTAACCTATCAATTTCAACCCATTGCTTCCATTTCAACCCATTTCAATTCCTGAATCAACCCATATCATCTCTGCAACCATTTTGCTCTTATGTTGACTTTTGTTGACTAACTTCCAATTTTGTTTGAATCTTAAGGACAGGCTTGCAGAAAGCTATAACAAGCTAGTGCAAGCTTGTTTGAGCTAAAAATTAAGCTGTATGAAGCTTGATTCTCAGAGTTTGAAAATGAAAAATGCAACAGTAGCTAGAATTGTGAAACTTGAACATAAACTTGGAATTAATCTTGGAAATAAGTTGTAATACACTGAAGAGTTTCTGATTAATGCAAATAAGCTGAAAATTACAACTACAATTTATCTAAAACATGGTAATTAAAGAAACGACATACATTTTTATAAAAACTAAACTAACTCTCTTCTCTTGCTTCCTTCTTGGTCTTTTTATAATCCCAAGCTTCTTTCTCACTCCTCTGAGCATTTCCCAGCTGCAATCTCCACCATTGATGGGCTAGAATCAATCCTGGCCCTTAATCTTGTTTTGGCGCCAAATTTCGGGTCCTGATATTAGAGACAGGAAAGAAGATGCATTAAATGCAATGGGGATGGGTAGGTGAGGTGGAGGAGACAATGGGTGTAGTAGGGTGGTTATGGGAGGTTTGAGGAGGGGGGAGGTGCAGACAAGATTGTCGGGGGACAGGGAAGAGGGGGCGGGTTTTGTTTAGTTTAAACATTGGGTTGTCGGGTGGGTTGGTCAGGTTAGGGGTTTGGACCGGGTTAGAAGATTGGGCCAAAGGGTTTAGGATTGGGCTTGGATATATAAATAGGGTCCGGTTGGTTTGTGAAATTAATAACACCAAGGACCTTTTTGCAATTCTTTGAAACCAAGGGACCAATCATGTAAATTATGAAGATGTAATCCAAGGACTAATGTTGCCAACCTTTAATAGACCAAGGTCTAGTTTTGACATTTTTGAAAATTTCCAAGGACTAATTTTGACCATTTTTGGATTTTTAGGGACTAAACTGCAATTTCTCAAAACTTTTAGATTTTCCACCAAAGGACTAAATATGACAATTTATGATTTTAAAAAGACCTTTGGTGACTTTTCTTTTGAAATTTTGGCTCAGGGACTATTTTTGACAATTTTATAAACTTGGGGGACTGAAACTGCCAATTATGCAAACTTTGCTCATTTTTCATCTGATTTTAAACATTTTGCATCTGAAACATATAAAATGCAATTTTGGAATATTTTCAGTATTTTGATGCATTTCTGAGCATTTTTAAACGTTTTGCAGTTCGGAATTAACCAAAAATGATGAGTATTTACACACTCATCATTCCTCCATTGTAATGGAACTCGGTACTTAGCCTAGTACCGGATAAAAGGTAGGCGACGTTGTGGTAGGTGTGGTTCACCTTGGTGTGAAAGAACCCGGTGGTTAGCCTTGTACCGGAAAAAGAGTAGGCGATGTTGTGAAGGCTTCTCCGCCATAAGGAGTTGGTGTCGTAGTGTTTACTTAACTCTCGAGTAGGTAATTCGGGGAGTGGAGTAGGGCAAGGAAGGTGTCCTTGTAGCTGAACCACTATAAATCCTCGTGTTGGTTTGTCTATCCTTTTACTTATCGCTTTACTCTTATTCTTGCATTACATTGTTTATTTTCTATGTGGTTGATGTTTATGTTTGTGATGCATACTTGGTCTTTCATATAGTCATAAACTATATTTAACACTTTACATATTATGACACGCTTGATCAAGAAAAAGCAACCAGACTAATAATGGTGAAACTTGATTTATAATGAACCATTAATCTTGCAAAATCTTATGTGATATTAAGGGGTTGGCCTTACATGCCGTATGCTAAATGCATCCTCGCGTCGAGATTAGCAAATGGAATGGTTTATACTATATGTGATACAAAAGTTTTAAGTTTTAACGAACGTATTCAACCCCCCCTCTACGCTTTCACAATTGGTATCAGAGCGGGTTGGCTCTAGTTTTTAAAACAAATGGTTTTCAAAATGAGTAAGGTCCTTGTATCAAATTTTTGGTGAAGTCAAGCATAATATGAAAAGTGTTTTGTTTCTCTTTGAAGTTTTGTCGTTAGATATCTTGTTAATCAAGCTTGAATAAAGGTAAAATGGGTAATATAACTTCACTAAAAAGTCTACAAAGGTTAAACCTTTTCGTCGGGTCAAAACATGCGTTTTTGTAATTCTGTGTCGATCCGCGGATCCTCAAAGAGACCGACGGATCCCTCAAGCAAGGGATCCGTGGTACAGAAGACAGTTTTTGTCAAAATTTCAAAAATTCATAACTAATTAACCGTAAGTCGTTAGAAGTTGTGCCACCTATCGTTTTAAAGGTATTTGAGTCTACTTTCATTTAAAAATAATTTCATAAACTGATTCAAAAGAAAAATTTACAGAATCATTGATTTATAATAGAAAGTCATTTTTTTTGTCATAACCTTGCACAAACTTTTGATCTAATTGGAGAAGGATGTTTTCATCTTTGAATAACAATGTGTCCTCTTTTGAAATTAAGGTTTTGATCATATTTATAAAAGAAACTAATCAAGCTTGGTATACATGTTTATATTTAACACAAAGCGATGAAAAGAACTTTCGTATGCTATGCTAAATGATAAATTGTCTTCCTTTCATTACTTGATTATTTGCTTATCTCAAATAGTTTTTGTGCTTGTTTGATTGAATAACATACCAAAAGCGGAGACCGAAGAACCGCCGGGTTGTCGAGGACACGTCTGAAGAGGAGGCCGACGACCTCTTAGTTTACCACCCTACCCACTAATGGACTATGAGGGGGGAAGGTGAACGGGAACCGACCAAAAACCCAAACCACTTGACCCCTTCATACTCGATTCATTAGGGTTGGGGATAGATGGAACCAATCAGAAGTGAAAATCGCGCAAGCGAAGCCGGGAAACGGACCGCAGCGCAACAACAACGGACTCGTGTCGGAGGACTTTTTATGTGGCTTCCTTACCTTGTTATTCATTCTCTTGCTTGTCGATTTAGTAATTTTCTACTAATCAATGTGCTACTTGAAGGAGTGTTTGGGATAACATCTAGTTGTGTCAAAAATGTTAGTTTTATAAGTTGAAAAATGTTTAAAACATATAACACACCAAATGGCTTTTTGATCGAGTTTGTCATGTGTGCAACATAAATGTTTTTTGTGCTTATATGATTTCTTAATTTCATATTTTCTTGTATCGTTTTCTAAAAACAACAAGAATGTACATCGGATCATAACCTACACTTGTGTTGGTGATGTACTCTACCGTTTTCCTTTTCATGATGACTCTCCAAGCTTCATAGTAGGATTGAAAACTTGATTATTTCATCCGATATACTCAAGTAAATTATTTTGCAACACAAATATAATTGTTCATATCCGAAAGTCCAAACTCGAGCTTCCAACAACATATTATGAACTAGCTCATCCAAACCATTTTTTCGCTCACCATATGGACAACTTTTAATTTTTTGACACCTTCGTCACCTTAGTTGTTTCAAGTATAATATTAATAAAAATGAAGCAAAGTATCATCATTGTTACTCTTCGATAGGCCATTGTAGGAATATAAATTTTCCTTACTTGAGAATGAATACTTGAGAACTTATTGCACTAGAAACTCAATTTGACCTAACGGTTGAATTGCTTCCTTGATTGAAGTTGGGTATGTGGAATCGCCCGTAAAAATGGTCGTGTTTAACCGTAATTGAGCACCGCTAGTAATAGTCTCATATTCATTCTTTCACTTGAGAAATTTATACTCCTATGTTTTCCTAAAGTAAGTTTACAATGGAAATACTTTTCATTGTCTTAGGATTACTAATCAAACAACTTGTAAAATTAATTTTTCTTTTAATTAATCACAACCACTTGCCTCATCAAGCGATTATCTTGCTTTGATCGAGAAGAGCTACATGACTTCATGGACGAAGCTCATTGTATGCTAATCACTATCCGTAATGACTAGATTGTCCCAAACTAGCACCTCACAACTCTTTTGTCTTGAACACCATCATGTGCTTTTTTCTTTCTAGACGTATACCTTGCTTGTCATTGTTAGTGTAAATGATTTATTAATCTAGACCGTAAATCTGTTTTGGGCTTCTTGAATTGTGCTTGTTAAGTTTGCTAAACCTTTGTGTTATTTGTGAGCTCGATCTCATTTGATTGCCTATATGTGATCTCTACATGCTCTCCTTGCTTTGCTTAACGTGTATACATGTATGCTCGCTGTAGAAATAATTTTTTTCATAATTCGAAACATAGAGCAAAATTTTGCAACTATTATGTTAAGAAAATATGTCTCAAACGCCGGATCCCTTAGATGTAACTAGACGGATCCCTTAAGTGAAGGATCCGTGGGATCCGGGCAGACATAAATTATTTTTTAGCCTCCTTGCATTAATCCAACATTCTAGACCTTATTGGACTAGTTAAACATGCTACATTAGGATCACTTAAACTTTCCTTAGGCTCAGTTGATCTCACATTCACTCATGGATGATTTAGGATCACATTCGAAGTATTTTTTGATTTATCATTACTTCAAAACTCACCATCTTTCCACTCCAATGTTTACACATTGATCCTCTCATCTCAAAACACCTAGTTTGATACCTTTCTCAATTTTAGCAAATTGATTTCAGTCATCCTTACCTCAAAATAGGCCAAAAAATAGTTTTTAATTTCTTATGATTTTTTAAGGAATTTTTCAAATCTCTCTTAAGTCATCATCTGATCTCTAGGATCATTTAACACCACTTGACACCCTCAAAATTCTTAGTCTCATCTTTGATCATCCACTGGTGCTCATAAAGCCCCATCTCTTTCCATAAAAGGCAATCATTAGCTACCATCAATCATTTTCTCTTGATCATTTAAGACCATCTTCATGTAAGACACTTGATAGACTGAGTAACTTAGGATATGTAGGTGCTATACCTTGCTAGAACCCAATAACCTCTTTTTCACCTCATCTGTTAGCCGGATCCATAGACTTAAGCTAGCCGGATCCCTCTAGTGAGGGAACCGGTGGAACCGTGGAACAGTAGGAACTTTATCTCTTTAGATAATCATTTCAAATTTCCTTTTTCCCACACAAGCACTTGTTCAACACTTAGGATTATTTGTTTCCTATATGTTTACAAATGAGTTGCATTTATATGAGTCTTTACGTGTTCTTCCTTTTTGTTTCATGATTTTATATGAACAATTTATCCATTTGTATAAATGTTTTCCTTTTGTACTAACTCTTTTGGATTCTTGTAGGATGACAATGGTCTATTTCATCATCAAGTCAAGTTGTGCTCATTCGCACATTTTTTTTTCTAACCTTGCATCATCCTAACCATCTTACTCTACTTTTATCACTACTCACAAAGTCATCATGTCTACCACCTCTATTGAGTCATCAACCAAATCAAAGATTCACCTTGATACCATTCATCACCTCTACCACAACTTCCATACCTCTAAGTCATAATGATGATTTCTATCATTATCACCGTGTCCAAAGGTCTAGTTCAGGAACTACGTGATGAAGTCTGTCTCATGTTCTACCACATTCTATTTGTGTCAACCACATCCTACAAGTGTCTCACTACTACTATAATTCATGGTCGCTCAACCATCCTTCACAAACATCTATGTTGTCAATAGCCAAGTGAATTTCGTAATGAAATACGTCTCATCCCTAAGCACATTTTTTTTCTTACCTTGAAAAAACCTTACAACCTCTAAACCAACCATGATGATGCAAGTAGTAGGATTATTCTCTTTTACACTAATCCTTTCTTTGTAGGTTCATATATATACACTTTGATGTGTATTGGATTCTCGCTCTATTTATGGACCTAATTTTACATTTATTTTTTGTAGGTTCTTCTTGACACCCTCGAGCTTGGGGAGCTTTAAAGCATTTATAATGTGCATCATATGACTTACTCATCCAAGGACGAATATAATTTTTCACTAACTTTTTGTTTTGTAGATTTTCAAAACACACTAGGAGAACTTGACGCTCTCAATAAAGAGGAGTTTTTCGTCAAAGCAAAAACATTGCAAATTTTGTCTTAGCCTTCCTAAAATACTTGACGCCTTTAACAAGGGGGAGCAACCGTCAAGGGGTGTTAGGAATTAGAAATTCCAGGTATTAAAGAGTTGGTCACCTCAAGTATATATAGTCGTTAGAAAGCTCGTAGTCGTAGTTATTTCATGTTAAGTAGTAGTTAGTTTTGTAACACCGTGGAGGACGGACGGGTCTTTACCCACTGTATGCCCGATCCACACCGTTGTGTGGCGCTTTTATTGTAAGATATAAATACTCTCTACCTATCAAGGTAGAGAGTTGGAGCTCATAATAAGATTTTTCTTTCTCTCACTAAGTTCCCTAAACCTCTAACTTTCTCTCTAAAAACCTTCTTGTACGCCACTTGTGATTATGGTTTAGTATGTTTGTGAAATCCAATATGTAACAATTGGTATCAAGAGCCTTTGTTAGATCATCTCTTACATATCTTTGGATTTCTAGTGGTTTTTAGGTGGTTTTTGAGTTTGAATAAGTTTAGTGGTTTTTGCATCATTTGGTTGATTTCTAGTGTTAAAGTTTGGATTTTGAGTGTACTTTTGTGTTTAGAATCATCACAAGTGTTTAGGTTTTGATTTAGAAGGCTTGAATCATCGTGGTTGGATTGTTTTTGGATTGAAAAGTGGTGTTTATGTGTTTTTCATGCTAGCGACTTGAGCAACGGATAAGTGTTCTTGCTAGCGACTTGCCTTGTTATTTGGTAGCGATTTGTAACTGAAGATCTTAGCGAGTTGGATTAGCAACTTGTCTATTGAGATAAGCCGACAAAAAGTACACTTAGTGGATTCTCCACTACGGGTAGCGACTTGGTGTAAGTTAGCGACTTGTACTTTATATTGTTAGCGATTTGGTGTTAGCGAGTTGGTACCTAGCGAGTTGCTATTTAGCGACTTGACAAATTAGCGACTTGGTGCTTAGCAAATTGCTGTCAAAATTTTGCTAGCGACTTGGATTGTAGCGAGTTGTTATATAGCGACTTGGGATTATAGCGACTTGGCACTTAGCGACTTGGTTCTAAGTTTCCTAGCGAATTGGGTGATATTCTTTGAATACGGTTTTCTCTTGATTTAGTAAAATCCCGTGAAAGAATCTATTTCCCGGTTTAATCATGGAGTTATAAAATCCCGTTTAATCAGTCATCATGTCCACCATAGTTCCTACAATCATCTCCACTGTTGCCGAGGATGTTCAAGCAATGGGTTCGGATACTCGCCCACCCATGCTTGATGCAATGACTACGACTCGAGGCTCAAAGAATCGATTATACTGCTTGGAAAGGAAAATAGGGTCAACATTCTCAAATCGATTGATGAAGGACCATATCGGGTTGAGACTACTAGAGACATAATTGATACAACTGAAGATGGTACATTGATTTACGGAATGGACATACCAAAGATGTATGATGAGCTCAATGATAAGGAGAAGAAGAGATTCGATGCAGATATCGGGGCTTCTAACATCATATTGCAAGGTCTTCCAGAAGACATATACAAGCTTATCAACCACAACACTGAAGCAAAGGCTGTATGGGATAATGTTAAGATGCTTCTCTCGTGTTCTCAATTAACTATGGAAGATAGAGAATCTCAACTCTATGATGAATTTGAGCACTTCAAGATGAAACCAGATGAGAGTGTCTATGAGTATTACGTGAGATTCCACAAGCTTGTTAATGACATGAGGAACATCGGAATGACTATGCCAAACATTCAGCTAAACTCAAAGTTTGTAAACAACATGAATCCCGAATGGCACAAGTTTGTCACTTCTGTGAAGCTAACCAAAGGATTGAAGAATACAAACTATGAGCAGCTCTATGCCTTCCTTCTTCAGAATGAGAGACATGCCATGTTTGAAATGAGGATTTTTGAACAATTCAAAACAAATCCAAGAGAGACAAGCTCATCAAATGATTCAACTGCCTTCTACTCAAACATTGGGATTACCACGAAAGCTTCACAAGTTATACCCATGGGTGATGGAACTCATAAACTCATTCCAGATCCAATGTTCAAACAAGCTGATGCTGATGCACACGTGGGTAACTTCATTAATCAACTGGCTCTCTTGATTAGTCAAAACATGAACTCTCTCCCACACACCAACAATAACCTCGAAAGATCTAATCCACACAATCAAGCCACCGCCGAGACGGAAGGTTATAGTACAACCAATTCAAGAAAGGCAGTACGAACAAGGAAGAGGTGGAGTTGGTAGAGGATATATGGGAAATCAAAATAGGGGAAGAAATGGAAATCAAGGTCAAGTTAAGACGATCTAGTGTTACAACTGTGAAGGTGAGGGTCACATTGCAAGGAACTGCACATCGCCAAAATGCCTTCAAAATGCTGAATACTTCGTGGATAAGATGTTGCTTGTTCAAGCCCAGGATAATGGTTTAGCCTTGGATGAAGAAGAGTTGTTATTTCTGCTGAGGAAATGCCAAGACGTATGATGCAGATGTGGATGAGCGACCTATTCAGAGATAGGTCACAATCATCGAATGCCTTTCAAGTAGCGAATGTGATGCATACGACTCGATGTTGATGATGGACCTATCACAAAACAATTTTCATGGCAAGCATTTCTCCAATGGTCTCTCCTAAGGTCTCATCTTCACCACAAGCTGGTCCATCCAAAGACAAACTCATTTATGAGGTACTAAAACTATAATGATGATGCTTGATATGCAAAAGATTCATGACAAAGTACAATCAACTGAAACTATTGAGTCAAATATTGAAGATATGGGTAATATCAATGTTGTCCCATATGATCAATATGTGAAACAAAGTGAAAGTGAAGTTGTACCAAGTGATGCATCTTCTGCAGTCAACGATGACTATGTTTTTGATGAATACACCTCATGTGCCCCTAATGATTATGTTATCTCTGAACTGAATGCCTATAAAGAACGTGTTGCTATTTATGAACAACGTGCTAAATTTGAGTTGACCACCCGTGAGCAAGAAATGGATGACCAAATGCGTACAACTATTAGAAAAGTAGGTTTAGAGAAGAAGTATTAAAACAAGAGTTAAACTCCTTACAAGAAAAGCTTTCTAAAACTGCTAAGCAAAAACAAGAACTTCAAGAAAATGTTAAAATGCTTAAGCAAGAATTTAGCGTTAAGGAATCAAAACTTTTGAACAATTTTTCTAATCTAAAAACCTTGAAAAAAAAGCTTGAAAATAAGTTGTATGCATAAGGAAATACCATTCAGACTGCTCACTTAATCACTAAGCACAGAGTTTTGAGTGATAAACATAGTACTCCCCTTGTTGAGGAACCAAATCCAGAGGTTGTTAAAAAGGCTAGAGCTGCCCATAAGGTTATTTATGATGGAAATGAAATTCTTAAGCCTAGACAGAAACCTAGTTGTACTGAAAGTGCACCGAGGAAGATAAGAAATCAGATGAAGTCACTAGGAAAAGATGAACAAGAAACTAGATGATCCTAAATGTAAAGAGAAGAAAATAAATATCACACCCCATGATTACAAGAAGGAGAATTGGATTTCCTTAAACAAATTTAAGCCTCGGACGTTGTTAACACCCGAACAAGTGTTCTGGAAAAAGGATTTAGATAAGCAAAAGGCAGAGAATATTGTTGAAACGAACCCCCTCTTTAGGAAAATGCCTTCAAAACGACCGGTATCCTCCCAATACAACAATGCATTTAGTTCCTAGGACTATTGCCACTAAAAGCAAGACCTTAATTAGTCAATATGTTATTCTTCAACTATTTGTCGATTTTGAGAAAACTTGTAAGAAAAGGATCACACCCAATGGGATAACTGAAGGGGAAAGGGGTTTTGAACAAACAAAAGAATGCTATCTAACTGAGGTCATGCCTTTCTTCAAGCTACTAAAAGATCATTTTGAGAGTCTTAAAAATGGGATAAATTCAGATATTAAAGGAATGGAAAAGGAATTTGATGCAATGATAGTTGAGGTTAGTGACTATGAGCGAGCATTAAAATATAATGAGATTGAGAGGAAGAACTTCCATACCTTGAATGAGAATCTTATTTCTGAATGTATTGCTCAAGATGTGTTTTTACATCGCTACTTAATTGCTCCATTAATGCTTCTCAATTTCATGAATTATCTGTTGTTCTGAAAGTCTCTCATGATCGTGTCATTGAGCTTGAAAAGATTAATTCAAAACTTAATGAGAAAATTGATCGGGATGATCACGATAATTTGGTAAAGCATCTTTCTAAACTAGAAGTTGAACATTTTGATTTACAACTAAAATATCAACATCTAAAAGAAAATGTTAAAACCTCAAATATCAAGACATCCTTGGATGCTCCTGAATTTGATGTAGTTTTTGAAATTAGCAAACGTGATGAATAGATTCGAGCTCATTGTAACACGATCAAAAGGTTGAAAGCCCAAATCTCTCAATTGAAGGGTGAAAAGAACAATGTGATTGGATCCCAAATGCCTCCTCCTTTAGATTCTCAAGATTTCAAACTTTTCATCTTAAAAACTTAGTTAATGCCTTACAAAAGGAAAACGAGAGTTTTCTAGAAGAAAATGAAAAGTTAAACAACACTTTAAAGAGTTATATGATTCAATGAAAGTCACCCGAGACCAAAACAACGAAAAAATAACGTCTTTACAAAAGGAAATTGAGAATCTGAGAAGTCAGAGAAATGGGAAACTACCACTTGTTTTCAATAAGAATATTGTGTCAAAGTCACCCTTAAACTGCAAATACACTGTGACAGTTAAATATATTCCTCCTCATCTTAGGAATAATGAACATGCTTTTCATGACTACTGTGCTTACCTTAAGGATAGTCTAGAATGTCTCCGTGAGATTGTAGAAGAGGATTTCATTAACAAACCTCTTGATAGAGAAATTAGGTTTGCTTGCTTCCAGGCCAAACGATCTCAAGAGCTGCTGGAATGTGTAATTGCAACATGTCCAAAATCCTTAGGTACAAAAGGCAAAGCGGTAATGCCTTGTTCTATGCCTAGTGCCAAGCATGAAACCCGTTCTAGGCCCAATGATATGAATATCAACCTTAGTGTGCCTGCAAATAGCTCAAATCATAGTCTTAAGAAAGTAAACACTAATGTGCCGTCTAGTAGTTCAGATCCTTGCACATCACGTTCAGGAATGCAAAAATTAGATCAACCAACTAATGATCCCATTCCCTCTACAGGAGTAATCAGTGACATTAAAGCGATGTCAAAGTCTCAAGACAATACAAGGAATGATAGGACCTTGCAAGCTAAGAATGTGCATTGGAAGAGAGTAGAAGACCAATCTAGGAACTTTAAGTTTGAGTCTAATAAAACGAATCGTGTTGATTCAAGTATTAGCCATAGGCGATCGTAATTAATTCAATTCGATACTATTTGCAAACCTTGTAATGATGTGTGCTTGAATTCTGTTGCTAATCGTGAATGTGGTGTGAATGCTTTGTCTAATGCTGTCAAATGCCCAGTTAAAATTGTTAATGCTAATATTCGTGCAAAAAAGACTAAAAGGCAAAGACGTAAGATTGTTAGAAAACAGTGGAAACCCACAGGAAGAACATTTATAAAGATAAGTTATTATTGGATACCTTTTGGCCATAAGAATAATCAGCTTTGTCCTCAAACTGCTAAGACTATGCCCACTAGAAAATGGATGCCTACTGGTAGAACTATTCCCTAAAAAGTGAACATACTTTGAATAGGTCAAATTCGACACCAAAGATCGCATCTATTCCCAATGATTCCATTGCTTCTACTTCTCGATATGGATGCTTCTATTTCTCATGTGGGTGTTCCAATTATGTACTAACCAAGTGGAACCCATTCTTGCATGGGGATCCCAATTATCCGCTTATCCATTCTTGTCTGTGTTCAACTGCAGATCGTTCAAATCGTTCGTGGTACCGGACTCAGCCGCTCCAAGCATATGACTGAGATCGTCGCGCTCATGAACTTCGTGAGCAAATTCATCGACGCTTAGATTCGAATGATCATTTCGGTGCAATTAAGGGTTATGGAGATTATGTTGTTGGTAAAAGTGTTATCTCCAGGGTATATTATGTGGAAGGTCTTGGTCATAATCTGTTCTCTGTTGGTCAATTCTGCGATTCTGATATAGAAGTAGCCTTCAGAAAACATACTTGTTTCGTTAGAGAACTTGATGGTAAGGAACTTTTAAGAGGTTCACGTGGCTCAAATCTATACACCATCTCTATCGAAGATATGATGAAGTCTTCTCCAATTTGCTTGTTGTCAAAGGCTTCTAAAACAAAGTCATGGTTATGGCATCGTCGTCTCAATCACTTAAACTTCGGCACCATCAATGATCTCTCCAGAAAGGACTTAGTTGAAGGTCTACCAAGACTTAAGTATGAAAAGGATCATCTTTGTTCAACATGCCAATTGGAAAAAAGCAAGAAGTATGCCCATAAACCCAAACCTACAAACTCAGTCATAGAAGTTCTTCATACAATTCACATGGACTTATGAGGACCCATGAGAGTGCAGAATATCTTTGGAAAGAAATATGTGTTAGTTGTGGTTGATGATTTCTCTAGATTCACTGGGTAAAGTTCTTAAGGTCAAAGGATGAAACTCCAGATATCATCATCAAACTCATCAAACAACTGCAGGTTCGTCTTAACAAAACGGTCGAATCATCGTAATGCACAATGGAACTGAGTTTGTTAACAAACAACTTGGTGAGTTTTATGAAAGTATTGGAATCAGCCATCAAAGAAGTGTTCCTCGAACTCCTCAACATAACGGTGTAGTTGAAAGACGAAATCGAACTCTTGTGGAAGCCGCAAGGACTATGCCGATTTACTCAAAAGTTCCAATGTTTCTCTGGGGTGAAGCCATCGCCACCGCATGCTACACCCAAAATCGATCCCTGATTCACACTACTCATGGAAAAACTCCATATGAACTTGTCCACAACAGAAAACCTGATCTTTCATTCCTTCGTGTTCGGTGCTTTATGTTATCCAACTAATGATGGTCAAGATTTAGGAAAACTGAGAGCTAAAGCAGACATTGGAGTTTTTGTAGGCTATGCACCTAACAATAAAGGTTACCGAATCTACAACAAGAGAACCCGAAATATCATGGAAACAATTCACGCCACGCTTGATGAGCCGTGTCACACCCCCAAATTACCTGCTTTTGCAAATGAATGGAATTCCCGGGATCGATCTCATAGCATCACAATCACGCTTATATGAACGACCTAAAGTATCGTTTGAAAAGAACATCGTTTGATTTAATAAAACAATCAGAGTTTACAAAGTATAGGTCCCAAAAGTTTATAAAGTTTGTGGAAATATAAATATATTACAAGTCCAAACGATGGTTTTGAAAGAAAGTGCCATAATGTACAATGATGTAAGTCGACGCTGCGACTCAAAAGGGGTTCCTTAACCATGCCATGATGAGTATGCCTTAGTTACCTGAAAATACATTGCTAAAACGGTCAACAATAATGTTGGTGAGAAATCATAGGTTTGGTAAATGTTTTATACGACTACGCAAGTATATATCCGTATGACAATCATGTCACATAAAAATGTTACGTGTATGACAATAATGTCACATAAAAATGTTACAATTGCTTAAGCGCATGATACCGGGTTCGACTCGATGTATGCCCCAACAGAGTGTCTTGCCAAACAACTCTAATAATGTTTATGAATGAAATGCATCCATATGACTAGTTGGGATTCACCAACCCGGATGGAGGTGTCACCCTCGATAGATCTATCCACTCACACACGCTTCTAGATAATTAACGGCTCATGCATTGAAGTGGGACTTTAACTGGCAACGGTAACTCAAGCAATGTAAAGGAATTTAACATACTTGGTATCGTAATAAAAATGTTGTGCAATGTATTCTCCCCAGTAGGTTTGAAATAATGTAAAAACTTGTAAACGGGCTATGAAAACTCACTTGATAAACTGGTATGATGACAAGAGTGAGTACACCGAGGTATAATGTGAAACTTTAATCCGACCTATTACTTAATGATATGATATGCAATAAGTTGCAATGTAATGTTATGCATGCATTTCGTATGTTATTTATACCATTTGCGAGTTTTTGAAAATAGTACTTATCGTCAAAAATACTCTTTTGACGCCTTGACCATTCTTAAATCACTTTACCAATATTTACGCCAAAATGTCATCCTACAATAGTTTCAAATGATTTATGGTGAAATTTTAACTTTTCGTCAGAAAACAATGTCGCCGGAAATTTCATGAAAGTGACAAAAATGGCTCCAAAAACTAGTCAGAAATGGTGTAATGCCGAACGTTAGGAAACGGACTTGACGGTTTTGGAAAGTTTGTATCAAAATCTAGAAGTTTCAGTTCATGAGTTTTCATAGAGGTTTCAACATATAGATAATAAGGGTTAAAGATGGTGATTTTGTCCAAAAATGGGGTTTAAAAATGAGTTTCGGCAAAGTTTAAGCATCCAGAATAATTTATTACAACTCCGCTTATACAAATGGTTAGTCGCTTTGAAAATATGCTTGGTGATCTCGATTTTATTAGAAGGCATCTCGTTACAAAAAGTTCTACATCATAGATAAAAACGTTCAACATGGTCGTTTTGGTTACTGAACACTTGTCTCGTAAAAATAATATAGTTTTACTAAAAATAATAGTTACGGCAATTTTATGAGAACGTGTATATCTTAGTCGCTTTCAAATCCGCTTAATCTACGATATATCGCCCTTAGCTTCAGATCAAAGTATACTAATATAGTTTTGATAAGTCGAAATAATTTATAAAGCTTAGGACTCGTTTTTGACTCGAATAAAACAATAATAGGTTGCTGAAATTTTCAGAATTTATATATTTCATCGTCAAACTTGAAAAATTCATAACTTCTTCGTTATAACTCCGTTTTAATCCGCTCAAGCTGCCACGATTCGCTTTTAAAGTATATTTTCTAAATATCAAAGCCAAAATTTCGTGCCTACTGTCGGATTTTCCAGAAAAATAAAACAAGGACAGAACACTTTTTATACTTATCGAAAATAGTTTTTCTCGTACTAAACCTATTCCAATCCTTCAAATCAACTCCAAAACTATTCTAATCCTACCATACACCTTCTTAGGTTGTCATGGGTTCCTAAACATCATCAATACCAATATATACCAAGGGGATAATTATAGGATGACTTTTATATATATATAACTCTAAAATCATGTAAAAATGGTATAAATCAACATAAGTCTTGCATGCTTGCTATGAAAATGATAAAATACTTATGAAATGAAAAGGAAAGATGTAAAATGAAGTGATATGCTTACAAGTTAATATGATGAGGTGCAAAGAACAAAGGTTTAACCTAAACACCCTAGGTTTTTATTTCAAAACCTTAATAAGAGTGTGATTCTAGATTGTTTATGCTTGCTTGAGAAATTTTTTTGTGATCCCTTTGTATCTCCTTGAATGGCCGGTTTTGAGGATGAAAAACCAAGAGAGAAAAGTTTTTACCAACACTTGAATTATTTGATTAGAATGAAGTGAATGAAATGAGATGAAGACTTGGAGTATGGATGAATACAATCAAAGAAGAAAAAATGTTACCACATTAATTGCCAACCCCCCCTTGGTCGGCCAAGGGGGGAGGTATTTGCTAAAAATATATATATTTTTTTTTATAAATAATGTATATACTTGTTAACAATTGTAAGTAAAAGACTAAGTATAGGTAACTTGAAAGTTGTATACACATTAATGTATTTAAGGAAATTTTAGGTGAAAGAAATTTTTAATAAATCAAAGTAGAGTATAATGATATCATAAAAATTGTAAAAATACATTCCTTGTGAAATTTGAGTGATAAAATAATTATCGTATAGTTTTTTAAGAAAAACGCCGTAATAATATAAATTTAACGATTTATATACAAAATAAATTCAAAACACTAGTTAAACTCAAAATATAGTTTTTATAACTAAATGTAAGTTTAAAATACATCGGGATCATTTTTGGAAGTAACGGATTAAATTTTCAAAATAATAACTCACGCGATAACGTTTATTTAATATAAAATTTACGCGATTAAGGTGAAGTGCAATGTCATGAATGAACTAATATGATGCAAATGATGTTAATGAAATGTAGACTAAACTTAGTCCATATGAAATGTTCGTGATGATATGATCATGAATTCGCAGCTAAACCTTTAAGGTTACGCGAATTTGGAACACGTAAACCTAGTTTACGATAAATGATGAAATAGTGAAACGTGAATTGTTTTGAGAAATGACCTGAAAGTACGAGTTGTCACAAGCTGATCGATCAAATGGCTCCTGGACATTCCAGTTCTGTACCCGCACTTCAAAACAGTCCCATTGGTTCATCTCTTGTACCAAACTCCTCTTCAGCAACTCCATATGTACCTCCCTCAGTAGATGATTTAAAGAAACTGTTTGATCCAATGTTTGATGAACAATTTGAGCCAAGTAACAATGATATGTCAATCCAATCAACAGAGGCCGCTTCTATCCCTGTCAATGAAATTAACCCTTCAACTTCTATGTCATTAAGCCAAGAAGCGCTGCTGTGACACAATCTGGTTCATCAACAAATCTTCAATCATCAAGTGTACATCATGGAAATGCTTCGACTCACAGATGAAGTCAATCCCCTTGCTACTCCCGAAGATGCTCCATTTGAAAATATATTTGCTCCTGAATCATCATCTGAACCATCTTCTACAGAAGACATCGACTCTGCTACTTCAGTCCCTCAACAACAGCCACATGAACACCTCAGAAAATGGACTCACGATCATCCATTAGACAACATCATTGGAAATCCCTCTCGTCCAATATCCACACGGAAACAACTTGCAACCGATGCCTTATGGTGCTTCTTCAACTCCGTACTCTCTAAGATCGAACCTAAAGATGTTAAAACTGCCATGAATGAAAACAGCTGGTTCAATGCCATGCAAGAAGAAATTCATGAGTTTGATCGTCTCGATGTATGGGAATTAGTACCTGCTCCAGATTATGCTATGATCATTGCTCTCAAGTGGATCTTCAAAGTAAAGCTTGATGAGCATGGCGATGTTTTAAAGAATAAGGCTAGATTGGTTGCAAAAGGATACCGTCGGGAGGAGGGCATAGACTTTGAAGAATCATTTGCTCCAGTGGCTCGAATCGAGGCGATCGTAATATTCTTGGCTAATTCTGCAAGTAAGAACATGGTAGTCTATCAAACGGATGTAAAGACGGCATTTCTGAACGGAGATCTTAAAGAAGTCGTCTCGTCACGCCAACCTGAAGGCTTTGTAAATCCAGAGCATCCTACTCACATTTATCGTTTGAAGAAAGCTCTTTACGGTTTAAAGCAAGCTCCAAGGGCATGGTATGATACGCTATCAAAGTTTCTTCTATCTACCGAATTCAACAAAGGAGCAGTTGATCCTACTCTGTTCACCAGGAAGTCAGGAAAACATTTAATTCACGTTCAAATTTATGTTGATGATATCATCTTTACCTCGACTGACCCCAATGAATGTGATCGTTTTTTCAAAAGAAATGGGTTCCAAATTTCAAATGTCAATGATGAGACAAATGTCATTTTTCTTGGGATTACAAATTTCACAAAGTCCCGGAGGCATTTTCATAAATCAATCTAAATATGCTAATGAGATTTTAAAGAAATTTGGATTTGATTCAAGTGACCCCGTTGACACTCCCATGATTGAACGAACCAAGCTTGATGAGGACCACTCAGGGATCATGGTAGACCAAATGAAATATCGAAGCATGATCGGATCCCTGATGTACCTCACAACCAGTAGACCTAATATTCGTTCATTTGTATGCATGTGTGCTATATACCAGGATAAGCCTACCAAAAAGCACCTTGAAGCGGTTAAACGGGTCTTTCGGTACCTTCAAGGAACCATCAACATGGGACTTTGGTACCCGAAGGACACCGGTATTTCACTAACATTAAATGCAGATGCAGATCATGCAGGGTGTCAAGATACTCGTCGAAGTACGTCTGGAGGAGCTCAATTTTTAGGTGATAAACTTGTGAGCTGGTCTTCAAAGAAGCAAATGAGTACTTCTATTTCCTCTACAGAGGCGGAATACATAGCCATGTCATCTTGTTGTGCTCAAATCCTTTGGATGAGATCCCAATTATCTGTCTATGGCTTTGAATTCAACAAAATCCCTCTGTACTGTGATAATAAAAGTGCTATTGCTCTCTCATGCAACAATGTTCAACACTCAAGAGCAAAGCATATCGACATTTGACATCATTTCATCAGGGAACAAGTGGAAAAAGGTGTGGTGAAACTCTATTTTGTGAGGACTGAATACCAGTTAGCAGACATCTTCACCAAAGCTCTTCCAAGAGAACGTTTTGAGTTTATTCTTCCACGACTTGGCTTGAAAAGCCTTCAACCAGAAACACTTAAACGTCTTCAGGAGGAAGACGAGGAGTAAAGGTGTTTCTTCATCTATCTCTTGTAAATATTTATTCGAAAAAAAAAAAAAATTATTGTCCTTTCATCATATTTTTCTCGATTCGAAGAATATCTACGGTCTTTGTGCTGTCATTCAAAGAATGACACGGGACTTTAGATGTTGTTCGAATGTTCATTTAAAAAAAAAAAAATTCAAAAAATCAAAAATATTTTTGGGAGAAAGTAAAACAATGGTTTATTGTCATTTCAGGCAATAACCCGCTCTTTAATGAAAGAACAGAGCCATGCTATAAAATGGTTTTCAAATCTCATGCTCTGATTCTATAAAACAATCACCTACTATCTAATGAAAACTAATTGCTTTGAAAGATTACTCTGACTCAATTTTGGAAAATCATCTGTACTTAACAGTTGTCAAAAATATCTATCTCTCAATCAACAACTTATGTCATTGATTGAGGGGGAGAATGATTTTTCAAATTATATCAAAAAGTGTATTTTTCAAACAATGGTACCAGACCTTGGTTACTATTATGTTTTCAAAAGATAATCATGAATGTTTAATCAATGGAGTTTAAAGTCTCATAATTCGATCCTTATCAGTTAAAACGTTTTCATATTCTAGCCACAATTCTCCTTAAAATCTTTCAAAATCAATTTAAATCTACAGAGATCACAAATCTCAATGATTTGATAATTGTGATCGGGGGAGAATTTGTGATTTAAATTGGATTTAAACTGATAATTCGATAGATGGTTTTGTAAGTGATTAGTATGTTTGCCTCCCCGCAAGTGACAAACGATTTCAAATTTTCCATGCACACGTTGAGGGGGAGCAACTATTTTAAACCTCAAATTATTGAAACGTGTCTAATTTTTCTCTAAGTGTAGATTCCCTCTAATATGTGCAAAATTCTTTCAAAATTCGAGGCACATATTGAGGGGGAGCAAACCTTTGAAAACCTCATCCTTCCTCAAAATGTTTTATTCACTCAAATTGATTGGGAAGTGATGATGATCATTTTAGAAAATGTTAATCAAAAGATTGGACCTTTCATTCTCAATCAAACGATTTCAAAGATCTCTTGCCTCCATGTGCTAAAACAATTTCTAAAAATTTTATGCATATGTTGAGGGGGAGCATTTCTAAAATTATCAAAACAATTAAGATACAAAATGCTTTGATTCCATATCACAAGTATCTTGATTGATTTTCAAATGGTTTTCAATTGGTTCTAATGGCAGACGAAAAATACCAAATAGACCGACCAACTTTACTTTATGTTTGGTGATATAAGGATGATAAGGTTAGGTTGAGATCCCATGGTCCGCCAGAACCGGAGGGATCTACCCAGGGAAAATCCACTAGATAGTGTAGAAGTCCTTAGGTATGATGAAAAAAGGAGAAAAGTGAGATATGGGAAGAGTGCGGACTGAGATTGAGCTAGTAGTGGAACAAACCCAACAAGGTTCTAGTTATGAAGTCTCGGTAAGCACTGAAGGGGTTGAAGAATGAAAAACAATTGAATGAGAAAAAGGGTGAAAAGAAATAGCCCTCCATTAATTCAACCTTAGGGCAGAAACCGGGTTCAATTCGTATGCTATTGGTGGTTACTAAGGTAACACTGGTATTGAAGACAAGACGTCATGGACCCAGTGACGCACGGCACTAACTTCCCAAGCCACTCAAGTTCCTCTTAAAAGGGCTTGTTTCATTCTCACGGGGAACCTACATAATCTATCGACTTTCTCTTAGAGATCGTTGATATTGAAGAAGGAGACCCTCTCCCTAGTCTCCGACATAGGAACCAAATATGCACAAATTGAGTCTAGAGCCACGAAATCATCAATAAATCTCCTTAGGACACGTTCAATGAAGACTCTCTGTTTCACACAATGTGGAAAGAGAGATTATATCTTGAGTCCTTCGCAGTATCATTGTGGTATTGCCAGAACATCTGAGTGATATGCAAACATATTCACAATGAAGATGGAAAGCCTTCTGGAGCCAACATCAAACAAGCTCCTGGTGGGTGGCATGTGAGATCTATTCTATAGATCAACCATGTGACAACTGAACAGAAACAATGGGGCGATTCAATCTTTTGAATCAATTCTGGTTCAGGTTATTGATTGACGGATACCTTTGAAAAACCGGTCGTTATGCTCAAAAACTCTTTCTCTAGCACATCGACCGTGTACGAATATTTCAAATTAAAAGGTGTTTATGATTGATAACTGATTTTTCATTAAAACCTTCGTTGTATTGCAAAAACAATTTCTATTGAGCGATACTCGATTATTTTTTTAAATATCTTTTCATCAATCAGTGAATCTCTATTCGCTGGTTCACTCACTCCGTGTTGTCTTCTTTGAGACGTTCCGGTTTGAGAACGGCTAGATCAGCTGTGAAACCCTGTCAAGGAAATTCTTCGGAATTATACCTGATCACGGCATACTTGTACCGATCAACGGGAACCATGGGCCGTGTACCTCAATTCGACGAAAGTGGTCAAAGACACTCTCGTGCGCTTTATTGCTAACTGTTGTATGCAGGTACGCCCCGACGTTTGCAGCTGATCAGAATGGAGCGGTCAATCCATTGCCGCATGCTCACACATCACATTCATGTCCTAAGAAATCATGATTAGTGCATAATATCATGAATCAACTAAAGCTTCCGCTACTCTGATAAGAAGAAATCATGATCCAGAATGTGAGCATGTCGGTCCAAATGTCACAACATTACATAATATCAACACCACAAAGGAAGAGTCAAGGATTTAATGTGGCTGATGATCTCAAAGCTGGCTTAAATCTCATTATCACGTGGATCAGTAAAAGACCTCCAGTTGGTTTAACCAAACATGCAATGGGAAGAATCAATGACTACGAGCTATAGAGCAAAGTACTACATCAAGATTGCAAGAACAATTTATAATGTAAAATCTGTTTGTATTCAATGTAAGTTTAATGTATGTTTGAGGTGACCTCCCTTAGGGGGAGACTGTTAGGAATTAGAAATTCTAGGTATTAAAGAGTCGGTCACCTCAAGTATATATAGTCGTTAGAAAGCTCGTAGTCGTAGTTATTTCATGTTAAGTACGTAGTAGTAGTTAGTTTTGTAACACCGTGGAGGACGGACGGGTCTTTACCCACTGTATGCCTGATCCACAGCCCGTTGTGTGGCGTTTTATTGTAAGACTATAAATACTCTCTACCTTCAAAGGTAGAGAGTTGGAGCTCATAATAAGATTTTTCTTTCTCTCACTAAGTTCCCTAAACCTCTAACTTTCTCTCTCTAAAAACCTTCTTGTACGCACTTGTGATTATGGTTTAGTATGTTTGTGAAATCCAATATGTAACAAGGGGGAGCATGCACACATTCGTTCTTCAAAATTCCTTTATGTTTCAACAAAAGGGAGATTTCTTTCTCATCATATGTTTCTCCTTTTTCTTTTCCTCTTAACACTAACCTTGATGTAGGTTAAGCCTAAAAAATTTGATCCATTGAGCTGTTGGCAATAATGGTTATAATTCAAAGGATCTTTCTATTTTTTTGTGTGTGATTCTCTAGGTTCCCCTCAAAGGCGAGATCACCACCTTTTGAAGATGTGCAAGCTCAAGGTCATGAGTTGCTAAGCTTCGTCATTAGTGTTTCGTGTTGAAGGTACTGGCGTGGTGTGCCAATTAGAGCAATAAGGTGTTTTCATTTTAACTTCTCTAGGGATGATGCAAACTCGCTGTGACAACTCATAATTTTAGGTCATTTTACAAACTTTGAAAATTTCACTATTCATCTCGGGAATTTACTATTCATCGGTTACTATTCATCGTTTTTGAAGTCGATTTGATATTCTGAGAACGTATTTCAAAATTTTACTATTCACGAAACACTATTCATTCCCGGAGAAAAATCACTATTCATGATTCACTATTCATCATTTTACGTAAACTAGGTTTACGAGTATCAAATACGCGTAACCGTAAGGGTTTAGCTGCGTATTCATGAAAACATCATTGAGGACATTTCATATAGACTAGAATTAGTCTACATATCATTAGTAACGTCATCAACATATTAGTTCATGCATGGATTTGCATATTTCATTAAACGTTTATTTTTTTATTAAATAAACGCTATCGCGTAATCATTTATTTTGAATATTTGATCCGACACTTCCAAAAATTATCCTAATATATTTTTATACTCATTTTAAGACTATAAAAATTATATTATTAGTTTACCCGATGTTTTCAATTTATTTTGTATATAAATTGTTATGTATAAATATTTACGACGGTTTTCGTAAATTCAACTTGATAATTATTAATCACTCAATACTTGTGAGAAATGTATTTTTATAATTTTTATGATTTCAATACATTTTATTTTGTCCCGTTAAAATATATTTTTAGTTAACGCTACAATTAATACCTATTTATACCTACAAATTACACACTATACCTACCAAATAATACATTTACTTAACAAAATACACCTCAACCCCCCTAAATATCTTTGGCTGGCCACCTTAGCCCCCCCTTGTCATCATGGTTACCAATTTGCATTTCTCTACTTGTAGTGTACACATATACATAATAAGACTAGATATTATTTTTCCTAAAAAAATATACACTACACACATTGAAGGTGAAAATTGAAAGAATTCTGTTCTTCATCCTCTCCAATATTCGGCCATATCAAGAAACACAAAAGAGATCATAATTTTTCAAGCTACAAGTAATTATATTAACACTAGATTACTTCTTTTTAAGGTTTTGCAATAAAAACCTAGGAGTATTTAGGAAAACCTTGTTCCATAAACCTCATCATCATACTAGTAAGCATTTCATGATCTTCATAACTCTTTCATATTCATATTTATGTTATTTCATCATTTTTGCAAGAAAACAAGCAAGTTACATGTGAATCTATACCACTTTTAATGTTTTTAGTACTTATAATTGGTATATATCATCCTATAATTAATCCCTTGAAACATATCATTTTTGATAATGTTTAGGAACCCATGACACCCTAAGAAGGTGTATGGTAGGTTTAGAATAGCTTTGGTGTTGATTTGAAGTGGTTAGACTAAGTATTACGCGAGAGAAATCATTTTCGACAACATTAAAATAGGGTCTGATCATATTTGTGAAATCTGGAAATTTCGACTGTTTATAAAATATTTTGGGCTAGATATTCAGAAAATATACTTTAAAACGAAACCGTGGTCGCTTGAACGGGTTAAAACGGATTTATAACGAAGAAGTTATGCTATTTTCAAGTTTAACGCCGAAAACTATATTTTCCGGAAAAGCAGCTTGCTATCCAGATTTTTAAGGGTAAAAAATGAGTCTTAAGCGTTATCCAAATGAGTCGATTTATCAAAAATATATTAGTATACTTTAACACGAAGCTAAGGACATATAAAACGTAGAAAACGGACTTATAAAGACTAAGTTATTCACATTTTAAACAAGGTTATCGTAACTTTTTATACAAGTATAAAACACTTAAATATATATTTTCTAATAGCCAAACTAGTTGTCGCTAGTGACCATGTTGAGAGTCGTTTTTCACATCGATTATTTACTTTTTAGAAAACGGTGTCTTCTAGTAAAAGTAAGTTCACCTAGCCTATTTTCCAAAATGTTCAACCGTTCGTCAAACGGAGTTGTAACGAATAAAATGCGGTCACTCAAACTTTGCCGAAAACTACCCTTAAACAATATTTTTGGGTACAAGTACCCTACTTTACCTATGTTTTCTCCATGATCGAGACCTCTATGATCAAAACTTAAAAGCTAAGACTTTGAGATAATGTTACAAGCTTTCCAAAACCGTTGAGTTTGTTTCCTAACACTCGATATTCACTATTTTACGACTAGCTTTTCGAGGCCATTTAGTCACTTTCATGAATTGTCAAATTATATTGTTTTACGACGAAAAACTATAATTTCTTAATAAATCACTAAATGACTATCGTAGGATATCATTTCAACGTAAATACTTGTAAAGTATTTTATGACATGACGAGATGTCATAAACATATATTTCGACGATAAACTTTATTTTCAAAAATGCACAAGTGGTATGAATATCATATGAGTTTGCATGCACAACATTGTTTCATGACTTATATTAGAACATATCATTCATCATAGGTTGCAGTTAGAGATTGCACCTCATTTCAGTGTATCCACTTTTGTCATCATAATCATTGCATCAGGTGAGTTCCATAGCCCCATTTTCAATTGTTTTAATACTTTTATTAAACTCTTTGGGGGAGATACATGCTCAGCAACTTTTATGACAATCATGATTTATTGCAAACTATATGTTTATCTGAACTGAATGTTTAGTCATACGAAGTAATAGTATTGCCATGATTAGAGTTTCTATATCATAAATCATTGAGTTGACTGACTTGGTATGATCACGGTCTAATGGTCTTGGTATAATCATTGAACTAGAGGTCTTGGTATAATCATTGAACTAGCGGCCTTGGTATAATCATTGAACTAGCGGTCTTGGTATAATGTTGAACTCGCGGTCTTGGTACAATCATGAACTAATGGTCTTGGAACTATTTGAAACAACACTCATATGTGTTATATCAATTGAATATTGATACATTGAGTAATGTAATATTATGTGAATTCATTTGACATCATGCGCTTGAACATAAACTATACATATTTTGGCAATGGGTTGTAAACAAACAAGTTGCAAGTTTTGTATGGGCGGAACTTGGAACTGAGTGGATTTGCAATGCCTTTGCTGCATGAACATTCTTTCAAGGTTTTTCATGACATCACAAACTCTATGAACTCACTCAACCTCTGTGTTGACACTTTTAAGCATGCTTTATCTCAGGTATCTAAGGCATACACTTCATGGCATGCATGTGGACTTATCCTAGAGTCGTGGTGATGACGCGTCTCACATGGGAATTTATGCACTTTAAAAACATCGTTTGGCTTGTATCAAACTTATTTCCGCACATGATGATTTTCATTTGGGACCTATATTTTGTAAACTCTGAATGTTTTATTAAATCAAACGATGTGTTTTCCAAACGACACTTTAGGTCGTTCAATATAACTGTAACTGTGATGCTATGACAGTCAACCCCCAGGAATTCCATTCCGCTACAAAACAGGTAATTTGGGGGTGTGACACTCGCCATTCTTGGGAGAAATTAAGTTTAAAGGACACACCCTTTTTGTTTCGACAAAAGGGGGAGAAGAGTGTAAACGAAGAAGGTAATGTATAGGAAGTACGGACACAAGTAACTTTGACATTTTACCTATCTATTACGTTTACATATATTTTGTCATCATCAAAAAGGGGGAGATTGTTAGTGCAAATATTACGATATTTAATCTATACATTCTCATTTGTTTTGTTGATGCCAAACATGTAACTTGTAATACATAACGTAAAATGTATAAGTTACTTGTAATTATATTTTGTCTCAACATACTCTCAACACCTCTCGACGACTCAAGTCCTTGTATGCTACAACAAAGGTTCGTACATGTTTGTTATGTTGCGTTATGATCAAACCCCTAACAAACCATTAAACATGTTTAGTTAAATAGTTTATAAAACAATTAAGTAAACATAAGTAAATGTGTTGGGTAAAACCCATGACCCAAGACCCATACCCATTTGACTAGATGCATTGCATCTATTAGATACATTGTATCTAATGAAATACCCATGGACCAACCCATAACCCATGACCCATGACCCATGACCCAAAACCCATGGGCAAAAGGGAGCGTCCTACGGATCCCTCAAAGTGCCCACGGATCCTTGGAATTACAAGGGCCGGATCCCTCCAAAAGGGATCCTTAGGGCAGAAACATGGTTTGGCCTTTTAGCCTATAAATAGCAAGCCACTTCTTACCATTTCTTCTCACCTTCACACATAGTTTCTCTCCCCCATTTCTAGGATATTTAGATCATTAGGAAACATGTAAACCACCCTCATCTCATATGATCATAATGATTCTAACTCTCATTTGTTGTAAGCATACTCCCAAAGTGATCCTCCAAAGCAAGCTTAGAGATCTTGCTTCCTTACCTACTGAAGTGATCACCCATCACAAGATACAAGCACATAAAGATCTTCTACAACAAGCTTGGGAAACTTGTCATCTTCATTCATAGAAGACTAACTACATCATGCTTTGTGTTCTTGATGGTTTGTTTAGGATTTCATATCCATTAGACACATTGTCTTGGATATTGTCTAGTATCATATTCTTGTATCTATGACTAGACTAGATGGTTTATGTGTTTGTGCCATAAAACACAAGGTTTGTTATGTTGGGCCACAAAACATAACGGGTGTCATAGATGTGTCAAAGGCATTAGTGAAGAATGCTAAAAGAGTCAAGATGAAGGCATTAGTGAAGGGTGCCGAGTAATCTAACCAAGGGCATTAGTGAAAGGTGCCTAAGGTGTAAATTCGATATGGTGTGTTTTGATGTACAAGATAGAGTAGTATTGGATCCAAGGATATTGATATCCTTGATGGTGTTGTAATAAGGAGTTGGTCTCCTTAGGGGTATAGGTGTTGTGTAGTGTTGGGTAGTAGTTCCTCCATTGTAATGGAACTCGGTGCTTAGCTGATGCAGGTTTTACTGACCAGGTCTTAATATTTATAGTGTCTCGCTATACCTATGGTCTACCCTAATGCACTAACGGGCAGTGTACCCGGTCATGTGTAGTGTCGTAAATGGTAAAGCCGAGGTCGTCCCAAGAGCTATGTGTGTCGGATAATTACTAAGTCTAATTGTCACAGAATATTAATGGTTTGATAGGGTTTTAATTAATTAAACTACTAATGCAGAATATAAAAGAAAATAAATGGTAGAAGGGAAATCAATAGAGGAATAGTGGTGCTAACCAAGTTAATCCTCCTAACTAGTTATGTCTACGTCTACCTACTTCCAATTACTTCAGGTGGGGTCAAATTCGAGAGGACAACATTTGGTCAATTCTCCTAACCTATCAGCAATGATGCCACCACAGGAGAAATCAGGAGCACCGTCATAAGTCCTGTTGTTCCTGATCCCCTAAGCCGAGTCATTAAGTACCGCTACATGCTAGATTCTAAATAGTGAGTGCCCGGCCGTTAGGAACTTAGACACTACACCCCCCAATTCTTAAGTTCATCCAAACGATAGGTGATCAGTTGGTCAAATCGCACAAGTAGAAAGGGTCGTTAGTTGGTCATATCTTACCCTTCCCGTCTCAGTCCACTCACCTAGGGTCAGTTGGTTATATCTCCTAGGCAATTGGCCTCTATCGTCATTCAAAACTACCGAACCAGGGGTGACTACCAAAGAACTATGCATGCATACACTTAGAAATAATTGTACGGAAGTAAAGGTAAATGCAAACAAAACAATTAAGGAATCATAACTAGGCCAGCACCAAAGGGTGCTTAGCCGCTCATATTAATCATGCACATCAATTCAATATTCAAAGGTACGAAATACATGAATTGAAAGTAAAAGAAATAATAAACGCTAAAGCTTATCGTAATGGTGTGACTTCTCCCTTGGAAACAGCTCCGTATGCTTCCCTAGACCTCCCTTGAGCTTTTTCCCACGTTCTCAGAGTGTTGTGTGTGGAATGGGATGCTTTGAAATGCTGGAATTCGTGGGGTATTTATAGGCAGGGTTGGGTTACGGCGTAACCAAAAGATGAGTTACGCCATAACCTTCTATTTCTCCGTAAATGCACTAGATCTGCTAGTTACGGCGTAACCTTATAAGTGGTTACGCCGTAGTCTTCAATAAACACGGTTACGTCGTAAGTGATGCAGTAGTTACGGCGTAAGTATCAGCGGCGTGGAACCTCTTTTGACCTAAAGGAGTTACGTCGTAACCTTTGGGAGGAGTTACGCCGTAACCTCTTGATAAGTTGGACTTCTGGGCCACGCAATAGTTACGGCGTAATGTGAGAGATGAGTTACGCCGTAACTTCTTCAAAATAAGCATACTGTGATAAATCTTTAGTAACGTTTCCATTTCCGCGTCTCTTTAGCTCCAATGCTCGTAATTTACTTGAAAGTGTAAAACAATGGAAAACAAGCGTAAATCCATATAAATGATATAAATAACGAGCATTAATGGGGGAAATTGACACTTAATATTCAGGACTATTTGATGTTATCATTAGCCTAGTACCGGATAAAGGGTAGGCGACGTTGTGGTAGGTGTGGTTCACCTTGGTGTGAAAGAACCCGGTGGTTAGCATAGTACCGAAAAAAGAGTAGGCGACGCTGTGAAGGCTTCTCCGCCATAAGGAGTTGGTGTCGTGTAGTGTTTACGAACTCTCGAGTAGGTGACTCGGGGAGTGGAGTAGGGCAAGGAAGGTGTCCTTGTAGCCGAACCACTATAAATCCTTGTGTTGTTTTGTCTATCCTTTTACTTGTCGCTTTACTCTTATTCTTGCATTACATTATCTATTTTCTATTTGGTTGATGTCTATGTTTGTGATACATACTTGGTCTTTCATATAGTCATAAACTATATTTAACACTTTACATATTATGACACGCTTGATCAAGAAAAAGCAACCGGACTAATAATGGTGAAACTTGATTTATAATGAATCATTAATCTTGCGAAATCTTATGTGTTATTAAGGGGTTGGCCTTACATGCCGTAATGCGTTAAATGTATCCTCGCGTCGAGATTAGCAAATGCAATGGTTTATACTATATTTGATATAAAAGTTTTAAGTTTTAAACGGAAACGTATTCACCCCCCCCTCTACGTTTTTACAACTATTATTTGTTTAGTGTTTAGTATGAAAACGTAAGTGTGTTAATAAACTATTGGCTCAAACCATTTACGTATTTTATATGTTTCATTAAAATGATTTTACGTTTGTTATCGACAAAACATTAGAAGATCGTAAAATATAAATAAACGTTTTTAAGGCTTATTTGTATTAACAAGTTGAATGAGAGATCTACATATTCATAAACATGTATGAAGTAATAAACATAATCGACATGCAACAAATAAGTAAACAATCCACATAAACAAATAAAAACATCAAATAATCATAACTTGGCTAATACCTATTGGTATTAGCCCATAATATCTGTAATCACACACAATTTCATATTCAGAACGATTAAAGTATAGATCACAAAGGAAAATGTGGAAAACTAGAAAGGGGGTTGAATAGTTTTTACCGTTTTTATTTGTTTACAAAAACTTTTAGATTCGACGACTTGATATGAAATTAATACTACACACATTAATATATAAACAATAAATGATAAGTAAATGCGAAATGTAAAAGAAAGATCAAATCAATAGACATGGTGATTTATAGTGGTTCGACACAAAGCTCTCTTCCTCGCCCTACTCTACTCCCCGAGTACCGAACTCAAGAGTTCACAAGCACTATGTCAACAAGCTCCTTTGTGGCGGAGAAAACCTTACAACGTCGCTTCACTTCTTTACCGATACTAAGCTAGATATCGAGTCTTTCACAAGGCAAGACCAACCTTATCACTCAATGTATTTTAAGGCCTAAAATGCTAACCAAGCTCTCTAGGAATGTTGTATGATGATCACTACCTAAGTTGGTAGTTAATGGTGAGGTATAATGACACACAAATGTTATACAAAGTTATACAACTACGTATCTGAAGACACACTACTAAGTATAACACTTGGAAGCTTGGAAACTTCTTGTGTTCTTCACTTGAATTCAAAGTAGAAATCGTTGAATCACTTTAAATGTGTTATAGCTCAAGTAGAATGATCAAAGAATGTTAATATGATGTTAGAAGATGAAAGTATAAGTAGTAGTATGCTTTGAATGGATGTGAAATATTAGTTGCAAATGAAACTCTAGGTGTTTATTTATAGTAGACATTATGTCTGAAAAACACTATCCGGAAAATTCGCGGATCCGTAAATATGAATCCGCCTGTTATAAAAATGGATCCGCGGAATATTCTGAAAACCCTTTTTTCTAGTGAAATTTTTACTAACTTGTCCTTAAATTAACTAAAAAATCTGATCTTCTAGAATTACTTGGGCACAAAGGTATTAATTAAATTTAATTTTCATTTAATTAAATCACTTAATAAAAAGTTCTAGTTATTTTAATTAAGTAAACTTTGTGTAATTATTAAATTAAAATATTTTTAATAAATATTTAAAGTGTGTTTTGTTGGGTCGCTGTAACTATTATTCAAGTGTCGGTCATTAGTATTGTAATAGGTTGCTTATTAGGCTTATATGTTTGTAATGAGTGCTAGACTTATGTAGTAAGCCCATGAGCCTATGCAAGGCCCAAACGAACATAAGGAAGGGACTAGAAGTGTTGCCCTAGCTCCCTTTCCTATAAATACATTGTCAACCATCTTAGGAGGGTGTTAACTCATTTCATAATACACTTCACGTTTACTTATTCTTTTGCGTGGAAGAATCCGACAACTCTATCCTTTCTCTCTTCTTATTTACATCTAAACATACTTGTGTTATCATATCATGGTGACCTAACAATGGTATCAATCACCAAATAGTTGTTTGGAACGTGTTTTACTTTCATTTTTGGTTATATGTAACAAGTTCTTCACATTTTATACCTTTCCTACACGTAAAATTTGGTTTTGGCAATCAAATCTTCAAGCTTGGAAAGTTTTAAGGTTGCTATAGTGTTTAGAATCATAGTTTTGGCAAAAAGTTTGGAACTTTAAGTGTTTAGAATATTTTTTTACTCGTTTCTTTAGTATTCATCACATTTTAGGAATAAGCTCAAATTCACTTTAGGTGTTAAAGTACAAACTTTCTTGTTATTTAAGTGTTATTGAAGATGTTTCATCAAAAGAATCGAGTGTACAACGCTTTTTAGAGCTTAAAAAGTCGTTTTGGTGATTTCTGGTGAGTTTACGAATAAACAAAACCCTATTCTTACGAGTAAGCAAAACCCTTATCTTACGACTAAGCAAACCCTGATTTTACAAATAAGCCTTACGAACAAGCCGAAGTTTACGAAAAAGGAATCTTACGAACAAGGAATTTTCTTCAGAATCTTCAAGGTTATTTGTGACTCAGTATTTCCCTTGCTTGGATAAGCTTGTGAAATACTTCGACTTGTGGATATCTTTCTTACTTGGACAAGTTTGAAAGAGTTTTGGTTTTTAACCTATTCTTATGAATAAGGTCAATACTTACGCGTAAACCTTTACGAATATGATATTATCTTACGAGTAAGGATTTTATAAATAAGTCTTGGGTTTACGAATAAGATTACATTTAAGCCATAGCAGTTTACGAGTAAGATTAGCTTACGAGTACGTATCAGTTTACGACTAAGAGGCAGTTTACGAGTAAGTGCCATCAACCTTACGAATATGGATTTTACGAATAAGACCACCTTTCAACAACAAATCACGTTTCAATCATCTACAAAGATCCATCATCAACACAAGTTTAAAGATGTCTCAACCACCATATTCCAACTACTTTCCTCACCAGCAACAACAATATCCTCAACAACAATTCCCGCAACAGCCACAACAACAAGTTTATCAACAACAACAATCATTTGCACAACCACAACTACAACAATTCCCTCAACAATTACCTCCACAACAACCTCAATATGCTAACTATTTTCAATATCCACCTCAATATGCTATGCACTCATCTACCATGACATAGAAGGAACCTCATTGGTTTGCAAAGGTGTGTGAGGCTATCAGCAGTCAACAATCAATTCATGAAGCTGGATCTCTTGATAGACCTCCAATGCTCACTCTCAGAAACTATGTTCAATGGGTCAATCGGTTCTTTAGGTTCTGCGACCGTAAGAAACCTCATGGAAAATATTTAAAGAAGGTCATAATTGAAGGTCTGATGCAGGTTTTACTGACCAGGTTTTAATATTTATATTGTCTCGTTATACCTATGGTCTACGCTAATGCACTAACGGGCAATGTACCTGGTCATGTGTAGTGTAGTATTTCAGTAAAACCGAGGTCGTCCCAAGAGCTATGTGTGCAGATTTTAACTAAGTGTAGGTGTCACAGATTTTAATGTTGAAATGATTAATTAATAACTATAGACTAAGAAAATAAAAGATAGCAAGTAAAGGCAAGGGTTGTGATCAAAAGGGGAGAAGTGTGCTAACCTAGTTAGTCATCCTATCATGTTAAGTTCACGTTTAATTACTTCCAATTGCTTCAAGTGGGGGTAAAAGTCGCTAGGACTACGTTTGGTCAGTAAGTCCTAACCTATCAGCAAAGGTTTCCACCGGAGATCACATGTGACCCGTTGAAATTCCAGTTGTTTTAAGTCCCCTAAGCCAAGTCATTATTCCGCTACATGCAAGATTTGTAACAATGAGTGCCCGGGTGCTAGCATCCTAAACACTCATCCCTAACTTCTTAAGTTCATCCAAACGGTAGGTGATCAGTTGGTCAAATCGCACAAGAAAAGAAGGGTCGTCAGTTGGTCAACTCTTACCCTTCCTACTCAGTCTAACTACTTAGGGTTAGTTGGTCATATCTCCTAAGTAACTAGACACTACCGCCATTCAAAACTACCAAAACAAGGGTAGCTACCAACAAACTATGCATGCATACACTAGAAACAATTATACTGAAGCAATGTAAACATAAACAAAACAATTAAGGAATCATAACTAGACTAGCACCAGAGGTGCTTAGCTGCTCATATTAACTAAAACAATCAATTCAATGTTTAATATTACGAAATACATGAATTGAAAGTAAAGAAAAGATAAAATGCTAATGCTGATCCTAGGGGAGTGATTTTTCCCTTGGAGATGGCTTCGTATACTCCCTAAGATCTGCCTTTAACCTTCTACTCACGTTCTCTGAATTGGTCTGTGAAGTGGATGATTAGAAATGATGGAACTTGGGCGGTATTTATAGGCCAGATCTTGTTACAGCGTAACTTAAGTTAAGAGTTATGCCGTAACATCCATTTCTTCGTAATTTGCTCTGGAAAAGCTGGTTACGGCGTAACGTTAGGAATGAGTTACGCCGTATCTTCAATAAATCATGGTTATGCCGTAATTGTGGAATTAGTTACGTCGTAGCTTGCAGCGGCGCGGAACCTCATTTAACCTAATTAGTTACGGTGTAATCTTAGGATAGAGTTACGCCGTAATCTTCCGTTTAGTTGGTTTTCTGGGTCACGCTTCTGTTACGACGTAATGTGAGAGGAGAGTTACATTGTAACCTCTTCAAAATGATCATACTATCATATATCTTCAATAAAATCTCCAAATCCGCGTCTCATTAGCTCCAATGCTCGTATTTTACCTGAAAGTGAAATATAGAGGAAAACAAGCGTAAATCCATATAAATGATATAAAATACAAGCATTATCGGGGAAAATTGACACTTAATATTCAGGACTATTTTATGTTATCAAATATCCCCCCACTTGAACTCTACTTGCCCTCAAGTAGACCTTATTAGATAGATTCCTAAAAAGATATCTCCCATTACCTGGAAAATATAAGTTTACAAATCCCTTATGCTTGAATAAAAAAAAGGAGAACAACTCACGAAATGGGAAAAAAACACTCAAATCTCTCAACTATTCTAAGTGTCAATTTCGGGGTGATCACTCATCGCACAATAATAACATGTATTCTATCATAAGCTTGGCGGTTACACAATTCTCCACCACTAGAATTAAGGACAAAACAATTCTCGAAGGCAATATGGGTAGACACGACAAAGTTTAAGGGTGATTTGTCATTACTAACATGTCACGGCGAAGTGGAAAAAATCAATGATACATGTAACACCCCCGAAAATCTTAATGACAGCGGGAGACTAATTCGGGTGTTACTCGAATTGAGATCATAGTCAATAATCATAGAAAACGACTCGAAAGAGAAGTTTTATTAAAAGTAGTTATCATTCATCAAAAACTCATAGTTGTTACAAAACATTGTAAATATTTCAAGTTTTTTTCCCAAAATAAAGATCACGAGTTTGAAATAAATGACAACTTTATGTTTTACACCACCAGAAAAGCCTTGCCATGCCCCACTCCGCGCCTTGGTCAAAATCTTCATAGATTACCTGAAATAACATGCTTAAAAAGGTCGACAAATATGTTGAGTGAAATTCATAGGTTTAAATAAAGTTGAACTCAAGTATAAGAGCATGATCATTGTAAACTAACAATATCATAGGAACAATCACAGATTATTATGCGCTAAGCTCATGCAACCAAGACTGAACTACATACACCGAATTACCAGCGTACGTAAAGTTTGCCCCAAAGGAGGTAATTTAGAAAAATTCCTTATCAAGTTATCATGATCATCCTTTTGGATCTTTTCATGCAACTTTGAGTTTTCGGTTTCAAGCTCATTGACACGATCTTGGGAAACTTTAAATGCAATTGAAAAATCATGAAATTGAGAAGCAGTTATATCATAATTAGTAACAGTATAAAACACATCTTGGGCAATGCATCTCGCAATCAAATTCTCATTAAGGATGTGAATATTCTTTCTCTCAATCTCATTGCTTTTATGTTAATATGCATATATTCTTGACTTGTTTTCCATTTCATTAAACATCAATTTCATTTCTTTAACTTTTATATCTAAGGCCTTTTGAACACTATCGAATTGTTCTTTCAATTGTTTACAGAATGGAATAACATCAGTAAGATAACACTCTTTTGTTTGCTCAAAATCCCTTTCCCCTTCAGTAATACCTGTTGGTGTGATTCTCTTCTTACATGTTTATCGAAATCAGCAAATAGTTGGTAAATCACGTATATGCTAATTAAGGTTTTACATTGTGTAGGAAGAGTTCTAGGCACTAAATGCATCAGTGTATTGGGAGGATACATTGTAACTGCAGGTAATTTCCTAAGGGGAGGATTATTTACAAAAAGTCCTTCGGCCTTGCTCTTATCCTTATCTAACTTCCAAAACACTTGTTCAGGGGTTAATTGAGTCTGTGGTTAAAACGTGGCTAAGAAGTTTTCCTTAGTATAAATGGGAGTTTTGACATTTAATCTATTCTTCACACAATTAGGTTCCTTCAATTTCTTATCCATTTTCTCTCTAAAGGCATTTTCTAACTCTATGTCCTCTTCAGTGTTCTGTACACAAGTTGGCTTTTGTTTGGGCTTAAGAATCTCACTACCATCATAAATCACATCTTGAGCCCTTTTGGCTTTCTTAAGATACACAAGATTTGGGTCTTCTACAAGGCTTTCACTGTGTTTATCACTTAATACTCTATGCTTAGTAATCATGTGAGCATTTTGAGTGGTGTTGCCTTGTACGTACAACTTATTTTCAAGCTTGTTCTTTAAAGTTTTAAGGTTGGAAAAATCATTTAGGAGTTTAGATTCATTTTCTTGGAATTCCTGTTTAAGCGTGTTGACATTTTCTAGAAGTTCTTGTTTTTGCTTAACAGTTTGATTAAGTTTCTCTTGTAAGGACTTTAACTCTTGTTTTAACGTTTATTCCCTGAAATTACTTTTAGTAATCAATGTACCAATTTGGCTATCCTTGTCCTGCTCACATGTCGTCAGCTCAAATTTAACACGCTGTTCATAGATGGCAACTTGATCCTTATATATATTTAGCTTAGTGGTCATGGGGTGTAACATATTGGATTTCATAAACACATCAAGTAAGCTCTATATAGGCGTATGGTTTAGAGAGAGAAAGTGAAATGTTCTAGAGAGATAAAACAAATGGAAGGTTAGATTACCAAATGAACATCCAACCCTCTCCCTTGTGGGGTAAGGGCTATTTATACAAATGACTACGCCCTCCTTCGGGCTGTGGATCAGGCATACAGTGGGTAAAGACCCGTTATTCTTCCACGGTGTTACTTACACTACTGCAAATCTAACTAATATACTATTACTTCTACGAGCTATAATATGCTAAACATACGTTGGGGTGACCGACACTTCAGTGTGGATTTTCTAAATCCTAACAATCTCCCCCTAAGGGATGTCACCCCAATAATTACATTGAAAGAGTCTTAGGAATTAATTTATAATCTTTGATGCTTTGGCTCGTAGACCTTGTAGTTGCAAAGCTTTATCATCGTGTAATAGTAGTGATTCCATGACTTGGAGTGATTCATAGATATATGATCAGGAGCTTTCTTTGAGATCATCCGCAACATAAAATCTGTAAATCATCCATTTTTGTGTTGCCATCATGTGAATTTGTGACTTTTGGGACCGACATGCTCACATTCTGGATCATGATATCTTCTCATCAGAGTTGCGGAAGTTTTTGTTGATTCATGATATTTGCAGCAGCGTAGCAGAAGCATGGAGTGATAATATCAGAGTCGTTGATGAAGTTATGTACTTATCATGAATTATTTAGACATGAATGTGATGTGTGAGCATGCGGCTATGGATTGACTTCTTAATTCTGATCCGCTGCAAACGTTGGGTGTACCTACATACAACAGTTAGCAATAAAGTGCACGAAAGTGTCTTTGATCACTTTCGTTGAATTGAGGTACACGGCCCACGGTTCCCCGTTGATCAGTACAAGTACTGCCTATGATCAGGTAGAATTCCTAAGAATCTCCTTGACAGGGTTTCGCAGCTGCTCTAGCTGTTCTCAAACTAGAACGTCTCAAAGAAGACAACACGGAGTGAGTGAACCAGCAAATTGAGGTTTATTGATTGAAGAAAATGATTTGAAAACAATCGTGTATTGCTTAATTATAAAGTGTTTTGCAATACAACAAAGGTTTTAAGGAAAATCAATTTTCAATCATAAATACCTTTTATTTTGAAATATTAATACACAGTCGATGTGCAAGAGAAAAGAATTTTTGAGCACAACGACTGGTTTTTCAAAGGTATCCGTCAATCCATTTCCTGGAACAAGGTTGATTCAATAATGAATCGCCCCATCGTTTCAATCCAGTTGTCACAAGTTTGATCTATTGTATAGATCTCACATGTCACCTACCAAGAGCTTGTTTGATGTTGGCTCTAGAAGGTTTTCCATCTTCATCGTGAATATGTGAACATATCACTCAGATGTTCTGGCAATACCACAAGGATAATGCGTAGGACTAAAGATATATTTTCACTTTCCACATCGTGTGAAACAGTGAGTCTTCATTGATTGTGTCCTAGTGAGATTTATTGATGATCTCGTGGCTCTAGACTCAATAGTGCACATTTGGTTCCTATGCCGGAGACTAGGGAGAGGGTCTCCTTCTTCAATATCAACAATCTCTAAGAGAAAGTCGATAGATAATGTAGGTTCCCCGTGAGAATGAAACAAGTCCTTTTAAGAGGAGCTTGAGTAGTTTGGGAAGTTGTAGTGCAGTGCATCACTGGGTCCATGACGTCTTGTCTTTAATACCGGTGTTACCTTGGTAACCACCAGTAGCATATGAATTGAACCCGGTTTCTGCCCTAAGGTTGAATTATTGGAGGGCTATTTCTTTTCACCCTTTTCTCATTCAATTCTTTTTCATTCTTCAACCCCTTCAGTGCTTACCGAGATTTCATAACTAGAACCTTGTTGGGTTTGTTCCAGTTCTAGCTCTATCTCAGTCCGCACTCTTCCCATTTCTCACTTTTCTCCTTTTTTCATAATACATAAGGACTTCTACACTATCTAGTGGATTGTCCCTGGGTAGATCCCTCCGGCTCTGGCGGGATCGTGGGAACGAATACCTAACCTAACCATCCTTATATCTCCATGCATAAAATAAATTTGGTCGGTCCTTTTGGTATTGTTCTTCTGCCATTGAAACCAATTGAAAACCATTTGAAAATCAATCCAGGTACTTGTGATACATGATCAAAGCATTTTGTACCTGAATTGTTTTTGATATTTCAGAAAAAGCTCCCCCTCAACATGTGCATCATATGTTTGAAATTGCTTTAGCACATGGAGGCAAGAGGACTTGAAATCTTAGATTAAGAATTAAGAATTCACTTCTTTGATCAACATTTTCTAAAAATATCGACATCACTTTCCCGATCAAAATTAGTATTTTAAATACTTTGTTAAAGATATTTTTGGGAAAGGATGTGGTTTTCAAAAAGTTGCTCCCCCTTGATGTGAAGAATTTTTGATACATTTTAGAGCTTGTAGGGGGAATATGATACAGAATTCACGATCGATGAATCCAATGAAATCTTTTAAAGTTACTATCAAGGAACTCTTATGAAGAGGAAATTTTAATTATAGAACCTTGATAGTTTTGTCAACCTTTTGACATTCTCCCCCTCAATATGTGCTTCGATACACGAAAAAGTTTAGCACATATGAGGAAAGATGCCAATATATTGAGTCTTGAAGATCACATTTTATCAGATTGCATATTTATATCACATTTTCTCCCCCAATCAAAAATTTCAAATCCTTTGAGATTTTGGATCTCAAGTGATTTAAATATGTAAGAAAAATCTTTTTGGAGAAAAATGTGTCCGGTTTTATTTGATCTGAAACAAAACACTCCTAAATTCCCTTTTTAGAACAAAAAGGGAACACTACAAGTCATAACCTATCACTACTATATACATTATAGTTATTGTTGTTCATATTACATTCACCACATTACACCTAAACACAACATAGCTACAAAAGGAAGATGTTTTCATTATGTTCTTTGAAGTAGCTTGTAGTGTCCTTCCCGTATTCTCCCACCCACAAAGCTTTCAAGGCTGCAGTAAATCTTTCTTGTCTTAAGTCTTCGTCCGATAGCAGCAATGAAATCTTCACACCTCTTCACATCTTGTTTAGTCCAGAACCTCGTGTTGTCCCCCGACTTCAGGTTTAGCTTGAACTCCTTCACCCTTGAATTCAATTCTTCTTCAACTATCTTGAGCGTACCATCACTGAACTTGTATAGCTCACACAGCCTCATTAGCATTCTTGACCCGTATTTGTCGGTAAAGATAACTGCTCTAGGAGAGTCAATCACTGGGTAGTCACGTTTGAATTCATGCCCTGGGGCTTCCTATTAAGGTCTAGTTAGATTGACCTGAGTCTGGTAGCTTTATCGAATTACTAAGCCCCTTATCCAAAGATTGACTGCAGCAGAGAGAGACTTCTTTTCTCAAACAGGTAGATGGTCAAGATGCCCTTGGAGGTTCAGAAGATATAGATCTTCAAAGTCACTTGGTAGCAAGTGTTTGAAGTCGTTTTCTTGAATAACATGATCTTTCAAGTCTGCTCTTCTAAGAACAACCTTCTTCAGATAATCATACCCGTAGATTGAGAATATTTCCACACTGACCACACTTAGAATACGCAGCTTGGATTGAACAGTTTTGCGCCTCTTTTCTGCACCATGTGTTTCAATGTAGAACTTCTTCTGTTTGAACCACCAGTGAGAAATCCCGTATGAGGCGGCAATGTCATATACTTGTTCCTTGTCAATCCAGAACTGATCAGGTACCATCTGCTCAAGACCTGGATCTAAGTAGGTCGCAGCCTTCATCTTGGAAATAGATAAGGCTGGTCTTCTTCCTTCAGTTCCAGTACGTAGGTAATCCAGGTCTCGGTTGAAGAAGAAATTTGATTGTATAGTCTTCTGTTCGGGTTCACCGCCAAGAGGAAGAGGATTGTTGACATCAAAACGATTGATATGCTCATCAACTTGATCAGTCAGCATCTTGTGGCATTCTTCTATTTGGAATTGTAGATGAGCAGCATCAGAATGAAAGGCTTTGACTATTTCGTAAGCTGGCCCCCCTAAGATTCTTTTGGTGTGAGTGAAGTGATTCCCTGCTTGTCACAAAACCATTTGATGAAGCATCCCATGTCTCCAGTGATGTGTAGGAGTGATTCATAAGAAGGATCTTCATGGTTGGCAACAATGGTGGTCGCCCAGTTATTGTCAGGGACAATCAATTCAGACTCAGGTATGGCCCACGAAGGTTTAGGAGTTTGAGGTCTTTCCTTGGTTAACCAGCTTTGAGATATATCCTTGGATGGTGTAGCTCTAGATGTTTTGATGCGTTTACCCTCAATATAAGCGTCCCGCCAATCTTCATCTTCCGTAACTTTAGGGATATGCTTGGTGGAAGCGTCATCATCTTCTGATTCTGACTCTGGCATGACATAAGATTCTTCATTCAACATTTGACCTTCTGGGATAGTGGAGAAGGTGGGTGTGAACCGAGAATCAACAGTGGTCCATGCCGTAGAAGTCTTCTGAGACCCTTGACCACCTGATGTGCCAGTTTGTTTAGAAGATTCTGGTAGAGGTGTTGGAGATGTTGTCTTATGAGTTGTAGCAGTGCCACAAGATCTACCAGTTCCAGAAGTTCTAGCTCCATCAGTTAGAGGAGGAGGAGGAGGTGGTGGAGATTTAGGACCTCCAGGCATAGATTCCATCAGAACAGTTCTTCTATTCTTCTTTCCCTCCCTTTCACGAATATCCTCCAAAAACTGCAGGTAATTATCATGCCTTATTGATTCTTCGAGAGCCTCATATAATTTCTTATGAACTTCGTCCAAATGCTCTCATGCGTCATACATTCTATCTGAGAGAACTGATCTCGTATCCGAAATCGGAAAATCCTTGAACCGTTGAAGCAGTGAAGCTTTCATTGCCCATTCCACAACATCTTTTACTTCTGATTCAATGGAATTTGCCACTTCAGTGTCAAAGTTAAGGTTCTCCAGCTTGGATACACGACGATCCAGATGCTTGATAGAATCGGGCATATGGTGCTTTTCGAGGACCTCGATTCTTTTAAGAGCTTCGACCAGGAGTTGCTCTGCAGTCTTGGTGGGAGTTGGTGAAGCTGGTGGTGTGACAACTGGTGGTTGAATGGTAGCAGGTTCAGGTGTGGGAGTGCGGTTATCTGAGTAGGGGTAGGTGGTGGAAGCGCAATTGATGGAGTTGTTGATGTTGAGGTGACAATGGGTGCTGAAATCAGTGGAATAGTTGATGTGTCTTGCTGGATAGTAACCGAAAACATAGACTCAACTTCTTCCTTTTCATCGTTTTTCTTGTCAGACTCAATGTCTGAGGGTCTGTCCTTAAGGAATTGATCACCATAAGTAATGTCCGGCTCAATATTCTTTAGTGAAGACAGAGATCCCGTAGATACGTTTGCTTCTTCAAGGCGTACGTGATCCTCAGTTCTTGGCTTAAGAGTATCCTGTGATCCTTCCAACAGTTCATTTCCCCCAACCTCAGTATCTTGTCTGTCAGTGTCCATTAGTTCAATCTCTGTCTCAAGCACATGAACCGTTTCTGTAGAAGGTGTTGATTCCTGACTTTCTGACTGAGTATCACTAGCAGCAAGAGTTTCCTCCTGTGTATCAGAAACATCCTTATCCACTCCAGTTTGTTCTTGAGCTGAGGATGATTCAACGCTTCTTTTCTTGAGCTCAAATTGTGTTGTCGTTTTTGGAGTCGGAGTGGAAATGGTCAACAACATCTGAGCTGCTTGTTCAGCTTCTTCTCTTGCAACTCCTTTGCCTTTGCCCTGTGCAACAGGTGTGGTTTGACGTGGTTCTGACACGGGTTCTCATAACACGACCCCTCTCACTGGTTGTCTTAGAGGCATGTTAAGACTTTCCAGGCTCTGTTGGATTCCTTGTTGTAGTGCAGCCTCGTCTTCATCCATTAATCTCATCTCTCTCTCAGGAACCTTGGACCCTTCATCTTTTCCCTTTCCAGCATCTCTCCTTCTCCTTTTTTGCTTTTGAGATGGAGAGTCAGCAGATATTGAACTGTCAAGTCTCTTCTTATTTTTGGGAATACTTGCGTAGGTAGAATCTGATTGTTTGGATTTAGGTTGTGTGGGAGTAGATTTGTGTGTGTCATCAGTGGCAGTGCCAGAGGCCTTCTTTAAGAATCTCTTGAAGTAATCTGCCTTCTTGATTCTTTCAGTGAGAAGAGCTTCAGGTATTGGCATGCCAAAGATCTCTTTGTTAGTTCCTTTGGCAACATATTTCAGGTTGCCAAGCACAAATTCATTACTCGCCTCATGTAGGACCGCTTCACTTCTTGGATTGAACTGATTTTTTTTTGTAAGTGTTGGATGATTAACTTTGAGAACCGAATGCTAGGAATCACCCTCTTGTGTCTGGATTTCCTTCCTTTGACTTGATTCAAGAAGTTTTGTCTGTTAGTGATGGATGTGTCCATGGCCAATGAGAATTCTTCCCAAATGCGTTCAGCAAAATCGATATTCCTCCTTGTAACAATTCCCCACACGATTTGTATGATTAGGGCCCTTACTCTATCAAACCCTGAAGTTTTGCCGGTTAAGCATAGGTTGAGGATGGTGGCAATGGCTCTCATGGTTGATACATATCATTGGTGATTATTGCAAGAACCTTTGTTAGTTTCATGGGATATCCCAATTCTTCCACAAAATCCATAAGTTCATCAGCAGTTGGGGGTGAAACAAATTGATTACCAGGGTCTCGTGGAGTGATTCCAAGGGTCTCCCTGAGGGTCTCTGTGTTGATATCATACCACTTGTCATCCAGCTTACAAGAATATGTGGCAGTGATCTTGTCCAAGTAACGGTGTTCCAGAATTGTTGTAGATAAATGGCAGGAGTAGTGCACCTCATGGTCAGGGCACCAAAAAAGTTGGTGTTCTTCAGAATGTCTATAGCAATATGGTAGATAGGGTTTGGTTGGTTTCTGTCCACGTCTACGTAGCAGTTGCTTTTAGCAATGTCTACCTATTCATTATGTGGAAGAATTTCCTCCTCGGTAAGTACAACGGGTGGAGCATTGGTAGCAAGATTTTCAGAATAAGTCGTGCCTACCATTGTAATTCTATAGATCACACACAAAAACAACAACAATATCCGGAAACTTGGTTAGGTTAGATAAAGTCACTGGATCAACCTTAAAGCAAATCCATATCAAAGACTCTATGTGTGTGATATAAGCGATTGAAAGAGCATACACACAATAGTGAGAGTACTATGAGTAAGGTGGAGTTGTATCAGGTGTAGGACCGATATAGGCATCAAGGAGCATAGATAATGGAAAATGACCAAGATCGACACAAAATGACCAAGTAGGTACAATGAGGGACATAGACTGTTGGACAAATCACACAGATATGAGCATGGAATGGACAAGTCTCAACCGACAAATCGCATACTAGAAAGGACAAATCGCTTTCAGCACAAATCGCATAAATACCAGGACAAGTCGCATCGGTCAAATACTGTCAACAAATCGCACAAACTAAGACACTAAGGACAAATCGCATCCTACAAATCACTTAACCTTAACAAGTCACATATGTAAAGATAATACCATTTTAAGGACAAATCGCTTAGGTCAACTAAAGTCAACAAATCGCAAACGTCAAGACGCATGGGACAAATCGCTCAAAGAAATCGCATATATCAATTGTGACAAGTCGCATATAGAGTGTAAAGAGACAAATCACTTTACTCAATTGATACGACAAATCGCATCAATAATCATTAAGGTGACAAGTCGCTTTAACAAAAATTATATAATACAAATCGCATACCTAAGATGATAGAAGGTAAAGATACAAATCGCTTAACTCAATTGATACGACAAATCGCATCAATATCATTAAGGTGACAAGTCGCTTTAATAAAATTATATGAGACAAATCGCATTCTTAAGATGATGGAGACAAAATGCATTGGAGCTATCAATCCACAAATCGCATACAAGCAACTTCAAGCAAATTGCTTTCAAGAACCCTTAACGAAATAACCCAACAACAATATCAATACCCACAACTGATGACACATGCATACATAGTCCATTGAGATGATGCAGTATCACATAATAAACAAATGTTAGCACTAAAACCACATATACACAACACTCCAACTCACCAATTAACCAAATCATTATATCAACGCATACGAGGGGGAGAAACATAAGTTCAACCTATCCAATCTAACCAAACCTACTCAGTACTCATGATACCCTAAAGCATCTCCATCTACAAACAATACCAATTAATGTATATGCATTGAAACAAACCTAGATGAATAATGGGTCGAGGGAAAGATCACAAGAGATTCTGTAGATAAAATCTAGTTAGATTGATGCATAAATCAAGATAGTAAGATGAAACATGCGTGTTATTAGATCAAAAATCTTAGCACAAAAAACGTTGTAATATCAAATCGCTTAGAAGAAAAAAAATGAGAGAGAAATGTGTGGAAGATTGACCAAGATTATGAACCGTTTGACCTTGACACACATCACATCATAATATATACCATGATATCAGTTTTGACAATTGACACAATCAGTCCTTGTACTTAACAAATCGCATACTAAATAGAGAAGGACCAGTCGCATCAAATAAACACATAACAAACCGCATTCATTATCTAATTTTGACAAGACATATACTAACCAAATCATAGACAAACCACATAACACATAGCACATATAAGAACCTGATTTGGCATAAAATTAAGTCACTCCAAGTAAAGTATCATGCAACAACAATTCAGAGAACAGAGGTCACAATATATCACAGGAACTTATCAAATGGGAATCATGCAGAGACAAGTTGACAGTCAGGAAGGGCAAATTGATAAATTCTCCCCCTCAATCAATGCCACGGATTAAGAGTGAGTGGACATTGATTGAATGAAACTCATGCAGGCAATAGAGAAAATCAAAATTATTTGAGAAAGGATAGACATGTTTTGAAAACAGAGTAGAGCTTCTGTTCGAACTTCATCTAACGGCCCGTGTCATTATTAAATGACATTTCTAGGACCGTAGATGTTATCGATACAAAAAGATACATCTTTTATTTGTTTGATAAAATTAATTTGTGTAGAGAAAATTATATATATATATATATATATGTATATAAATTTTTATTTTTATTTTTTTATTATTTTTTATTTTTTTTAATGTATAAGAAAATGTAAATTAATTAGTCCAAGAACCAATGAGACACGAGTCCTGAGTAGAGGCGATCAGGAGTCATAGTACGATGTAAGTCAATTCTGACAAGCTAATATTCCCGAATGAGTAGTCTTCATTTCAGTTGGAAACCAAGTCATGATGTTCATGATTGAATTGAGCATTGTACCTGAAAATAACTGAGGAGTATCTGTAATAATAGCATATGTAGAATAACATTTGGATGGGTTAGTAGCAGTTATCTCCTGTTCATTGGGTGTATTATAGTCAGGTCTCGGGATGTCATTAGTGGCCAATGTTCTGATTGGAATCCAACTGAATCCAACCTTCTTTAAGATTTTTCCCGTGGGCATCCACTTAAGACAGGAGCTAGAATTGTGATTCCTTTTGGATTCAAAGAACTTAAACAATCTACCAGTGGGCATCCATTTAAGACTAGAGAAAGTGGAGTTAGATTGCTTAGTCACAGTAGAAGATGTGACTATTTCCTCATTCTAGATTTTAGACATTTTGCTGTTAACAGGTCTCTTAGGGGAGTGGTCAGACATTTGATACTTCTTACGTGCACTTGACGGTCTTCTTACATTCCTGATCTTAGAGCTTCGAGCATTAAACTGAGGATTGTCATTCATCATATCGGAATGAATTAGTGAAGTGACTGGTTTTGACAAAACTATATTCTCATCATCTTGGGAGGCAAGCTTAGATTTTAAGGGTTTAAATCTTTCTGTTTTAAATGAATTGGGCTGCCTAACTACAGATTGTTATGAGTTATTACATACAATTGGCTTCCCCAAGGTTGATGGTTTTGCAAACTTAGTGTTCACTCCATTTCCAATAGTTTTCCTAAGCTCATTTTTTAAAGCAACAATGGTGAAGCTCTTATCCTGAGTTTGGGCTTTGAGGGCATCAATTTAAACCAACAAGGAGTTAGTTTGATCAAACAGCTTGGTCTTATCCTCTAATAAGTTCTTCCTCCAGGACTCATTTTCCCTTAATAACTTGGCCAAACATAAAGCCAATTCATCATTCCTAGATTTAACCGCATCACTAACCTCATAGTTAAGATTGTTCTCCCCTATATTAATTTTCTTATGCAGTTCTAAGATATGTTTTTTCAGATTATATATGGTTGATTCTTTGTCCTAAAGTTGGGTTTTGAATTGGTTAATTTCAAAAAATTCTCAAAATTCTGGGAATTTCGGATTTATGCAAGGTTTTGTAGCAAAAATATTTTCTTCCTTTTGTTGTATTACAATTTCCAGAGAAATGCAATGTTTTTCAAGAATTGAGTATTTGTTTGAAAGTTCATTGAAAATTTTCTTATCAACCACATTGTTAGTCGTGATATGATTTATCAGCGACTCGGCCTCAGTTACAGAACATTTCTCAACCACATGTTCAGTGAAATCATTAGTATGAACAGAATTAAGCACATATGAATTATCAATAAGTGTTACCAAAGATTCAGCTCTCAAAATTTGTTCGTTGAATGTTTTCCACTCAGGATCCATCTTTTGTGAGGCAAACATTTCTGAACTGCATGTTGCTTCCATTTTTGATGTGTCTGTATTACTGGTTTCAGCATTGCCCGATAGATTACCCAATTCTCCACACTTCTACATTGATTGCATCCCATGTTCATTCATGTGATCACAATTATGTACTTCATCAATGTACTTCTTCACATTGTCCATAAGGTGGATGAATGTATCAATGAACTCATGAATTTCCATTCCAGTGTGTTTTTTGAAAGAAATTCCAGTCAAGTGTTGATCGTAATTTACTGAATATTCCCCATTGATGAATGGCTGAAATTGTTTGTAGATTACTTGATGAGCTGCAATGGAACTATCCTTTTGAGCCCTTTTATTAGTAAGTTGTAGCTTTAATTGTTCTAATTTCAGCAGCAAGGTTCTAGTCGATGTAGATAAATCCTGATGGAAGATGGCACTATATGTTCGATCCATAATCGTGGACAAAAGTAGTGCGAGGTGAGAGTGAAGTAGTTGATAGGGCTCAATGCTGCATTCCATTTGCATGGCATTTTGTAGCATTGGGCTCAGGGTATGAAGTGTTTTGATCGTCATTGGCTGAATTATTCATGGTTAAGCTTTCTGAGTAGTAAATACTTTCTTTGTTCTGCACGGTATCATATAGTTTGAGCACATTGGAGATTAAGGGATCAGTGGTGTAAGACATTGCGTTAATAACAGATGATAAGTCTTAATTATCAATAAGAATTCAGGCAGTTAGACATAAATCGCTTCAGACAACCCTCATAAGGACAAATCGCTTCAGAGTATAATGCGCTCAGGACAAGTCGCTTTGCAGAAAAATCGCTCAAACTAGACAAATCATTTTAAACACACAAGTCGCTTCGCTGGACAAATCGCTTAAGCAGACAACTCGCTTAAATAAACAAGTTGCTTAAATAGACAAATCACTTCCCCAAACAAATCGCACAAGTATAACCACTACTTTGTCCTTTCTTGTTATTTTGTCTCAATAGATAAATCGCATAGTGTACAAATTGCTTTTCAGAATTAGACAAATCGCTTGAATAAGCAATCTTTCTGGAGACAAATCGCATAATAACAGGGACAAATCGCATACAACAACACTTATCCGAGACACAAATCGCTTGCTTGAAACTTTCTAAAACACCACTTTTTAATCCAAAAACAACCCAACCACACTGATTCAAGCCTTCCAAATCAAAACCTCAACACTTATGATGATTCAAAACACAAAAGTACTAACAAAATCCAAACTTTAACACTAGAGATGGTCCAAATGATGCAAACTCCTCTAAACTCATTCACAAAAACTCTATGAAAACCACTAGAAATCCAAGAATATGAGAGATGAATGATCAAACCATGGCTCTGATAGCATTTGTAACATATTGGATTTCATAAACACATCAAGTAAGCTCTATATGGGCGTATGGTTTAGAGAGAAAAAGTGAAATGTTCTAGAGAGATAAAACAAACGGAAAGTTAGATTACCAAATGAACATCCAACCCTCTCCCTTGTGGGGCGAGGGATATTTATACAAATGACTATGCCCTCCTTCGGGCTGTGGATCAGTCATACAGTAGGTAAAGACCCGTCCTTCTTCCACGGTGTTACTTACACTACTGCAAATCTAACTAATATACCATTACGTCTATGAGCTATAATATGCTAAACATACGTTGGGGTGACCGACACTTCAGTATGGATTTTCTAAATCCTAACATGGAGTCATCAGGCACATATGCAGTGTACTCATTAAACACATATTCATCATTAATGGCAAAAGGTGCACCACTTGGTAGAACAATACTTTCATCATGCTTCACATATTCCTTATATGGGACAACATTGCTATTACCCATATTTACAATATCTGACTCAATGACTTCTGTTTATTGTACTTTGTTGGGAATATTTTGCTCGTCAACCATATCATATAGCTTTAGTACCTCTGATATGACTGAAGCATTGGAGGGACCAGCTTGTTGAGGTGATGAAACCATGGGAGAAATATTAGCCATGAAAATAGTCTGTGTCGTTGGTTCATCATGAACATCAGAGTCGAAGGCATCACAGTCAAAAACCTAGAAGACATTGGGATTGTTTTATGCCAAATCATATACTGGTTGTTCATCCACATCAGCATCAAATGTTTTGGCATTCCCATCAACAAGAAACAACAAATCCTCCTCATCCAACACTGCTCTACTGTCTTGAGCCTGCATCAACAACATCTTATCCCTAAAGTACTCAGCATTTTGTGGACGCTTGGGTTGAGTGCATTTCCTAGCAATATGTCCCTCACCTCCATATTTGCAACACTTAGTCGGTTTTCCTTGACCCTGAACTACAATCCTTCCTCTGTTCTGAACCCCCACATAACCAGCTGCAACATTGCCCCATGCAACATTCCTTGGATTCACATTTTTCCTTCCTTACACATTCTGTACCACAACCCTTCCATATTCAACTGTAGCTTGATGTGTGGGTTAGATGAGGCCCTAAGTTGGTTTTTGGTTTGGGGATGTGAGGTTCTGTATTGTTGAACCAATAGAGCAACTTGTTTGAGAGGTTTTCAATCAACATGTCTGTTGGGTTAAATCTTAAGTCTTGTATGGTAATCTGATTCTGATTATGAGAAGATGGTATGACTTGTGATGTTCGAGTGTTTACCTTCACATTTGAAACAAATGCAACTGAGTCATTTTTTAGGCTTGTTGCTGTAGTATAATTGAATTTTTCCATGATCAAACAATCAAATGTAGCATGCTTCTCATGTTGAAGTTAGTAAGCGTAGAACTGCTCATAGTTCGTATTTCTCAATCCTTTGTTCAGCTTCACTGCAGTAACAAACCTGTTCCACTCACGGTTCATGTTGTTTACAAACTTGGAATTGAGTTGGATATTTGGCATAGTCATATTAATGTTCCTCCTATCATTCACAAGTTTCTGAAACCTCACATGATACTCTATAATGCTCTCCCCTGGGTTCATCTTGAAGTTCTCAAAGTCATCATATAGTTGTGACTCTCGATCTTCCTTAGTCAGTTTTGAGCCAGAGAGAAGCATCTTTACATTGTCCCAAACTGCTTTGGCCTGAGTGTTGTGATTAATCAGCTTGTAGATGTCCTTCGGTAGACCTTGAAGTATGATGTTTGATCCTCTAATGTTAGCATCGTATCTTTTCTTCTCCTTGTCATTGAGATCATCATAAGTCCATGGTTTATCCATACCCAAGGTGACACTTCCATCTTCACCAGTTTCAAGTTGATCTCTGGTGATGCCCATTTGGAAGGGTCCTTCATCAATTGACCAAAGAATGTTAAGACCATTCTCTTTGCCCAAGCAATACAATCGGATCATAATCAGTTCTATCCAGCATAGGAGGGCGGGTATTGGACCCAACAGCTTGAACGTCATCTGAAACAGTAGACATAATTTCTAAATACACGAGATTTTACAACTCTTTGATTTAACCGAGAAATCGAATCTTTCGCGGGATTTTACAAAATCAATAGGAAACCGTGGAACTCAAATCTCAAAAGACAAATCGCAACTAACAAGTCGTAGCACACAAATCGCAGTGCTAGAAAAAATGCAGATATACATACCGCAACGCTTGACAAAACGTAGAGACAAATCGCAACAGCTGTCAGATCGCAGAGATACCAAAATGCAGGAACACAAATCGCAACACTTGACAAAACGCAGAGACAAATCACAGACTATCCAAAACACAACTATTAAGTCGCAGTCAACACAAATCGCAACCTGTCAAAACGCAAGATACCAAAGCGCAGGAACACAAGTCGCAAAACTTGACAAAACGGAGGGACAAATCGCAGGTCTCTTTCAACGGGTTCAAGCACTATCATCCTTTTGTCCTTTTGCTAACAAATCACCACACAATATTAATAAAATAATCAAATCGCAGTTCCAACCCAGATAAGTCGCAACTTAACTAATACAAATCGCAACCAAGGTAGACAAATCGCACCCACGAAAACGTTACCAAGAGACAAAACGCATGAAAGAAAAAACAACCAAACCTTAAGTTTTCAATCAAAATCCACCACCAATAAGTTGAAACAATCCTTGAAACCCAAAAATAAGCTAATGTGATTAACTTAAACACAAAAGTACAGCCAAATAACAAACTTAACCACTAAATAAGATCAAAAGAGTGAAAATGTCTCATAACTCATTTGAACCATAAATAAGGATAACAAATCATAAATACAAGCACACACGAAGTAGATGATCAAACCATGGCTCTTGATACCAATTTTAAGAGACTGGTTATCATAAATACAAAAACACAAATGATATGGATCAAATGTGAGATGAGTTTTAGAGAGAGAAAGTAGAGAGAAATGAGAACTTAGTGAGAGAAAATGAAAGTTATATGATTAAGCTCCACCCTCTACCTTGGGAGGTAGAGGGTATTTATAGTTCTTTACAAATACGCCTCCTACGGGCTGTAGATGAGGTATACAGTGGGTAAAAACCCGTCCGTCCTCCACGGTGTTACTAAACTAAGTACTTATAATAAATAAACGACTAAGACTACGAGCTTTCTAATGCTTACAAATACTTGAGGTGACCGAGTCTTTAACTTACGGATTTACTAAATCTTAACAACTTTCAATGTGTCGGATATCTATGAGTTCTAACGTAGTGATGCGGATGAAGAAGAGATCTCGAGGACGATTTCTTCTAAAGTGGGGAGGAATGATGAGGACAAGATTGAGGAACTTACAGAGGAGTACATGGAGCACATCGAGAGTAACAAGAAGCTTCGACAAGTCAATACGTAGTTTGTAGTTTAACTACGACGTAACCCTAAAGCCAAGATTACGCCATAAATCTTTGTTAAATTTTGGTTTATGTTCGGTGTAACAACTAAGCCGTAGTTAATAAATTCAATTACGCCGTAGTTGAGTAGGTTTACATTCGTATTCGTAGTTACGTCGTAGTTGATAAAATCAAATACACCGTAATTAAATTAGTTTACTTTCATAGTGGTAGTTACGCCGTAGTTGATTTATTCAATTATGCCGTAACTTTAGTCGCGTCAGTTTCTTATTTTAGTTTTTGAGTCGGTTTTGGACAAGTTTTTCTTGCTAGTTCCTCTAGATTGGCTTCCGTATAAATATAAGGCTTGGATGTTATGTTTATTATTTTGTTTATCAATAAAATTTCAAGACTTTGCCTTTTAAATTCTTGTAATTTTCTAAAATTTTAGTTAGGTTTTGTGTTACACGCTTTCGTCCTACGTCAAGTTTTAACTTTAACTGATTGAAATAACGAAACAAATTAGTATACTTTACATTTGTTGGGATTTCTTAGCTACAGTACTAAGTCTACAGTACACTCACGTGCCACTTTTTGCACGATACTTTTTGGCAGAGCCCCATTCTGTTAACCCGCCCGTTCTATTCATCTCTACTCACATTGGTCTTTTCCTTCTTAGATCCGCTTGGGTATATCTCCGAGGGAAAAACCCGGACTTCCTTGATCTAGCGAGACACCTTCACGTGTTCGTATGCCGGTTGATAAGGGAGTACAGTGATCTGTACAATGAAAATAATATTTTTATGCGTTTTGTGGATCTCTGTTGGCCACATGGTTTTCTCTACAGCGGTAACTTTCTTTTGGTCCATATATTTTGTGTGTTTGGTGAATCTGAAGGTAACATTAGCAATTTCAATTATTGATTACCGAAAAACCCTAACTGCATATTCTTTGGTTTTGGACAGACGATTAAAGGTTTGTTTTTTTTCTTTGTTTAGGGCTTATTTTAGTTGATCTTTATGGTGGTTATGGTATGCTGTGTTTAGGTTTGGTTGTGGGTTATTTTAGTTTTCTTTATTGTGCCTTTCTTATATTTAGGGCTTAGAGTAGTTGCACTTTGCTTATGCCAGTTGAAATGCTATTTATGGTTAGATGTTGGATTGAGTAAGCGAGTTTCAGAGTTTCGGTTGGGGTTTACTGTTAAAGTCAGATGTAATTAGAGTGGTGAGATGTTGCTTATGCCTATTGAAATGTTAGTTTTGGTTAGGTGTTGGGGTGAGTAAATGAGTTTCATACTTTGATTTGGGGTTTACTGTTAGAGGCAGGTGCAATTGAATGTGTATCTTATTAAATGGTGTGTAGTTTTGTCTTTGTTTCTTTTGGGGTTTTATTGGTTTCTATTTTCCAAATTTTTTTCCCTAATTTTTTTTACACGATGGTCACTGGCTTTTTTTTTTAATTTTTTTGCTGGTTTTTTTCCCCCGTCTTCTCTCTTTGCAAACCCTCAATTGATAATGCTTTTGTTGCTCTCATTAACTATTGGGAATAATACTAACAGTTACCACTGATAGTCTTGTGGTTAACACTGCTGATGTTTACATTAGCAATGGAAACTCATTCCCACTGTTAGTACAAATATTACCACTGCTATTAGATAATTGTTAAGTAAATGTGTATTGATAAGTATAGAAAAGATATTGTGTATATTTTATATTGTTAGGTTTATACTTATCTTGTAAATGACTCATTTTGCTATAAAAGGAGATCCTAGGTCATTGCTAAGCATACGAATTATTCATATTAGCTTCAAGGTGTAACCCTAGTGATAAGCAAGATCACTCGTATTATTTCTTAATAATATTGGAGCTTTGTGTTTATTGTTCTTGTTTACTTACATCTGTCTTCTAAGTATTACTAAGTATATTCCGCATGCTTAATAATATAACTCAAAATATCACTAACACAAGGTGTGTGTTTAGATCTATCAAGTGGTATCAGAGCCAGGTTCTGATATTTTGATTTAGAAGATCCAAGAAAAAAGCTTAACCTACTCATTCAATTCAATGGAGATGGAAAACCAGTCCAACTCTTCTACTCCAAGACTTCCTAAGATAAAACTTAATGAGTTTGAGATGTGGAGGATAATGATTGAGAAATACTTTCTCATTCAAGACTATGCTCTATGGGAGATCATCTTAACTGATGATTCTTTCAAGCCTGTGACTAGTACTCAGAAGGTTGGTGACACAAATTTTGTGACAGTTTATGTGCCTGAGACTAATATTGAAAAAGCATTGAAGAAGAATGATCTAAAGGCTAGAAGTTTGTTGCTGATGACTCTCCCTAGAGACCAGATCATAGCATTCAGCAAGTTCAAGACAGCTAAAGAACTTTTTGAAGAAATTTGCTCAGTGTTTGGTGGTAATGATGCTAAAAAGAAGACTCAAAAGACACGTTGAAGCAAAGTTATGAAAACTTCTCTGCTTCAAGCAATGACTCACTTGATAGCATCTTCACCAAACTCCAGAAAATTATTACACAACTGACTGTGTTTGGCATTGAGGTAGAAAAGGAAGACCTCAATTTAAAGTTTCTAAAACGTTTGCCTTCAGAGTTTCAAACTAATGTTATAGTTTGGGAAAACAAAGCAGATATTGAAACAATGAAGCTCAATGATCTTTACAACAACTTTAAACTCATTGAACAAAGACTGAAGAAGGCTGAGAAACTTGGTACAAGCTCAAGAAGCTTGGCTTTGATGTCAACCTCTGTTGATAATGATGATTTTGAAGATGACATTGATAATGATATTGCCACTGTTGGTCTACTGTTTCCACTGGTAATGTTAGTGTTACCACTGCAGGTTCAAAGAAGAAGATTGCTGGTATTGGAGATCCAAACTTTTATGCTTTTATCTCCACTCAAGTCAATGGCTCTATATTAACTCATGAAGACGTAGAGCAAATTGATGAAGATGACTTGGAGGAGATGGATATAAAATGGAAAATAGCTCTTCTTAGCATGAGGGCTAGGAAATTCTCCAAGAAGACTGGCAAGCCAATCCACATCAATGGTGGTGAAATTGCAGGGTTCGACAAAAAGAAAGTAGAGTGCTTCAATTGTCACAAGTTGGGGCATTTTGCTAGGGAATGCAGAAGACCAAATATGAAGGACAACAGGTCAACTTGGTAAAAGAAAAAGAAAGAACCAACTGTGGAAGAACCAAAGGCAATGTTGGCAATTGATGGTGTGAGCTATGATTGGAGTTTCATGGCTGATGAACAAGAGGAAGAATCTTCAGATGCTGCTCTTGTATCTACTGAATTTGCTCTCATGGCTTTCTCTGACTCTGAGGTACAAAACTTTGAAAGTTGTTCTAAAACATGTAGGGCTGCTAGAGAAGTTGAGAGGCTTAATGAATCTTATGAAAGTCAAAGAACAGAGTTGTTTGCTGCTAATTATGTTGTGTCAAACCTTAGGAGAGCTATAGCTGTATTAGAAAAACAACTAGAGCACTATAGAGAAAATGAGTCAAAATATAATGATGATATGATTCTTCTTAGGAGAGAGGTAGATCATAAGAAAGCTGTGAATGAGGCATACCAAGAAGTGCTTGAAAAACTTAAAAAAGATAAATGAAAATATCAATTTAACTGTAGACACCTGTTATTATCAGTCTAAGTCAATTGATAAAATTTGGAATGCTCAAATTATAAATAAAGCTAAGTCAGGTATGGGATACCATACTGTTCCACCACCATTAAGAGTTGTTCCATCACCTCCAGGCATAGATTTAGCTCATACAGGCTTAGAAGATTTTTAGGAACTTCAACGTGAATATGGTCCTCTAAAGGACACATTTGTAAAAAATAAGGAACAGGTTAAGCATGAAACTGATGTTTTTGAAAGTGCTAGTGACTCATCAGTTGTAGATGAGAATGTTAAAAAGGATGTAGAGGCTTCTATCCCAAAATTTGTTAATACTGTTACAGAGGAACCTAGGAGACAAGCTAATAAACCTAGACCAACTGTAAGGTATGCTGAGATGTATAGGAACAAGTCATCAGCTCCTATGGGTAACCAAAGGAGTTGGAATCATGTTAAATCTTAACAACTAGGTAGTAACTTTGTGATGTACAATAAAGCATGCTATATCTGTGGTAGTTTTGATCATTTACATGCTTATTGTGACTATCATGTTGGGAGAAGGGAAGTCCATGGGAATAAAAGGGTGGAGTCTAACAGGTTTCAAAACAATTTACTCCCTAATTCTCACAGTAAAATGATCCCAAGAGCAGTTCAACTTAGAAGTGGTCTTAAATCTTTTGCCACTGCTAAAACTGTCAACACTGCTTACCCTAAATCACCTGTTACAAGTGCAAAACCCAAAACAACTTTTGCAAAATCTGCACAAACAGGGAAAAGAACTTTTCAGAATAAAAAGGTTCATTATAACCAACAGTGGGTACCTAAAAACAAACCAGCAGTTTCCACTTCTCATTCAAAAGTTTCCACTCCAAGGGTTGTAAACAAGAAAAGGGGGGACATGGGCAATGCTGTGAAGGCCTCAGTACGTTGGGAATGGAAACCTAAAGGAACTACCTCATCAACCAATCCCAATGGTGTATTAATGACGTTTGATAGATTTAACTATATTAATACACAAGGCAGATCCAAGTCAATCATGGCTTGGATCCCAAAAAGAATCTAACTCTTTACTTTTATGTGCAGGAACATCCAAGGACAAAAAGATCAGATCAAGGCTACACAGATAGTGGATGTTCAAGGCACATGACTGGCAACAAGTCCTATCTCTCAGATTTTGAACATTATGATGGACAGTATGTCAGCTTTGGAGTAAAAAGTTTAACAACCAGTATGCTGCAAGGAATTTAAATTAAAAGACATGGATTGTTATTCATATTTAACAAATCTGCACTCTGAGTGCAGAGGTTACATCCATTGGGTTCATACAACCAGCATCATTACATAAAAGAGAAACAGAACACATCATAACACTACAGACTGATCACAAAAGCTTCACATCCTACCCCAACCCTACCCCAATCTAACTACCATCTACCACCTATGGCTTCTTTAGGAAGGCCTACTTTGGCATCACCTTAGGCGCATTACGCATATCTATCCAGTTATACACCTTAGGGCTTGCTAGCCCCATCACCACTTCTCTAACAGGTGGTGAGGATGATGAAGGTCCCTCTTGTGGTGGTGCTGTCAACAGTGGTGGAAAAGGTGGCATCTGCAGTTCTCCTGATGGAAGGATTCTAGCCAGGGGAGGAACATCCAAGACCCTTGAAGTAGTATCGTCATTTGTGCTTGCACATGGGGAAATGTAGCTGGACATGGAGTCTGAGCTATCTTCAGTGATGACAGCCTCTTGTGGCATTGGTTGAGTTAAAGAAGGACCAGCAGCAACAGGGTTTGAATAAGCATCTGCATGAGTTCTTTTTCTTGATGAAATTGCTTTAAACACCTCTTTCTTCTTCTTACCTGGATTGCACTGAACATAATGCCAAGCTTCATCATCCCAAAAGCTGTTCGAAATTGAGATGTCTGAAGAGACATTGATGGGGTTTGAATTACTCATTGTGATTTTTGAAGAGAGAAATGTTTTTGGAGTATGTGTGATATGAGTGGTTTGTGTGTTACTAATGCCTAAATAAATATTAAGTTGGATTCAGTAACTTAATGTGGGGAAGGTGTAAGTGGTTGAGGAGTAAATGAAGTCTCTTGACCTTGGAAAACGAATCAGTGACTAGGAGTTGACCAAATTAACTTGGATTTTAGCCACTGCTAAGCTTTTGTAATCACTCTTTGTTTCTATCTAACCACTGATACCTCACAAATGCTTTCAGTGTATGGTTTATGTTTGTGACATGAAGATTTGAAGGATTCTTTGTCTACATTGAAGTGGTTGTTGTTTAGTGTTTGTATTTTTAGTTGTCCACTAACTTCTATGCAGAAATTAAGCCTAATAGTGGAAACTATAATGCAAGCAGTGGAAATAAGTTACTCTCAAACTGGAAAAAGGAAAACAGAGAAATTTCAATTCATATGAAAGATTCATTACATCCAAGAGAGAGTGTCAACAACCAAAATCAAAACACAAAAGATAACTTCCTACATTCCTACACCCTACATCAGCTACTCCATTGGCTTCTTGCCTTTGCCCACATAGTCATGATTGTTCTTCTGTGCTCTCTTCCTTTTGTTCTCAAAGGTTGACTGCATTCTTGGACTGTGGATGAGGCCTTGGTAGCATTGCAGGCTTCTGTGGAATGGATATCTGCTTCATGTTGGAGAGATCGGCTCCCAATGCTTTTGTGAGAGCTCTTGGCAACTTTTTGGCCAAGGAATAGGTCTCATCATTCTTCTCATCATCATCTGATGAGCTAGAGTTGAACTCAAGAGATGGTGCAGGTTTGGCAGCAGGTGTGCGCTTGGCAGTCTCTTTAGTGTACTTCTTGGATGAAGTGCTTCCAGCCCATGGTGGAAAGTATCCAGCCCACCCTGATGCCTCTGAGAAAGACTCTGACTCGGTCATAAACTCTTACTCTGAATTAGAGGAGATGTTAATGGTGTTGGAAGGATTGCTCATGATTAAATTTAGGGATTTTGTGTGTTTGAATGTGTTTTGATGAAGATTACAATATGCCAAGCCTCCTTATATAGACAAAGTCGGTCACAAGGGTGCATTAATGAATATATTTACTTTTTCCTATTTTGGTAGGTTAAAGAGTAAATATAGATATTATCGGGTTGACTTTGGAAGATATTGTTTAGATAGTGGCTTGGTTAAAAGTAACTTTGATTATAACAGGTTGGTTATTCATATTCTTTGTATTATGCTAACACATGCAGGTACATAACCAATATTGGATGGGAGTTGATCTTAAAAGGTGTATAACTGAGATACACAACAAATGGTTATTGATTCACCATGTCTAACCCACATAAGAATCAACTAGTCCAGAGCAAACGGCTACTGGTAAAGACTTGACAAATCCGTTTATGGTTGATAGTTTACCAAAACTATATGGTTATCAACTCACCATATTCTTTATGATTAAGAGTTTGCTAGTCCATAGCAAACGGCTCATGGTAAAGACATATCAAATCCGTTGATAGCTGGTAGTTTGCTAAAAACTATGATAAAAGGCAGTCAAATTTTTAAATGTTTTTCTTTACCACTGCTCTTTGAAAATCTTTGTGAAAAATTCCCACTGCTAGTTCACAGTTTCCACTGACAGTGTTATTTTTACCACTGTTGTTCTAGCCGTTACAAATGATTGTGTCAGTAACTAATTTATACTAGCCGTTGAAAGGAACCACTGATTTCCATATATATAGGGTAAAATTTTAAGGAGATTATCTACTTTCCATATTGTTATTTATCCTCTTAAGATAAATATTTTCTAAAGATAGTCTTTCTTGCGCAATAATCTTAAACCCTACCTCTATATATCTTTATCTCTCAATTAGCTAGTTATTCCTTCAATTCATATTGACAAAATACAAATTTTCAACAAAAGATTCTATGGCACCTATCACTTTTGCAGATGAGCACAACCAAGTGGCCTACTTGAAGAAATCTAATGAGAAGAGTGGCCCTGTTTTTCATCAGATTGTGGACTTTCTAAATACTACCCATATAAAGTATGCTTTACTTTTGAATCCCACAATCTATATCTCTCAAATCAAACAGTTTTGGACTTCTTCTCAGTCCATAACCATTGAACATAGAGATACACATGAAATAGTGGATGCTCTTAGAGCCACTGTGGATGGGGTAACCATTGATGTTACTGAGGCATCCTTGAGTAGAATTATCCAATTGGATGATCTCAATGGTATCATCACATTACCCATGCCCAAAATTCATTCACATCTTTCATCCATGGGGTATGATACCACTGATAAAATGGCTACTTTCAAAAAGAGTGGTTTTTGTCCCCATTGGAGATTTTTGATACATACTCTTTTGCATTGGCTAAGTCCTAAGAAAACCTCTTATGAACAATTCAGTTCAACCATGGCTTACCCTTTGGTTTGTCTAGCTTTAGATAGGACTTTTAATTGGTCAAAATATATTTTTCAAAGTATGCAAGGCAATGTAAAGAGTTCAACAAAATTTTTAATGTATCCAAGGTTTGTGCAAGCAGTGTTAAATGAGTTTCAACTGCAACCCCACACTGGAGTTTATAACATCCGTTGCCTTAAGCCTAAAGTTTTTCAAAATATGAACAAAGATGGCAATATGGATTTTACACCTCTTTTTCCTCAAATGCTTGCAAAGATTTCACTGGTACAAAATTCACCCATAATTAATGTTCCAAACATTAATTATACTCCACCAGTTTCTCACACCTATGAGAGGAGGTCAAAACAGCCAACTCCTCCCATTAAAACACAGCATGTCCCTGATCCTTTTGGTTTAGGAACAAGCAGTGGTGGTTCTAGACTTCAATCTAGTTCAACTAGGGAGGAATCTGAGCCATTGCCCCATGATTCACCTCTCCCAATAGGTCACACAGTTGGAAGTGTTGAGGGAAGTGGGGAACAAATGGAATTGATGGTTTTGTGTACCAATTTAGCTAAGCAGGTTGAATCTCTACAACAAGATCTGGCACAAGTAAAGAAGCAGCATGCCAAGGACATTATACACTTAAAAGAGGAGATTGAGACCTTGAAAGAAGAGTTGCAGGGGTTGAAAAAGAAAAAGAAAACTTCAAAGATAGTGATCTCATCTCCATCCTCACCTGATGATGGTGATTCAGCTGATTTTAATCAAGATTTGGGAAATTCTCCCAAACAGGGGAGGAAAACAGATGCTGAAACTCAGGGGAGGAGAATTGATTTTGAAGATGAAGGTGTTTCTAGTAAAGGTGCAGAGGAAGCTGATACTCATGAAGAGCAACTTGAGCAAGATTTTTTTAGTACTACAACTGCAGATTTTACCACTGATTCAATTTCCACTGCAGAGCCAAATATTCCCACTGCTGGACATGATGTTGCCACTGCAAGTGAAGAAATTGATAAACTGAAGAAAGACAAAGGTAAAGTTGTTATGCAAAGCAAGGAGCAAACAAGAAGAAAGGTTTCAAAGAAAGTAAAAATTCAGATTGCTCATGATGCTGAAGTCGCAAGAAAGATTAATGAAGATGAAGTTGCTGAAAAGAAAAAGCTTGAAGAATTGGAGATTGCAAGCTTTATGGAGGCTAAAAGGCTGGATAGAATGGAAGATCGACTTTTCACTGTTCAACCTACAATATTCAGAGAGAAGACTCCAGAGTTTAGCTATGTACCTACTGAAGAAGAAATTGAGTTCTTGATTGCAAATGATCCAGTGATCAAGAAGAAAGCAATTGACCTAGTTACAGATAAGTCTTTAACTGAAGAACTAAGAACAGCTCAGTTAAAGGACTTTATTCAGATGAAAAATAATCAAGCACTTCAAGAGGTTATTGGTTCAGTTAGAAAAGGTCAAAAGAAATCAAGGAAACCAACTAAAGCACAAGTTATTGCATACATGAAGACTGATTGTTGCAATGTTGGTGGCTGGAAAAGACATCAATTCAAAGGAATGCCTGATGATAAAGTTGAAAGTATCTACTACAGAGTTCAAAGACAAGATAAAGATTTCATTCCAATGGACTCTGAAGAAGAAGCAAGAAGGTATCTTGATTTGAAGAGAAAGGCCAAAGACAGTGATTCTCAGACTGTTAAGAAGACAAAGTTTGCTGAAGAACAAGAAGTTCCAACTGAGAAATTCACTGAAGAACAGCTGACTGATATGATTGTGATTGAAGAAGAAGATTTTTATCTAGAACCACTGTAAGTCAGACATCCTATCATTGATTGGGAAGTGTTTACTGCTAGCAATTTTGCTCCAACATGGAAGATTACAAGGCTAGGTGGTGAAACTTCATCATTCATTCAATTTGAAGATCTCATCAAAGCTTGTGATAGAGATGATCTTGATACATTATGGAAATTAGTTCAAGAAAGGTTTGATGCTGAAGATCTCAAAGATATGAAGGAGATGCAGTTATGGGTTAATCTTAGAAGGCTCTATGAACCAGATGTTAATGATGATTTCTGGAAATTCTCTTGTTCATGTCCTGGTACTAAATGGTTCTACTATGATTCATGTGAAGTTCATCATGTTCCTACAGCAAATGGAGTAGATGCATTTATGCTTGCTGAGAAAGAATATCCACTCAGAGCTGGAACTCTCACTGTGATGCTGTGTACTACTATAAGAGTTCATGAAGATAGTGAGAAAGTTAGAGCATTGTTACACATGCTTCAAGATCAATGTTCCAGAGCTATTCAAGCATTGAGAAAAAGATGAAGTTTTTGAAAGAATTCCCCAAATTCTTGCAGATAATGAAGATTGAAGAAACTTATTGATTTGCAGAGAAATCATAAGTTTAGGGGAGGATTGTTGGGAATAATACTAACAGTTACCACTGATAGTCTTGTGGTTAACACTGCTGATGTTTACACTAGCAGTGGAAACTCATTCCCACTGCCAGTACAAATATTACCACTGCTATTAGATAATTGTTAAGTAAACGTGTATTGATATGTATAGAAAAGATATTGTGTATATTCTATATTGTTAGGTTTATACTTATCTTGTAAAGAACTCCTTGTGCTATAAAAGGAGATCCTAGGTCATTGCTAAGCATACGAATTATTCATATTAGCTTCAAGGTGTAACCCTAGTGATAAGCAAGATCACTAATATTATTTCTTTATAATATTGGAGCTTTGTGTTTATTGTTCTTGTTTACTTACATCTGTCTTCTAAGTATTACTAAGTATATTCCGCGTGCTTAATAATATAACTCAAAATATCACTAATACAAGGTGTGTGTTTAGATCCATCATTAACTATTTTGAATATGTTAGTCGTTTTGCTTTGTCTGTTGTTTATTGCTTTGATAATTAGGCTGTCTATTATTGTTTATGATTATGACTTCAAAACCGATAACTGGCTCGAAAAGTATGCACAACCACACATTTCAAAACCTGATACAAAATCATGTTCCGAATATACATGGTGGTCCTGGGTGCTAAATGTGTAACAGCGTTACGGCAGGCGTGTGTGCCTGTCAACCGTATCTGTCATCGGTGTTTGCTGCATCAGAAACTCATGATGTTACAGGTAAGTCGGTTTTTTTTTGTTGCTCATTTTTCCTATGGCCACACTTATTGTCATTTTTTCTGTTGAAACATGTTCGTGCTGAGGTTATTATGTGCGTGGTCTTCATCAGCAATCTGGTACCTGCACACTGAAAGGTGCTTTGACGCCTTTTGTTTTTGAAAAGGACTTTCGAGTCACTGGATAACGTATTCATGGTTTCTTTTTATTAAATTGGATTAGACTTGCCTATGTATGATGTTGAGTGTTCGCAGCAGCTTGGAGCTCCGCCAACGGCTCCTGATATGATGGAAGGTCAGCTGCGCTGTTCTATTTTCACCTGTGGTTTGTTAAATTTTGTTGTTTTCTTTTTTGTATGCCACTTTCTCATTCGTAAATCACATTCTCACCATACTTTTTTTTATTGGAACAGGAATACATTTGGATTGTACCCCACTTCCTTTGCAGCCTAGAAAAAGCGGGAGGCCAAAAAAACATCCAGCCAATAACCCGTCTAACCCATATGATTATCTGCGCATCGTCCATCAACCGATAGTTCCTAATGTTATGGAAAGTGAGTGTCGCTTTTCTCTTTTCAAATGCGCTTTGTTAACTTTCTTGGGTTTGTTTTGATCCTCCAATTCCTGATTGGCAAATCATATTGACATGGTATGTTTTTTTATTAGAATAGGATCACGCGTGGATGATACCTCATCTTCTCACAACCCTATAAAAAGACTTGCACCGTCTAAACGGGAGCATCGGTCATCTGGTTATATGCATGTTGGTGGTCAGCCAATGACTCCTAATACAATGGAAGGTGGGTTACCTATTCTCTCTTCGGATGCAGCGTGTTACCTTTTATTGTGTGTTATAGAATCCTGAGTTGGTTTTTTTCACAATTCTTTATTATCAATAGGATTTCGTGCACGCAACGCCGCAGTTTCAAAAGAAACCAGAAAAAGAAAAGGAATGTCGGGTAATGTTGTTAGGGACCGTTCGCAGAATCCTGAAGTGTGTGGTGCCGTGCAGGAAGCTGTTGGCAGGCCAGCTTTGTATGTACCTCAAGGTCGGTGCTGTTATCTTCTTTTGTACCGATTTTTTTTAAGCAAGAATGTTGGCATGCAATATTTATTTTAAATTTCATAAATTTGTTTTCCAACACCAGGAACAACTGTTGATGCTGATTTTGCCGCTGATGTTCTGGCTGATGATTTTTATTTGCGGAACAATGATCGAAGAAAAAGACAAGCGTGTCAGCCCTCCACACCATCTATGCATCAGCCGAATTCAAAGAACGATGGCCACAACACTGGTGAACCATCTACTCCTAATGCAACTAAGAGTAAGGGATTTTTTTTAACACATGCCCTGTATCTAACATTAAATTTAATTTTTGTGGCGATTTGTTTTGTTACCATGAGCCAGGATACATGCTGATGGTCAGCCAGCTGCAATGGAAAATGTTGGCCATCAATCACAGAACCGGAAAAGAGATAGGCGTGTGGGGCAGCCTCATAGAAGGAGTCTGCGGCGTCGTACTCTCACCAGCAACCTCCGTTCTGGCTCAGAGAATGGTGCATGTGGCATTGATGAAGAGCCATCTTCTTCTACAGCGCAGAGTAGGTTCTTTTTTTTCCTTTTTTGTGTGCATCATCTTTTTCCTAAACATATATTGTCAGCTCTTTAGGTTGATGGTGGTTTCTTAATCAATGTAGGCGCAGCCCCTGAGTATGATGATCTAGGAGACTGTACTGAGCGATGTTGTTATTGTAATGCGGTTTTTTGGCGTGCAAAGTAGCTTGCAGGCAATCGTGTTGCAGATGTTTCATCTAAGTACCATACATGTTGTGGAGGTGGTAACGTTTTTATGCAACCTGATGCAGACCCGCCACAGTATATCAAAGACTTGCTTGGACAACGTCCCTTTATGGAAAATATCCGAACATACAATCAGATGTTTGCTATGACGTCATTCGGTGCTACAGTCGACAACGCGATCAACAATGGTGGGGGGTCGTATGTTTTTAAAGTCTCTGGGCAAATATACCATCGGATAGGCTCACTTTGTCCGGTTAATGATGATCCAAAGTTTTTACAGCTCTACATCTATGACACACAGGATGAAGTTCAGCATAGGTTGAGCCACTTTCCGACCTCACATGGGCCTAATTTGAATCCAGATATTGTGCAAGGACTCATTCACTTCTTAGATGCTCACAATGAGCTGGTCTAGATATTCAGAACTGCACGTGACAAATGTGGTGAGCATGATGTCCCAGAATTTAAGGTGAAGCTTTACAGTGGTGAAGCTCCACGCAGTTATGAAGCTCCATTATCAAATACCCTTGGGGCTATTGTCTTTCACTGTGGGCCTGAAAGCGAATCAAATTATGATGTTATAATAGAGTACAAAAATGGACAGCTAAAAAGGATTAGCAAGATCCATAAGTCGTACATGTCGTTGCAGTTTCCATTGATATTCATCTATGGTCAGCCAGGGTATCATACAAAGCCGAAGTTAAGAACAGCAGATCCAAACATCGAGCCAAAACGGGTGTCGATGAATGCGTTCTATGCATACCAACTGCATCCAAGGCATGACAGTTATAACCTGCTCTTTCGCACTGTAAGGCTTTTTCAACAGTACTTTGTTGGCGTATACTGTTGCATAGAACATAATCGGATGGATTTTTATAGAACGCACCAGAGCGACAGTCGAGGGGATTTTTTGTCAGGCCTTTATGCTGCGATTTCAAGGGGAGAGCATGATGGGTCGCAGGCGGGTTCTCGCATTATATTGCCTTCATCGTTTACTTGAGGTCCGAGGTATATGTACAGTCATTATTTGGATGCATTGGCGATTTGCAGGGTGCTTGGTAATCCACGATTTTTTATAACGTTCACGTGCAATGTAAAGTGGCCTGAGATACAAAGATACATGGCACACTTTCCTCATTTGACAACAGCGGATAGGGCGGATATAGTATGCAGAGTTTTTGAGCAAAAAGTCAAATCATTTGTCAAGTTTATGAAGGAAAGGCAGACATTTGGTTATGTCACAGGAGGTATGGCTATTTTCTTTTAGAAGTAAAGCTTTATATTTGATTTTTCAGTCTTAGTTTTCCTATAGATGCTTGCATAATGTGGTTTGCCAATGTGTTATTCTAATTTTATTTGTTCATATTTTTTTGCCTACAGTGTTGTACACTATCAAGTTTTAGAAGCGTGGCCTCCCGCATTGTCACACACTGCTTTGGATTTCTTCATCAACCAAAATAGAAAATGCTCAAGACGTTGACCAGTACATTTCTGCAGAGTTACCTGATCCTGACGCTGATCCACGCACCTATAAAATTGTTTCAGAAATGATGATGCATGGGCCGTGTGGCAAGGCCAGCCCGAACGCACCATGTATGAAAGGCGATCTGTGCAGCAAAAATTCCCTAAACAATAAAATAATGAAACTTTATTTGACGACAAATTTTATACACATTATCAAAGGAGACAAGGAAATACTTTTGCAGCTAAAGGACAGATAAAGCTTGACAATGGGTATGTCGTGTCGTATAACCGTGATTTGTGCCTGGCATTTGAAGCTCATATCAATGTGGAATACTGTGGGTGGAGTGTCACAATTCTCAATTTCCGGTCATTTCTCAAACTCTATTTTCATCATATTAGTTCATACATGATTTTGCATTTCACATTAAACGCATAATTTCTTATTAAATAAGCTCTATCGCGCAATTAATTATTTTGAACAATTGATCCGATACTTCCAAAAATTATTCCGATATATTTTTATACTCATATTAAGATTATAAAAATAATATTATGAGTTTACCCGATGTTTTTAATTTATTTCGTATATAAATTGTTAAGTTTATATAATTACGACGGTTTTCGTAAATTCAACCCGATAAATATTTATTCACTCAAATCTTTCAAAAAATGTATTTTTATAATTTTTATGACCTCAATATATTTTATCTTGACCCGTTAAGATTTATTTTTAGTTAATGTTACCCTAAATGCTTAAATAAATATACAAGTTACTAATTATTATTGAATAACTACACATTTACTTATACATACAAGTAATTAACTACAACAAACTACTAGACTTTTTTTTTTGTTGTGTTTGCCGACCCACAAAGGTGAGTCACCACATTTAGACACTAAATATCTTCATAAAAAACATTTATAATCATTTTATACTCACATAAAACACATACAACTCAATAATACAAAGTGAAAAAGATCTTTCTCTCTTCTCTTGTTCTCCACAAACCGGCCACCATAGAGGTTCAAGAGGAGATCACCAAAATTTTCAAGACAAGTATATTTCACTCTAGTTACACTCTTGGTTAAGATTTTGAAATAAAAACCTTGGGTGATTAGGATTAATCCTTTGTTCATTAACCTCATCAAGCTAACTAGTAAGCATTTCATACTCATTATCATCTTTCATATTCATGTTATGTTCCTTTCACCATATTTTAGAAAAACATGCAAGTCTTATGGATGTTATACCACTTTTTCATTGATTTTAAGAGTTATATATATTTATGTCATCCTATAATTACTCCTTGAAACATATCACTTTTGGTGATGCCTAGGAACCCATGACACCCTAAGAAGGTGTATGGTAGGATTAGAGTAGCTTCGGAGTTGTTTTGAATTGGTTAGAATAGGTTTTGCGCGTGAAAAACTCATTTCGACAAGTCTAATTAAGGGTCTGATCAAAATTGTTAATTCTGGAATTTTCGACAGTAAGCAAAATATTTTGGGCTAGATATTTGGAAAATATACTTTAAAACGAAAACGTGGCCGCTTGAACGGGTTAAAACGGAGCTATAACGAAAAAGTTATGCTATTTTGAAGTTTGACGACGAAAACTAATAATTCCAGAAAATTCAGCATGTTATATTAACTTTTTACGAGTAAAAAATGAGTCTTAAGCGTTATAAATTGTGTCGACTTATCAAAAATATATTAGTATACTTTAATACGAGTCTAAGGATGTAGAAAACGTAGAAAACGGACTTGTAACGATTAAATTATACACGTTTACACAAAGTTACCGTAACTTTATTATATAAGAAAAACTAATATATTTCTATTTGGCAAACCTTACGGCAACAAGTGACCATGTTGAGGGTCGTTTTTAACAAGGATGTAATACTTTTCATAACGTGATGTCTTCTAGTAAAAGTAAGTTCGCCTAGCATATTTTCCAAAATGTCCAACCATTTGTCAAACGGAGTTGTAATGAATAAGATACGGTTACTTAAACTTTGCCGGAAACCACCCTAAAACAATATTTTGGACACAAGTACCATACTTAACCTATATTTTTCTCCATGATCGAGACCTCTAGGATGAAAACTTAAATGCTAAAACTTTGAGATAATGATACAAGCTTCCCAAAACTGTTGAGTTTGTTTACTAACATTCGATGTGCACCATTTTACGACTAGCTTTTAGAGGCCGTATATTCACTTTCATGAAATTGTCAAATGAAATTATTTTACGACGAAAAGTTATAATTTCATAATAAATCACAAAACGATTATCGTAGGATGTTGATTCAACGTATATACTCGTAAAGTATTTTATAAACATGACGAGATGTCATAAACATATATTTCGACGATAAATTCTACTTTCAAAAACGTACAAGTGGTATAGATTACATACGGATTTGCATGCACGACATTCTATCATGCATTCATGACAACATATCATAACTCAAGTCATGACATTCATTTTAGGTCGCGGATAGTTTCCGAGCCTCATATTCGTGCACTTCATTTTGTTAGCATATCAATCATACCAGGTGAGTTCATACCCCGCTTTTACTCGTTTAAATTCTCACAAACTCTTTGGGGGAGATCCATGCTTAAATACTTGTTTTTACTCTTGCGAATACTCAAACCATTTATACAATTGTGTTACACTATACTCCTTATACTCTTTGGACATTATGTGTGGTTTATTGTGATATGTGCCTTAATGTGCTAAACTTGTTTTCAATTATGCTTCAACATACATACTTTAGCAACTGGTTAACTCCTGCGGGAGCCGGCGGAGAGGTATTGATAGTACTATCGGGCTGACGCCCCCACCCTTGTGTCCCTGATGACTTGACCTGGGGTGAATATAATCTGTATTCAACGAGAAATAACAAACAATTTAGACTTGTCAAGAGGTTCAGTTGGTTGTGATTCTTTACATTAAGTACATGTATATATCGTATGCACATATGTCCTACTTACAAACAAGATTGACAATTCTATTTTAGGCAATGGGTTGTGAACACATAGGTTGCGAGTTTTGTATGGGCGGAACTCGGAACTGAATGGATTTACAATGCCTTTGCTGCATCAACATTCTTTAAAGACTTTTTCAAATCATTTTCAACAAACTTATGAACTCACCAACCTTTGTGTTGACACTTTTTAGCATGTTTATCTCAGGTCGTAAGGCGATAGCATTTCATGGAGCTTTTGGGTCACATGGCATACATTGGAGTCTTGTGTTTTTATCAATTACCATTCGACATGTTTTGTAACCCTTTATGTATTATCAAACTTTGGGATCTCATGTTTTGTAAACTTTAACTTTATTTAATCGAATGGTAAACCTTTCAAAACGTCTCATTTTAGAGGTCGTTTTCTGTATCCATACTTTGTGCTATGAAGTCATACCCCAAAGACACTATCATTCCGCTGCGATATTTTGGGGGTGTGACAGATTGGTATCAGAGACTTGGTTATAGAGAACTAGGTTGCATTTTAGTTCCTAGACTATAACCGCTTTCACGTCGATCCTTTATTTTCCTATCGCCTTACACACTTTTCGTGCGCATATGTTTTCTGAATAATTTCTTCTAGACCCACCTCATTGGATAACGTAGTTTCCTTGTACCGATAGGGGAGTCCCAAAATCTAGTCAAGTCATCAAAAATATGGAGCTCAGTAATGAGCACTTATCTAACTTGATCCCGTGACAGTTCTTGTTTGATGAGACACGAGATCGAGCTAAATAAGTGTTACTATATAGCTGTATAGATTTGATGATTTTGACCGAGGATGGGAGTTCTCTTGAGGATACTTTGGGAACTGCTGGCGACTAAACCTCATAGTGACTTTAGCACCCAAAGGAATTTCCTATACACCAAGTGCGACTCTCCCTAGATACCTACCCTAAATTCTTCCTCCACCGTTTAGAATCGGATGATAGAATGGCTACCTATTTCAGTAACAACAATCGCCGAGACATGTATGCTTGGTGGTATGTACACGTGTGAAATGAGGAAATTATAATTATGGTGGCCAACATAATTATAAATGCGTCACAACCCACGTGGACATATGCGACCACGCATACGTAGATCGGTGTGGGCACACCTTAGGAACCAATTTGTGGCGTGGTATTATGTTTGAGGACGTTAAGTACAGACATTGGGAATTCAACTGTCCTTTCCTTGCAGAGATCATGGCACCAAAGAGGGTAACACGCAGCACTGGCCGAGGTGGTGCGGCGCAAAGGGGTGGAAGGACAGGTGAGCATGGAGGTAGAGAAGGCGGTCGCGACATGGGTAACAATGACAACAACGCTGGCGGAAACCCTGATTTTGCCGCCATCATCGCTCAACAACTTCAAATCTTGCTTCCCACTATCGTCACACAAGTTGGAAACCATATGAATAACTCGGGAAACCACGGGAACGGGAATGGCGACACCAAAAATGTAGTTGGCAGTGGCAACAACAACAATAACAACACCACCAACAACAACAACAGAACTGGATGCACGTATAAGGAATTTTCAGTATGCAAACCCGTGGAGTTTGATGGTATAGGAGGTGCTTTGGCGTATACTCGATGGGTAGAGAAGACAGAGTCAGTGATCGACATCAGCAATTGTGCCGCACATCAGATGGTGAAGTATGCCGCTTGCTTGCTATCAGGGAAGGCATTGACATGGTGGAACACACAACTACAGGCTAGGGGCAGAGAAGAAGCTGTAGGTATGACATGGGACGAATTTAAGGCGTTAATAAAAGAGGAGTACTGCCCGGACAATGAAATGCAGAAACTGGAACATGAACTTTATCATCACTCTATGATAGGAGCTGGTCACGCAGCCTACACAGATCGATTCCATGAATTAGCCAGACTAGTTCCTCATCTAGTTACCCCTGAATCCCAGAGAATCGCGAGGTACATATATGGTATTGTGCCTGAAATCCGTGGAACTATGAAAACGACTGAGCCGTCTACAATACAAAGTGCAATACTGAGGGCCGGAACCCTGACAGACGAGATGGTTAGAAATGGTGCTTTGAAGAGCAGTGACAAGAGGAAGGAAGCGAGTGGGTCGAATAGGCAGATGGGCGTGGTAGCAGACAACAAAAGGGCAAGAGTTTTTGTGGCAACTGGTACGGAAAAAAGAGAGTATGCGGGTACACATCCCAAATGTGCTAAATGTGCTTATCATCATCCGAAGACCAAGCCCTGCCGTTTGTGTACAAATTGCAATCGATACGGCCATTTTAAAGAGCAGTGTAAAACACAGGTAACACCAGCTAATGTGGGTAACATGAGGAATAATCAAAGGACTTGCTTCGAGTGCAACAGCCCGAATCACTACCGGAATAATTGTCCTAGGTTGAATGGAACCCAGGGACAACCACAGGGTAACCAACACCTAGCCTTAGCAATTGACGGAAGCAACCCAAACCCTGTACTCAATATCAGTCCACCCCGAGGTCGAGCATTCTATGTAGGAACCGAGGCAGCCCGCAATGCGTAACTGGTACGTTTTCCCTAGACCATTAAGTGATCCACTGTATTATTCAGATTCAGTGAGCCTCATTAGATAAGAAACCTAGACGCGTAAGTTTTGGCATAAGCACTTTGACCATACACCCTGATTTCGCGAAACCTAAGGGTAGACCTATAGTTATCATTAATTGAATCACGAGGACGTGATTCCGCTGACATGGGAAGAATGTCACAATTCTCAATTTCCGGTCATTTCTCAAACTCTATTTTCATCATATTAGTTCATACATGATTTTGCATTTCACATTAAACGCATAATTTCTTATTAAATAAACTCTATCGCGTAATTAATTATTTTAAACAATTGATCCGATACTTCCAAAAATTATTCCGATATATTTTTATACTCATATTAAGATTATAAAAATAATATTATGAGTTTACCCGATGTTTTTAATTTATTTCGTATATAAATTGTTGATCCCAGTTTGAGCAAACGATCTAATATAGAAACTGACTTAGAATAACAACTTATTAAGTATTATGCGAAATTTAACACTTAACCTTAAGAAGAAGAACAATTAACATTCAACACCTCAATATTATTTATTAATACGAATACTCTTACAGTATTAGGGTTTTGCAAGCTTGAAGTGTATCGACCTTAGATATAAAACTTACGTATATCTAATCTAACCTAGGACCTCCTTTTATAAGCCAAGGAGTCCTATACATTATACAATACGTAACCTACAAGATAAATATCTTTTCCATATTTATCTAATACAATAAACTAACCGACTATACAAAACACTAGCAGTAGTTACAATATATCATCAGTGGTTACACATTACTACTAGCCATGGTTGTCTTCATCCGTGGTTACACTCTTCTGTCCGTGGTTATACCAAACCTGTCCGTGGTTCCAGTACTTAAGGTAATTCATGATTCAAGGAACCAAAAACCCAACAATCCTCCCCTAAACTTGATACATTCCAACAGAATTCTCAAGTTTTCTTTAAGCTCAAAACATCTGAAATGGAGGATGTAGCCAAACACTTATGAGATTTAAGAATTGTCTCATATTTCTTCAACAAATCATAGGCTTGACCATCATAGGGTAACAACATCTTGATAATACCAGGTTTCAACATTTGAACAATAATTTCTGGATACTTATTCAACTGAGGATATTCACCTTCTACAAGCATGTGAATAATTTTTCCAGAAACAGTTAAAACATGAACTCCACAAGTTTGATATAAAAACCATCTTGTTACAGTACCATTGTAGAGTCCTTTCCATTCAGGTTCATCATGAGTTGGTTCAAATAAAATCTTCAAATTATAATAGACCAGTCTCTCATGATAATCAGTTGGATGTACTTCACCAAACTTGTTCTTGTAAAGTCTCCAGAGATCCATCAAATCATCCCTTTCAAAATACTGAAGCATTTGTGAAAATTTATTATACTCATAAACTTCATTGTTGAGTCTTTGAATTTTCCAAACTACTTCACTTCCATCATTAAGCTTAAACTCATAAGAAACAATTTGATTAACATCTACAGCTTCTTTCAATCTTTTAGAATCAGATGTTTCTTGAATCTCAGATTTTCTCTTTCTTTTACTTTGCATCCACTCATCATGCTTCTTAATCCACTCTTCTTCCTTCTCAAAATTCATTGGACAGTAATCATCATGATTAATCTTCATACATTTTTCATAAATTTCAAGAATTCTTTCAAATGAACATTTACTAAGATTTTCAGAAATGTGAATGCCTGAATTCTTAATAATTTTCATTAATACATTTCTCATCTGTGCCATTGAAAGAGGTTTCTTTCTTATAACTTGCTTCCTTTCATTACCAACCTTTCTTGCCCATTCACCTAAAAGCCTAGCTTTTTCCTTATCATCCAACAAATTCCATTCTTGTGCAGTATATTCATCATTTATTTGTTGAGAAGCTTGAAGAAAGTTTTGAGATTCACACCATCTAGCTAACATTCTCTGACTAGCTTCCTCTTCTTTCTGCTTTCTTTTCTCTAAAGCTTCTTGTTCTTCAGCAACCATATTCTTTACTGTTAGGAATTAGAAATTCCCGGTATTAAAGAGTCGGTCACCTCAAGTATATGTAATCGTTAGAATGCTCGTAGTCATAGTTATATTTAGTTAAGTAGTATTTTGTTAAGTAACACCGTGGAGGACGGACGGGTCTTTACCCACTGTATGCCTGATCCACAGCCCGTTGTGTGGCGATTTATGTAAGACTATAAATACTCTCTACCTCCCAAGGTAGAGAGTTGGAGCTCATAATAATATCTTTCACTTTCTCTCACTAAGTTCCCTAAACCTCTAACTTTCTCTCTCTAGAATTCCACTTATACACCCACTTGTGTTAATGGTTTGATGTGTTTGTGAAATCCAATATCCAACAATTGGTATCAAGAGCCATGGTTAGATCATATCTTACACATCTTTGGATTTCTAGTGGTTTTTAGGTGGTTTTTGAGTTTGAAAAAGTTTAGTGGTTTTTGCATCATTTGGTTGATTTCTTGTGTTAAAGCTTGGATTTTGTTAGTACTTTTATGTTTAGAATCATCACAAGTGTTTAGGTTTTCATTTGGTAAGCTTGAATCATCTTGGTTGGGTTGTTTTTAGATTGAAAAGTGGTGTTTATGTGATTTTTCTTGCTAGCGACTTGGTTCTCGGTGTGATATTCATCATAGCGACTTGCTTCATAAAAAGTTAGCGACTTGGAGTGTTATTTGGTCCTAGCGACTTGTCTATTGAGACAAGCCGACAAATAGTACAAGTTAGTGGATTCTCCACTACGGCTAGCGACTTAGTGAGGTTAGCGACTTGCTTCAGAAAGTGTTAGCGAGTTGCAGTGCAAATTGTTAGCGATTTAGTATTCTTAGCGACTTGGTGTTAGCGACTTGGACCTTAGCGAGTTGCTCTTTAGCGACTTGACTGTGTAGCGACTTGGTGCTTAGCGATTTGGTGATTTAGCGAGTTGCTACTTAGCGACTTGGTACTTAGCGACTTGGTTCAAGGGGTTTAGCGACTTGGTTGATTTTTACGTAGAAGAGGTTTGACCAAAGTTGACTTTTTACGTCAAAACTTCAAACGGCCATAACTTTTGATCCGTAACTCCGTTTTCAGCGAAATACCTGTCAAAACGACCGGAACAGGCTGAATATTGTGAGGTTTCACAACGAAGTCATGAAACGAATTTTTCGAGGCCCAAATCCCCTCCGAAAGGAAGTTATTGAGGTTTTAAGTTTTTAGACCTAAAAATTCTCCGTAAAAACGTGCATCAACCAATCCAAATCTCAACCAATCAACATTTCAGCTTTTCCTACGAACAATCTAAAGTCCTATCACTCAATCGTCTTTCATTGTATCGATCCATCAGTCATCTTAACACATCATGTCTTACTCTACTGACCCAGTGATCTCAGAAGTGCTTAAATTGTATGATGTTGTGGATAATAATGATAATGGATGCTACACTGAACAATTAAAGATGTTTGAATTAAACAATGAGGATGTGAGATCTTCATGTTCTGAGTACAATGAGAATGCCACGCAAATGGAATGCAGCATTGAGCCATATCAGCTACTTCATCAGCACCTCACACAACTGTTATCCATAGCTGGGGATCGAACATGTAGTGCTCTTTTCCGCCGGGACTTACCTACATTGACAAGAAGCTTGCTGTTGAACTTAGAACATTTAAAGTTGCAAATTACCAATGAAGAGGTTCAAAAGGATGGTTCCAGTGCAGCTCTTCAAGTAATCTACAAAAAATTCACCATTCATCAGTGGGTAATATTCAGCAGATTACGATCAACACTTGACTGGAATTTCCTTCAAAAAACATACTGGAATGGAAATTCAGGAATTCATTGAGACATTTATCCAACTCATGGATAATGTGAAAAAGTACATTGAAGAATCTGCACAAAAGAATGAAGACGTGAATGAGTGTCAGGTGCAGTTGAAAGATTGTTGTGATAAGTTGGGTAATGTATCTGTTGAAGAATCGGGTGTTGCTGAATGCAGAATGTCAGTGACAACAAAAATTGATGAGTCGGATAATGGAAAAATGGAATCTTCGTGCTCAAATTCACAAGAGAGAGAGGGTGCACCAGACACAACCTGTGCAAGTTAATGCAAAGGAACACTCCATGGAAGCTTCGGATGTACCCAAGATAGAGATGCACCCGTCACAACATGTGCATGTCAATGCTGAGGTAAGTTGCATGGAAGTTTCTGCTGTACCTAGTTGTGCATCTTCTACTCAAAATGATGATTATGAACTGCATGAGTACGCTGCATTTGTGCATGATGATTCCCTTACCACTGAGCTTAACATATATAAGGATCAGGTTGCTATCTTATGAACAGTGCTAAGTTTGAGCTTACTACTCGTGAGCAGGAGTTGGATAACCAAATGCGTACAATTATTAGAAAAAGTAATTTTAGAGAAGAAGTGTTAAAACAAGAGTTAAACTCCTTACATGAAAAGCTTTCTAAAACTGCTAAGCAAAAACAAGAACTTCAAGAAAATGTTAAAATGCTTAAGCAAGAATTTAGTGCTAAGGAATCAAAACTTTTGAATGATTTTTCTAATCTAAAAACTTTGAAAAACAAGCTTGAAAATAAGTTGTACGTACAAGGAAATACCATTCAGACTGCTCACATGATCACTAAGCATAGAGTTCTAAGTGACAAACATAGTGTTGCCTTAGTTGATGAACCAAACCCGGAGGCTTGTAAAAAGGCTAGAGAAGCTCATAAGGTACTGTATGATGGTAATGAGATCCTTAAGCCTAGACAGAAACCTAGTTGCGCTGAGTGCACTGAGGAAGATAAGAGATCAGATGAAGTCACTAGGGAGAAAATGAATAAGAAGCTAGAAGATCCTGAGTGTAAAAAGAACAAGATAACGATGAAACCCCATGATTACACTAAGGAAAATTGGATATCCTTAAACATGTTTAAGCCTCGGACTCTATTGACCCCTGAACAAGTGTTCTGGAAAAAGGATATGGACTTGCAAAAGCTGAAAATCTTGTTGAAAAGAATCCCCCTTGTAGGAAATTCCCTAAAGCGACTTTGTATCCTCCAAATACACCAATGCATTTAGTTCCTAGAACTATTGCCACTAAGAGCAAGACCTTAATCAGTCAATATGTTATTCTTCAACTATTTGTCGATTTTGAGAAAACTTGTAAGAAAAGGATCACACCCACTGGGATAACTGAAGGGGAAAGGGGTTTTGAGCAAACAAAAGAATGCTATCTAACTGAGGTCATGCCTTTCTTTAAACAACTAAAAGATCATTTTGAGAGTCTTAAAAAGGGATAAAATCAGATATTAAAGAAATGGAAAAGGAATTTGATGCAATGATAGTTGAGGTTAGTAACTATGAGCGAGAATTAAAATATAATGAGATTGAGAGGAAGAACTTGCATACCTTGAATGAGAATCTTATTTCTGAATGTATTACTCAAGATGTGTTTTACACTTCTACGAATTGTTCCATTAATGCTTCTCAATTTCATGAATTATCTGTTGCTCTGAAAGTCTCCCATGATCGTGTCATTGAGCTTGAAAAAACTAATTCTAAATTGCATGAGAAAATTGAACAGGATGATCATGATAACCTGGTGAAACAGTTTTCTAAATTGGAAGTTGAGCATCTTGCTTTGCAATTAAAATATCAACATCTAAAAGAAAATGCTAAAACCTCAAATATCAAGACATCCTTGGATGCTCCTGAATTTGATGCAGTTTTTGAAATTAGCAAACGTGATGAAAGATTCGAGCTCATTTTAACACGATCAGAAGATTGAAAACCCAAGTCTCACAACTAAAAGGTGAAAAGGAGGAAGTGACTG
>OU343219.1:99007419-99044204 GCA_910596185.1 Chrysanthemum makinoi | reverse complement strand
ACTCATAAAGAAGCCAAAACAGACAAAAATCCGAGCATGAGAGATGAAGAGAGTTTAAGCTGAGCCGGAAGATCGAATTTATGCTTGTGTGAAGATTTTTATTCTCTGGGGATGATTTTTAGAAGATATAATCAAGTTTGAAGAATTGTCAAGAATAGTCCCTCATCTTTGAGCATTTGGCAAAAGTGATCCCTCAAGTTTCTGAAGTTGCAAATTCAGTCCTTGGATTAATTGTGAATGACAAGATTGGCCCTTGAAAGAGATTTTCAGAATTACAGCTTTGGCCCTTGGAAAATCAGATTTTACACTTTGGGTCCTTGAAATACACCTTTGATCACTTTATTAGTCCAAAATCCAAATCCAACATACACGGCCCAAACATTAATACATGACCCGGTCCTCCAATACAAACCCATGTCCAATATAAAAACCCGGTATACTTAACCCGTTCCCACCTTTTTACCCGAGTCAACGCCCATGCCCGGTCAAACAATATCAAACAAATATAAAAAAATTCACCCCGCGCCCAAATTATCCCGTTTCTCCATTTTCCCAAACCTCATTTACCCATCCTTTACCTCGTACTAAGAATCTCACAAACCTTCTAGAAGGCTTATCTGACACATCTGACACATGGGTGTGTCACCAAACCGCCAGGCCCTTTCTTAGCATTCTTATTGGACGAAACACCTCATTTGGTGAATTGGAAAGATCTGATTGGTGATTGAGACTCAGAGGATGATTTGTGGCTGTGGATAAGGGTTCTAGGCTCTTCCAAGAGGAATTCCAAAGGCTGCTTGAAGGCTATAAATAGGACCCCTTAGCATCATTTGGAAAGGGCATTTTTATTTTTAATTTCAATTCAGTTTTATGTTTGTGTATTTCAGCTTTTTAGTAGTTTATTACTGTCTTTTTAAAAGTTCTTATGTAATCTCAGTTTCAGTATAATCAAATTTCAGCTTTAATGATAAAATTCCATGTTTTCCTTATAAGCTTGCATTCCAGTTTTTCTATTAAATGTTTTAAGATTGAAATAAGCTCATTCAGCTTCACATAAGCTGTTGTGAGCTTATTTGTTGTTTAATTATTCCATTTCACTCATTTGCATACACGAAAGTTCTTGGTCAACAAAGGTCAACATGGGTCAAAAGTAAAAGTCAAACTGCTTATTGGTCTTTGCTTATTTTCAAATCAAATCTGTCTTTCATAATCTAGAGGCTATGCTTTCATCTTCATTTTACCAGAGCTAGACTCAAAAAGGCAATCCAAGATTTGTACCAAACAAATTCTGAGGATGTTTGGCACTAAGGGTTTTTAACCCATTCAAGGTACCTTTTGAGTTAGCTTTGGTTTGGTCAATTAGTTTCAAGAGTCCTTGTAGTGTTTTAATAATTTCATCATTTTTATAAAAGTCAATAGTAGTTTTTAGGTCTTATACCCATAAGTCAGTCAAAACAATTTTATGGTTAAAGGGTTGTTAAAAGTTTCTCTTGAGTCATCTTTTGAGTCATTAGAGTCCTTTTAGGTCTGTGTCAAGTGCTATTTTAGTGTCATAAAGTATCAAATAGGATTGGTCAAGTTTTTATAGCTGTCATAAATCATTTGCTGTCAAAAGTATTGACTGTTAAAGCAGTCCTTCGAGTCAACTTCTCAAGTAGTTTTTATAGTGTCAAACTTTTCAAAATTACAAAAAAATTAGTTTTCTATAGAATTTAGTGGGCAAGGTTAGCTTGTAGTCAGTTTTTACAAACATTCAACAGCTTTTTGCAAACTAAATTTAGTCTTAGAAGCCATCCAATTCCCACATCGCATAATGTCATCAAAACATACTTTTATATCGACTGCTAATCCTTTATTTTGGCTTCAAAAGTGATGAAACTTGGTTTTACTTCTTTGGCACATGGTCTAGGTCTCTGCCTAGCTCATGTTGGAGATTTGAGCTTGTTTGCTAGCTTATAATAAGCTCAAAAGTACCCCCCCTACTTCCTTTTTAACTGTTGTTATTTTAACTCTAAATAAGTTTCCGAGCTTATTAGACTGTAGAGGTATAGCTTAAGTCACTCCTAGAAACCTTAGTATAATTAGCTATAGGATTCCCTCCCAATAGCTTATTTAAGGCTCCTTGTAGCTTATTAGCTTAATTTATTTAGTAAACCTTGTTTTCAAAGATTATCCCTTCTTAATCATTAGCCTATTGCATGCTTCCATAGCTTAATTCTGCTCCCTTTAGATCCTTTTGGGCCCCCTTTAACTAGAATTCAGTTTAGTAGCTTGGTGCTTATTTATAAGTAGCTTATTAGTAAACTGTTTCACTACAGCTCGATATTCCTCCACTTAAGCCCTAGTGTTTATATTTTTCATAAAATTAGAATAATATTTTAGAATTTCCCTGAATTTTTCATAATTTTTAGACACTGTTTGCTATTTTTCTTGATTTAAACTAGTTTATAATACTTATGAAATAGCATTTAATTCGATTAATTCAGAAAAAGTTCCAAAAAAATAATTTTTCAATTTTCCTAGATTAAGAAAAATATAAAAAGCAAAAAAAATATTTTTCCTAGTTTAATTTGTAATTTTTAGAATTTAAATTAGTTTTATTAGTTTTTATTCAAATAAATTCTAAAAATCTTAAAAATAATTTTAATTCTTGGTAAATTTTCTAATATCATTTTTAGTTAGAAAGTAATTTTAGATTATTTTTAGGACTTAGAATAGACGTAGGTATTTTTATTCACGCTTTCATTTAATGCGAACTTAGATTTCCCGTAGTTTAATTCCCATAATTGCTTTCCCATTCTCCGTAGTTTTAAATCATAATCACAAATCCAGAACATCGAGCATTTTAATAACGAACCAATAACGACGCGTTCATTCACACCTCGGGGAAACCACTGATTTCCTAACCGTATCACTATCACTCACGGGTTTTGATTCATTATCCCTTTTCCTAAAGGGATTTTAGATCATTTCTTGTGGTTATTTTTTATATCGATATTGTGGTTTTATCCATACACACTTACCCCTAAACCTACATACGAATCAAATTTTACGCCGAGGTTGTGTCGCGACAATATCGCAAGGTTTGACGATTAATGACTCGAGATCCTTCCTTTGTGAAGTTACTATTTTTATAAAAATCAAAAAGTAAAAATATTTTTTTCTTCTTTGTATATATATATATATCATATTAAAAAAATACAAAAGATTTTCTCTTGTGTTTTTGAGCTAAATAGAATACATCAATTATATAACATTCTCAACGGAGGTGTTTCATTAGTAAGTTCCCGAACTAAACGTCAAAAACTTGCCTTTGTGTCGCTTGTGAGTCGATTTATTTCTATTTGATAAACAAAATGTGTGGTGGGTATAAGGACGGCCTGACATTAAATTGCGGCTAAAGAAGGAAGTTTTAATAAGCTTCACGCTGACCTAAAAAAGTCCGGGCTGTTTGTATGCTTGTCTTAGAGGTGATTTATTCACTTGGGATTATTGGTTAAGTTCACTGTGTTTTCAATACCGCCGCTTTAATTGCCTTGTTTTGAAAGTGCATGCACTCGCTCTAATAACTCAGACCGATACGTGCGAAGCCGCTACAATCTGGAAGCTTAAATAGACGCTGCTCCATTAGTGAACCCGAGATTCAACTAATCCGACTTCCATTATCGAATGGCGGAGGACAACAGATCTATGTTAGAACAACTCCAAGCACCCACCGAGGGTTATGGAGAAGCTATCGCGTTCCGCATCGTCGATAACTTTGAGCTTAAACACGGATTGATAAATTGGTTTCGCAAGCCAATTTTATGATTTGAGGGACGATCCTCACTCATATCCGACGATATAACAAGCTCACATCTACGCATCAAGTACCGTAACGTCTCTAAGAGGCTATCAAGCTTCTACTCTTCTCGCTTTCACTTGAGGGGCTGCCCGGATTTGGCTCGAGAAAACTACCCTCATCGATAACCACATGGGAGAATTTAGTGTCAAAATTGTGGAACGATTCTTCCCACCGCCTAAAACAACAAGCTTAAAAATGAAATAACAAAATTTACACAAAGATTTGATGAATCATTTAGTGAGGCATGGGACCGATTCAAAGATTTGCTTAGGCAATGTCCCCATCATGGTTTTACGGAATTACACCAACTTGATACGCTTTATAACGGTTTGAATGAGACTGATCAAGACTCTCTCAATGCCGGTGGTAATTTGTTGAGCCGATCAACGAGAGACGCCTTGTCAATTATTGAGAACAAATCTAAAGTTCAGACTCACGTAGCAAATCGTTGCCGCCCGAAAGTGAGTGTTACACCATCATCCTCGCTCTTACTTAAAATACGCCTAGCACCGATGCTAAGATTGATAAGCTTACGGATATGATTCAGGCTTTGGTTAAGATTAAGACCGCTAGGTTAATTCTTCCACCCGCCAAGTCAAAGGCGTGAAACGACTTGTACTACTTGTGGCCGCATGCCTACTACAATTGTACCGCCACCATGGAAATCCTTTCGCTTTAATGCCGTAGAATCGATAACCAATACCGCTCCTCAAGTTGAACCGAATCCTCGTGTTAGTAATCAAATGGGACCTCCAGGATTTTCTCAATCGAACAATCGACTCGCTTTAATCGAATCAAGTTCAGGACCAAATGTTCAAAACCAATTCAAAGCTCCACCAAATCAATACCCGAATCAAGGAGTCAATTAAAATCAAGGATATCCAAATTCAAGCTATCAAGTCAGCTTTGCCTTCAAATGAATTCACGAATTACGCTCAACACAATAATGCTACCATCCAAACCATGCAAACTCAGATTTCAAGTTTGAGAAATGAGTTTCAATCTTCGATGACTAGACAAAGCAATGAGTTTAGAAATGAGATTCGACTCTAACAACAAATTGATGCTTCGTAATAAACTTGAGAATATGTTGAATGCCGCTTTGTGTAAGATAAGTCAACCCTCGAAGTTCGATCTCTTCCAAGTGACACCATTCCCAACCCAAGGGTGAGAAGCTATAACCACAAGGAGTGGTAAGGCTTATGATAACCATCGCTTCCTACTCTCACCGGTGAGGAGGAGGAACGAAACCGCGGGTTATTGAAGAAAATGTGCAACCTCGCACCCGCCCCACCTCCCATCGTTCAGACTCAACCCGAACCCGATGTTCAAGACTACTTTTAAACCTCACTTTCTTATCCGCCTAGACTTCAAGATCATAGGATTCGTGATAAAACCGAAAACCAAATGGAGAAATTTGTTGAGATCGTTCAATACTTGAATTTTAACATCGCCACCGACGCTTTACTCCCCATGCCGAAATTTGCCGCCATGATCAAAAATTTAGTGAGTAATAAGGAAAATTTGGCCGAAATTGCAAAACACCGTGAGAATTGCTCGGCGGTGCTCCTCAAGAAACTTCCCAAAAGTTAGAGACCCCCAAATTTCTTATCCCTTGTGAGTTTCCTGAATTGTGAAATGCTCCATTTTGGCCGATCTTGGTAGCAGTATTAACTTAATGCCTCTTTCGATTTATAACAAGCTTGCTCTCCCGGATCTCACTCCTACTAAGATGACTCTTGAACTCATGGACCGACAACCTCTATTCCGAAAGGAATCGCCGAGGATGTCTATGGGAAAGTAGGACCACTACATTTTCCCTCACACTCGTTGTCGCGTTGACTTGATGCTGATTCCCGAAAGCCTCTTATTCTCGGAGACCTTCTTACTAACGGCCGTATGATGATTGACGCTATGAAGGAGAAATTACTTTACGATCTCATAAGGAAACCGTCTCATTCAACATTAACCATCCTTCGAGATACTCTTCCAATTATGATGATGCTTCTATTAACCGAATCGATGTTCTTGATATTGCTACGGAGGAGTATGCTCAAAAGCTTCTTGATTTTATGGGTGGTAATCCCACCATTCCTTCTGAAAATGTTGAACCATCTTCGAGCCTATATTGCCGACTCTTTCCTTCTCTTACTCCATTCGAGGGAGGTGATTTCATTTTGGAAGAGGTCGATGAGTTTGTTAATGATGAATCAATTCCGCCAGGAATTGATGATGGTGTTTATGATTCGGAGGGAGATATCCTTTATCTTGAACAATTGCTAAATGAAGATCCATCACCGCCACTCCTCCAAAGAGATTACGATTGAAATCAAATGCATAAAACGCCTAATGAAAATCCTCCGGAACCCGAGCTCAAGGATTTACCTCCTCATCTTGAATACGCTTTTCTTGAAGAACCGAACAAGTTTCCCCATCACATGCTAAAAACTTGAAAGATGAGGGGAAAACCGCACTCTTGATATTCTTCAAAACATAAGAGTGTCATCGCTAAGCAAATTTCCGATATCAAAGGCATAAACCCTCGCTTTTGTACTCACAAGATCTTAATGGAAGACGATTGCAAACCCGTTATTCAACAACAACGAAGGGTTAATCCGAAAATTCATGAGGTTATCAAAAAGGAAGTTCTTAAACTTCTCGACGCAGGAATCATTTATCCAATCTCCGATAGCTCATGGGTTAGCCCTATCCATTGTGTTCAAGAAAGGTGGAATGACCGCTCAAAGCAATGAAGATAATGAATTGATTTCACACCTAGTCACCGGATGGAGAGTGTGTATTGACTACCAAAGTTGAATGATGCTAAGGAAGGATCATTTCCGCTACCTTTATGGATCATGCTCGAACGCTTAGCGAATGAGTTCTATTGCTTCCTCATGGTTTTTCGTTACTTTCATTCGATTGATCCGCAGGATCAAGAGAAAACAACTTTCACGCGCCCTTATGGAACGCTTACACCGACGAATGCCATTTGGTTTATGCAATGCCCCGCACGCTCCAAAGGTGCATGATGGCAATTTTTCATGACATGATCGAAAAGTCTATGGAAGTTTTTATGGATGATTTCTCGGTTTATGGAAATTCTTTCACTTCTTGCCTCTCTCATCTAGACCACATGCTCAAACGGTGTGAAGACACCAACTTGGTCTTGAATTGGGAGAAGTGCCATTTCATGGTTCGAGAGGGCATTGTCCCCGGCCATAAGATTTCAAAATCGGGATTGAGGTCAATCGGAGCTAAAGTTGACGTTATAGCTAAACTCCCTCATCCCACTACCGCCAAAGGTATTGAGTTTTTGGGTCATGCCGGTTTCTATCGCCGCTTCATCCAAGATTTCTAAGATAGCCCGCCTCTCCTCGACCCATCTCCTCGAGAAGGATGCTCCATTTATCTTCACCAATGAATGCGAAGCGTTTAATTTTCTCAAGAAGAAATTAACCGAGGCACCGATCTTAGTTTCCTAATCGGGATTTGCCTTTGAACTCATGTGATGCAAGTGATTACGCAATTGGGGCACCTTTGGGGCAACGTGAATCTAAACATTTTCAACCCATACACTATGCGAAAAGACATTGTCCTGCCCAACACAATTATAATCTCACCTAAAAGGAATTATTGGCTGTTGTTTATGCTTTTGAGAAATTTCGACCCTACCTTGTCTTATCAAAGACCATAGTGTATACGACCATTCTCGCCCTAAAGTATCTTTGGCAAAGCAAGATGCTAAGCCACATTACTCGGTGGGTTCTCCTTCTTCAAGAGTTTGATGTTACTATTCTTGACAAAAAGGAGCGGAGAACCTTGCTGCTGATCACCTTTCTAGACTTGAGAATCCCCATCAAAGTGTGCTCGAGAAAAGGAGATCACGGAAACATTTCCTCTTGAGACACTTGGGATGATTGCTAAAAAAGACTCAAACACCCCATGCTTTGCCGACTTTGCAAATTACCATGCGGCAATTTTGTGTGAAAGGGATGTCGCCCCAACAAGAAAAAAAGTTTTTCAAAGATGTTAAACATTATTTCTGGGACGATCCCTACTTGTTTAAGACTTGTGCGGATCAAGTAATCCGGCGGTGTGTTCATGGCCAAGAGGCCCTTGATATTCTCAATGCTTGCCATAACGACCCATCGGTGGCCATCATGGTGCAAGCTACACCGCTAAGAAGATTTTGATTCGATTCTATTGGCCTACTATATATCGAGATGCCCATGATTTAGTTAAATCTTTGATTCTTGCCAACGCCAAGGAAAATTTCAAGAAAAGGATGAAATGCCACAAATGCTATTCAAGTTTGTGAAAGTTTTGACGCAGGGGCATCGATTTTATGGGGCCATTTATCTTCTAAGGGTAATAAGTATTCCTCCGCGGCCGCCGACTACTTGTCAAATGGTTGAAGCTAAGGCGCCCCCACCAATGACTGAAAGTGGTTGTTGTTTCAAGAACTTGTTTTCCCGATTTGGAGCACCTCGTATATCATTAGTGATCGCGTACCCATTTTTTGTAATGAACAATTTGCTAAAGTTATGGCTAAATATGGAGTTACCCATCGCCTTCTACCGCGTGATCACCGCAAACGAGCGGACAAGTTGAGGTCTCAATCGCGGGTTTGAAAAGGATTTGAGAAAGGACCGTAGGAGAAAATCGAGCTTCATGGGCCGATAAGTTAGATGATGCATTATGGGCTTTCCGCATCGCATACAAGACACCCATCGGGTGCACCCCATTTAAGTTGGTGTATGGAAAGCTTGTCACTTGCCCATCGAGCTCGAGCATAAGGCATTCTGGGCCTTGAAACATGCAAACTTTGATCTTAAGACCAAGGGTGATCAAGGAAAGTTCAATTGAATGAATTAAATGAGCTTAGGATCGCTTTACGAGAATTCTTTTGATTTTCAAAGAGAAGACTAGAGGATTCATGATTCTAAAATCAAAAACCGCTTTCAACGTGGTGATCAAGTTCTCCCTTTAACTCTCGATTGAAGATATTCTCGGCAAACTCAAACCCGTTGGTCGTGACCATTCACCGCTGCTCAAGTTTTCCTTATAAATTGTGAGTTTTCACCGATGGCCCAAATTTCAAAGTGAATGGCCATCGTGTGAAACATTATTTTGGAGGGGACATCCCATCTATGGTTGTCCCGATTCCAAACTTTCCCTAAGGACAACAATCTGGGATCGAGTCAAGCTAGCACTGTAACCAAAAACGTAGCGCCGTGGGAGGCACCCCATGCTTATCTCTATTTTCTTTCTATTTTCTAATAAGTGACGGAAGGTTAGCCTCTTCGATTTATCGTGTTTGGTTGTTTGTGATGTTGTGTTCAAGATTTTCCCGATATGAAGACTCTCGTGCCGGTTTGTTTTTTCTACCGAAGTTTCATGATGATCGATCGATGGAACCGATATCCTAATCTTATCGACTAACGCTTATCTTTAGCATACTTAATAAACGTCTTTTAGATTTTCGTTGATACCCTTGCTTTTAAACATTGAGGACAATGTTTCGCTCTAGTCTGGGGTAGGGTAATCTTCGATTTGATTTGACCGCACTTGCTTATTTTTGTCATGTACTCTCGCAACCCCGCTTTTTCCTTAGAAAATGAAAAATTGTGCTATAAAATGAGAAAAATTAAAAAATTTTAAGCTTTTGTTAAGTCTTTTGATTGAAAAGTTTGCTACTTAGACGAAGCTATAAATGCTAATTCTAGCTCACAAGGCCAAGAATTTGCAAGTTTCTATGATTTTAAATATGCATGACTTGATTTCATTAGATGAAGCATTTGCTAAATTAATATATGTTTTGACACCTTGTTGACTTTCTGCTGGTGAGAGTAGGAATAGAATTCTGACTTGACCGAGCGTGTTGAGCCCTAGCTTGTTCCCTTAACCATAGATAATCTAAAAATTATCGCTAAGCATCCGCTGATCTCATTATTTGGGATTTTAAATTAATGGAGATCGAGAAATGAAAGAGTTACTTATGAGTTTAGATGCTAAACGTGGAGTAGTTGGTTCTCTTTAGAGCCCATCAAAGGTACTTATGGCTTTTTGTTCCCACAAAATTGTTTCACCCCATATCTGTAATAATAATTAGAGATGTTGAGTTTTGGCGAAGTTAGTTTTTTATCTTCTTTAGAGAATTTGCCCATGAGAGTTGGGTACACATCGAGGTATCACATAAGTGTTACGTGTAATAGAAAACCGATTCCCATAGTTTGTCGCTATTGTTTCTATTGTTATAAAAGCCGTAGGGTTTGGAGTTTGGCACACAAATTAACATGAAATAAAGCCCAAATGTTTTAAAATTAAAAATCCAAAGCTATAAAAGTTGTCATAGACTTCTATAAAGGCAGAGGAAAATCCAAAGTCATAATAAAACTTCTGATAAAACGGTAATCCCGCTTGAGTTAGTTGAAAAGACTAAGGGCCTAAATTGCAAAAATGCAAATGTGTTGAAATAGTGTTAAGCCAAACTTCGGATCCGAGAGATGTCTAAATAAAGCTTCTGTCTCGACTCGAGATGAGTTGTCTCGGTCAGCCATAAAAGGATATTCTCCTAAATCGCGGTGAAATTAGGACCTTGATGTGGACCTCATTCTTGTGTGCAGTGGTTGAGGAAGATGGATAACTAATTATCGACTTAGCTTTGTATCTTTATCGGAATAAAAGTTATCTAAACGAGGAATTTTGAAGAAATTCATTTCTCACAAAAAATAAAAAAATCTAGAGGAAATAGGAAAATGGGAGCAAAAGGTAATTACACAAGTAACTTCCATGGGTAGTGTTAGCATCTAGAAGCATATTTAACAATGATTTCTATTTTACGCTAGTTTGGGAACTTGTGAAAAATCGTGGACTATGTATTCTATCCAGATGGTCACTTCATAATGCATGTGTTGTGTTTTCTATCCGTGATCCTAAAATTGTGATTGAAAAATGTTGGAGTTATTGATCGACATGAAAGTTCAACAAACCGCTACTCATAACCGAATGTGCTTAATCGTAATATCTATACATGTGAATTAAAAGGTAAACGGGCGCTTTTTGAATTAAGGCTTTCTTAATCTCTTTTGAGGAATCTTTGCTACTTCTTCATAGGTTTAGTAGAAGAGATTGAAATCCTTGGTTTTGAAGCATGAGTTGATTGCATTATGCGGGGACACCCACAATGGTCCTCGTTCGGGTATTTTGATATGTTCTAAAACACATATCATTTCTTTATCAAATATAGACCCAAAATAACCAAGAAAGAGCCGTTTATTGCTAAAAATTTGTGGTTTTCTTGAGTTTGTGCTTGTGCAGATACGGATATGTAAAAACACTCATAAAGAAGCCAAAACAGACAAAAAATCCGAAAGCACGAGATTAAGAGAGCTTGCCGAGCCTAAGATCAATTTATGCTTGTGTGAAGATTTTTATTCTCTGGGGATGATTTTTAGAAGATATAATCAAGTTTGAAGAATTGTCAAGAATAGTCCCTCATCTTTGAGCATTTGGCAAAATGATCCTCAAGTTTCCAAGTTGCAAATTCAATCCTTGATTAATTGTAATGACAAGATTGGCCCTTGAAAGAGATTTTCGTGAATTACTGGGCCCTGGAAAATCGATTTTACACTTTGGGTCCTTGAAATACACCTTTGATCACTTTTTATTAGTCCAAAACCAAATCCAACATACACGCTTCCCAACATTAATACATGACCCGGTCCTCCAATACAAACCCATGTCCAATATAAAAACCCGGTATACTTAACCCGTTCCCACCTTTTTACCCGAGTCAACGCCCATGCCCGGTCAAACAATAACAAACAAATATAAAAAATTCACCCCGAGCCCAAATTATCCCGTTTCTCCATTTTCCCAAACCTCATTTACCCATCCTTTACCTCGTACTTAGAATCTCACAAACCTTCTAGAAGGCTTATCTGACACATCTGACACATGGGTGTGTCACCAAATCCAAATGCGGGCCCTTCGAAAGCATTCTTATTGACCAAACACCTCATTTGGTGAATTGGAAAGATCTCGATTGGTGATTGAGACCTAGGACATTTTGTGGCTGTGGATAAGGGTTCTAGGCTCTTCAAGAGGAATTCCAAAGGTCGCTTGAAGGCTATAAATAGACCCCTTAGCATCATTTGTAATCGTGCATTTAATTTAATTTCAATTCAGTTTTATGTTTGTGTATTTCAGCTTTTTAGTAGTTTATTACTGTCTTTTTAAAAGTTCTTATGTAATCTCAGTTTCAGTATAATCAAATTTCAGCTTTAATGATAAAATTCCATGTTTTCCTTATAAGCTTGCATTCCAGTTTTTCGTATGAATAAAGGTGTTTTTAAGATTGAAATAAGCTCATTCAGCTTCACATAAGCTGTTGTGAGCTTATTTGTTGTTTAATTATTCCATTTCACTCATTTGCATACACAAAAGTTCTTGGTCAACAAAGGTCAACATGGGTTATAAGTAAAAGTCAAACTGCTTATTGGTCTTTGCTTATTTTCAAATCAAATCTGTCTTTCATAATCTAGAGGCTATGTCATCTTTTCATTTACTGTTTAGACTCAAAAAAAGGGTAAAGATTTTGTACCAAAATGTACCCTCAAAAGGAGTGTTTGGCATATGGTTTTGACCCATTCAAGGTACCTTTGAGTTAGCTTTGGTTTGGTCAATTAGCTTTCAGAGTCCTTGTAGTGTTTTTACATTTCATCATTTTTATAAAGTCAATAGTAGTTTTTAGGTCTTTTATACCCATAAGTCAGCCAAAACAAACTTATGGTTGGGTTGTTAAAAAGTTTCTCTTGAGTCATCTTTTGAGTCATTAGAGTCCTTTTAGGTCTCTGTCGAGTGCTATTTTAGTGTCATAAAGTATCAAATAGGATTGGTCAAGTTTTTATAGCTGTCATAAATCATTTGTTGTCAAAAGTATTGATTGTTAAAGCAGTCCTTTGAGTCAACTTATCAAGTAGTTTTTATAGTGTCAAACTTTTCAAAATTACAAAAAAATTAGTTTTCTATAGAATTTAGTGGGCAAGCAGTTTGTAGTCGCTTTTACAAACATTCAACAAATTTTGCAAACTCAAATTTTAGTCTTAGTTTCTGCCCCAATTCTACATCAAAGATAACTGCCATCAAACATACTTTTATATCGACGCTTAATCATTTATTTTGGCTTCAAAAGTGATGTGAAACTTGGTTTTTGCATTCTTGGCACATGGTCTAGATCTGCCTACCATGTTGGAGATTTGAGCTTGTTTGTTAGCTATAAATAAGCTCAAAGTACCCCTTGCTTCCTTTAATCGTTGTTGCTCGTAACTCAAATAAGTTTCCAGAGCTTATTAGACTGTAGGTATAGCTTAAGTCACTCCTAGAAACCTTAGTTAAATTAGCTTATTAGGATTCCCCTCCCCAATAGCTTATTTAAGGCTCCCTTGTAGCTTATTAGCTTAATTTATTTAGTAAACCTTGTTTCAAAGATTATCCCTTCTTAATCATTAGCCTATTGCATGCTCCCATAGCTTAATTCTGCTCCCTTTAGATCCTTTTGGGCCCCCTTTAACTAGAATTCAGTTTAGTAGCTTGTTGCTTATTTATAAGTAGCTTATTAGTAAACTGTTTCACTACAGCTCGATATTCCTCCACATAAGCCCTAGTGTTTATATTTATAAAAATTAGAATAATATTTTAGAATTTCCCTGAATTTTTCATAATCTTTAGACACTGTTTGCTATTTTTCTTGATTTAAACTAGTTTATAATACTTATGAAATAGCATTTAATTCGATTAATTCAGAAAAAGTTCCAAAAAAATAATTTTTCAATTTTCCTAGATTAAGAAAAATATAAAAAGCAAAAAAAATATTTTTCCTAGTTTAATTTGTAATTTTTAGAATTTAAATTAGTTTTAATTAGTTTTTAATTCAAATAAATTCCAGAAAAATCTTAAAAAATAATTTTATATCTTAGTAAATTTTCTAATATCATTTTTAGTTAGAAAGTAATTTTAGATTATTTTTAGGACTTAGAATAGACGTAGTTGCATTTTATTCACGTTTCATTTATGAACTTAGATTTCCCCGTGAGTTTAATCTCTTACAATTGCTTTCCCATTCCCTCGTAGTTTTAAATCATAATCACAAATCGTAACATCGAAAGCATTTTAATAACGAACCAATAACGACGCTGCCCATTCACACCTCGCTGGGAAACGCACTGGATTTCTAATCCGTGACAATTATCACTCACGGGTTTTGATTCATTATCCTTTTTCCTAAAGGGATTTTATCATTTCTTGTATATTTTGATATCGATATTGTGTTTTTATCCATACACACTTACCCCCTAAACTTACATACGAGAATCAGATGGAGATTTGGAGGTTGCTTTCAGGGAGAAATCTTGTTTCATTCGTGATCTACAAGGAAACGACCTTATGTCCGCTCAAGGTAATTCCAGTCTTTATATTATCTCTATGCAAGACATGGTTGCTTCATCTCCCATTTGCTTACTTTCAAAGGCAACATCAACAAAATCGGCTATGGCACCGCCGCTCTCACATCTAAACTATCATACCATCACCAACCTTGCTCGACACAAACTAGTTGAAGGACTCCCACAATTTCGATATTCTAAAGATCACCTTTGCTCAACTTGTGAACAAGGAAAAGCACTATGCTCATTTTCAAAGGTGGAACACGCCTCAAAGATGTGCTTCATCTTCTTCACATGGATTTGTGTGTGGCCCGCGCGCTGCACGATCAATGGCAAACGCTACATCTTAGTAATTGTTGATGACTATTCACGGTGGACTTGGGTCTACTTTCTTCGAAGCAAAGACCAAGCTCCACAGATGATCATCACCTTCTAACGAAAAATACAAGTTCAAATTTACTAAACAACGGCCCGCCAAATCGAATCGCATTGAGGCAATCAATTTGTTAACCAAACTCTTCGTGAATTTTATGAGAAAGTGGGAATTCAAAGATCGACATCTATTGCACGCACACCGTAACAAAATGGAGTTGTCGAAAGACAAAACCGAACATTAGTGGAAGCTGCAAGAACAATGTTAATCAATGCTAAACTACTAGATTACTTGGGGCAAAAGTCGTGATTCAATGATGCTATACTCAAAACCGCTCTATGATTACAAACGCCACAACAAAATGCCTTTCGAGCTTGTCCACAAAGTAAAACCGAATCTCAAACACTTTCATGTATTTGATCTCTATCCTAATAATGATCGTGATGACTTTGAAAGCTCAAAGCCAAAATGACATTGAGTCTTTATTGATATTGTGATAATTCTAAAGGTTTCCGAATCTGGAATCATCGAACAAAGGAGGTTATGGAAACGATTCATGCTCATTTTGATGAACTTACGGAAATGGCTTCCGAGTATAACAACTTGGAACCCGGTCACAACCGCTTAAACTTTCCCCAAACCCCATCATCAGCCGAACAAAGCCCCCAGCTCACTCGTCAACAAATGGAAAGGCTATTTGTTCACTGCTCAAAGGACGATATTGATGAACGTGCTCCGTGTGTATCCAATGTTTCCGCCGCTCAACCTCGATACTACTCTTATACCTATACACCCTGCTACAACAACTACGGTTGAAGAAGCACCACCGTTGACTCTAACGACAACAGTTGAACAAACCGCTTCCAACAATGATGAACCGGCTGATGATGTTCTCAATGAAGTACCCCCACCGCATATTTTGATCCAAATGCGCTCTTAACCCGCTTGCTAATGAGACCGCTGCACTGATGTCGAGAATCTTCAACAAGCTATTTGAATCCTCAAAATCTGCACAATGTATACCAACATCAACCCTCCACACATAGATGGACAAAAGACCATCCTCTGAAAATATTATTGGCAACCCAATCAACCAGCCGTTACGAGACAACGCCTTCACAGATGGTGAACATTGCATTTATGCACTCAATGCCAACCAACCTAAAAACATTAAAGACGAATGACAAAGGACAACCGATTGAATCCATGTGAAGAACTCAACCAATTTAAACGCCTTGAAGTATGGGAATCGTTGAAAGACCGGGGTCTCGCCATTGGTCTTAAAATGGATTTGGAAAACAAATTGATGATGAAGGGAACTTATCCAAACAAGTCACGCCGTGGCTAAGGGTTATAGACAAGAAGAGGGTATTGACTTTGAAGAATCATTTGCCCGCTTGCTCGCCTTGAGGTCGTAGGATTTTTCTGGCATTTTATGCTCACATGAACATCAACGTCTTTCGATGGATGTAAAAACCGCTTTCTCAATGGACAACCGAAAGAAACGGTTTATGTTAGTCAACCTAAGGATTCATTGATCCAAAGTTCCCTAATCATGTCTACAAACTGAAGAAAGCTCTCTACGGTATCAAACAAGCCCCTCGGGCATGGTATGATAAGCTATCATCTTTCCTCATTGCCAATAACTTTACCAAAGGTTCGGTCGATCCAACTCTTTTCATACAATATCACGGGAACATATTTTAATTGTTCAAATTTATGTGGATGACATCATTTTTGGGTCAACTCACAAAAAGTACTCAATCGCTTTTGCAAAACTAATGAAGAAACATTTTGAAATGTCCATGATGGGTGAACTTACATTCTTTCTAGGACTGCAAGTTCATCAATCACCCCTTGGTATTTTCTTGAGTCACCCAAATATGCCCTTGAATTGTTACACAAATTTGGAATGCGAAACTGTGACACCTATGCCACACCAATGGCTCATACCAAGAAGCTAGACGATAATTTACATGGGAAATTGGTGGACCCTACCAAATACCGTAGTATCATTGGGTCTCTCATGTATCTAATGTACCAGCGCACTGATATTGTCTTTGTTGTATACCTTGTTCTCCGTATCATGTACCAACTGAAACCCACCTCTCTGAGGCTAAAAGAATCCTCCGACATCAAGGAACCATTAATTTAATCTGTATCCGAAGGATTTCTCGTTTTGAACTAATCGCTTTTTCGTGACGCCGACCACGCAGGATTCTTAGACTCACGGAAAAGTACTTCAGGAGCTTTACAATTTCTTGGTGATAAACCGTGTCATGGCAATCGGGAAGCAGGATTGTACGCACCGTCCTCAACCAAGGCAATATGTAGCCATGTCGTCATGTTGTGCTCAAGTCATTTGGATGAGAACACAACTCAAAGACTATGGTTACGATTTGACGTAACCCGATGTACCGCGACAATCGGAGTGCTATTGCAATCTCGTGCAACTCAGCCCAACACTCAAATCAAAGCACATCGATCTTCGATATCATTTCATCAAGGACCACGGGAAGTGGTACTTGAATTATATTTTGTGGGTACAGAATACCATTGGCGATCTACTCACCAAAGCCTTGCCTCCCGCTAGGTTTAATGAGTTGGTCCACCGATTGGTATGAGGTGTTTGACTCAAGAGGAATTGGATGACCTCCTAAAAGCATTTTAAAACTTGTCAAACACCAAAACCTCTTTTGTAAATATTTTTTCAAAACAAAATACAAAAATATAAAATCTGATAAAACAACAAAAATATTCTTCTATCTATTTTTTTTCAACATTGCAAGTACATTTCTTCCATCAACACTCTAATCTTTCAAAATTCAGTATTTTTCCGATCAAGTGTTGAGGGGAGAAAATAAACACTTAACTGTTTCAAAACATCCGTGTACTTGCATGTTATCATATTCTGGTTGTTTCTTTTATCAATGGTGGTAAATTTTCTAGTTCATTGACACTCCTCGGACTAAAATTTATAACCTTTCATTATTTTCAAGTCAGGGGAGTGTCACAAGTTTCTTTCTTAAAATCTTTCGTTGGGTAACCAAAATGGAAGTTAAATGGCTTTGGATGAAAATGGAAAAGGTGGAGGGACTAAAACCGCCAAAAGCTTAAAGTTATTTTAATAAAAACATTCCACCTAACTTTTCACCTCACATTTTTAATACACACACCAAACCTATCCTACTAAGATCGCTCACCAAATCGTTTTGATCATCAATTTGTAAGTGGTTTAATGTTTCTACATGTTTTCAAACAATGGTTTTGATTTTACATGAATCCAACGGTAAAATTCTTGTGTATGCTTGATTTTGTGTTCTACGCGTATGCGTATGAACACATGATCAAGATTATGTGTTTGTGGTTAAAAAGATAGTGTCAAAACGTTTGTATAACATCAATGATATATCTTTTTATCCTCAAATGCACCCGAAACATAATAATTGATGGATTTTGAAAATTAGGTTTATGCGTGGGTTTGGGTGTTTTCAAATGTGATTGTATTTGGTCAAAAGATTGTTGTGTGATGTTAATATCATGATGAATTGATGTTATCTAAGCTCTAAAACAACCCAGAAACACTAATTATGTTAGAATTAGAAATTAGGGTTTAATGTTCTTGAGTTTTGGGTATTTTGATTCACCATTTAATTGAGTGTTAAAACTTGGTCATTACACTCTCACAACATCTAAGACTTACCAGAAAATGTTTGGTGCAATTCCTATGGCTAGAAATCATATGCATAATTCATAAACTTTAGGGTTTTGACTTACCGTATGACTTTCTTACGCAAACTGCTTAAATGAACTTTCATGCCATGATCTGTTATAAGATGATTGTTAGTGTTAATAATGATGTTATGATGATGATATTTCGTGCTTGCTACGCATAAAACTCAGAATCAAGGTCATTGCAACTCTACGCATAAGGATCACCTTACGCGTAGAAAGTTATGCGTAAGAGAAATCTTACGCTGCACTTAAGGTTCTAATAGGGACTACGCGTATCTCGTGAAGGATATGCGTAAACAAAGTGACTCTAATGCTTAGGTCTACTCCTACTGCAGGTTTTATACGCCTACGCGAAGTTTCCACGCATAAGGTCCTTTCCTACGCGTAATATTTCTACGCCGTAGTAGGATCCTACGCATAAGCTTGCGCCTACGCCGATATTTCTCCGCTTACGCATAAGCTACCATTTCTAAGCCTAAGCCTTGATCAAACCTTCATTATGAATTGTTACGCGTGCAAACTTGTAAATAAATAAATCATAACGCCACGAAACCAATAATGTCACTAATAAGCTTAAACGCTCTATATGTTGTGATTAATAAGTGATAACATAAACTTTAAAATTTAAAGTTAACTAACTCACGAACTTTTCACGACGCCATTGGACTATTAGACATTCAAGTGACCTTGGACTCGTAACAACCATTGACATTATACGTTCAATAATTAGACAATAAAACCTTCTGTTAACTAACATTATGTCTTTCGATATGTTGGTTCTTTTGGCTAATGTTATTTCAGATCACGACATGGTTGCTCAAATGAATGTGGATGCACCCAGGTTCTCACAATTGCCGATATCTTCCTAATGGCTATCCAAGGAAGATTGAAAGAACAATCTAAGAGTTGATTTTGAAACCTCACATGCTCAAAGTCTTCCTGCTGATTGCTGTGGATGTTCTAAAGAATCATCCATACCGTAATGCTCTCACACTCGCTAATCGCTCCAGAGTCTACATACAACAATTCCGAATACAATGCAGATGGTCAAAGGTCAAATGTTGGATGTGACGCCAATCACAAGCAACTCACCATCACCTCACGACTTATTTAGCTGTTTCCTCATTCCCGACATCATTCCAACCGATTCTCTGCCACACCTATGAAGAGACCGTTTCCAATTTTGATTAATATTGGTATGATGAAGCTTCAGGGTTATTATTAGCATTCACGTGGATCTCAAGAACATTCCTCAGCCTTGGAGAACCCTTTATATCATCATCACAAAATCCATTTCTGGTCGCGGACAAGGCTATGAGCATCCCAAGCTCATGGAACTGAAAATCTTTTAGGCTCTCATCAACATGAAGCACATCGGTTGAAGCTCGATTTGGGATGACATGATGACATTCCTCAAAAAGCTTGGCTCAAAGATTCCCTACATTAGATATACTAAACTGTTGATCCAGAGAGCACTTGGGTACAACCCCGACATCCCCAAAAGAATCAATGACCCCGACAATCATGACATGTTGACTGAACCCACTCTAACAAATGATTAAGGAGTCAACGACTAAGAAAAGGTGCTGTGTTGCCGTGATCACCTTCTCACGATGAACTCAAACAACTCTATTCTTATAAAAGATATTTGGTTGCAGGGAAAGAACAAAGTTGATTTCTTGATGAAAAATCTTCCGCACCTTTAAGGAAAACCGTAAGAGGAAGTGCGGAAGTGCCGCAGCATCGAGAGTCGAGGATGTTCCCAGGAGGAATCCTCCAAGAAAAAGGACGTTCCCTCAAGGAAGCTGTTCCTATTCCCCCTAAGCCCGAACCAAAGAAGAAAGCTAACCGACGAGGACTCGAGGGTAACGATCGATGAAGAGATTTTTACTCAAATCAAGCAAGATGAAACCCCAACAAGTATCTAAACCTCCTAGTCCTCCAGCTGACCAAGGAAAAGGGAAGACTCCGACTTGTGCCTTAAGAAGCTCAAGCTAATGAAGAGCAACCGGATAAATCATACAGAAGAAGTTCAAATTTGTGAGACTTCAACACGTGGCACAACAATTTGCTCAAGAACAAATGGGTGGCCCCGGAGGGTCGAGTGGTGGAGCTCAACCTTCACCAGGTCCTGATGCGGTTAATCAACCCGATAAGGGATCCGGTGCCACCACTTTGGTACAACAACAAACACGTGTGGAGGACACTTTGAAGAACCGGAACTGGAAGTTAGAGAAGGTAAAAGTCATGAAGAAGCTGCAGCCAAAGCCAAAGCTGATGAACAAGCTAAGTCTCGAAATGAAGAAGATGTTGAGTATGATAAGTTTCTTCTAGATAGTCCTGCACGGTCAAAGGAAGAAACTTCGGAGCCACCAAAGGACCCGGAGTCTCCTCACATCTCATCATCATCGGATTCATCTTCTCACTTCACCACCACCATCAATGAAATCAACCAAATCATCATCCAAATCAGTGAAGAAGCCAACTCCATCTTGGATCTCAATCAAAGAATCGAATCGTAAAGTTGTAAACGAAGTCAGAAGAAAGATATTCTACGAAAGTTGAATTTCCTCTGATCGATAACGATCTTCATGATGAGAGAATGACAAGATGAAAGTTGAAAGGGAGTATGTCCAGAAGTTCATGAAAGATGATCTTCAAGGGAGCATGGACGAAATGATCAAAGGATACTCTCACAAGTTCCTTATGGAGGTCGTTCAAACTAACAAAGGAGATGTATACCGCATAATTTATCCAAATCTCTTACATTTAGCCAAGCAAGCCATGAAATCAACTCCAATGAATTTGAGCATCAATCCAGTTGAAACCACAATTTTCGTGATGATGAGGTGAACCGGCTAGTAGCTCAAATGTCGAACGCTCGAAACGTTTGCCTCCTCATGAAGCTAAATTGTTTGAAGCATTGCCGAATACCAACTCAGTCAAGATACGAGAAGAAGTCTGAAGGCCTAAACGCTCAAGAGATGACGAAGACAAAGATCAAGATAAGGATAAGGAGCCTAAACGTACAAAGAAGTCTGGTGAATCATCTTCCATTCAGACTGATGCAACCTCCACCACAAAGGACTCCAACAACAAAGATCCCTCCTCCCTCTTCTGCCGATAAAACCTCGATTCTCGAGACACCACCCTGCACTCAAAAACCGTGATCACTTTGAGTATACGGGGGTGACGATGAGGAATATCATGAGCCCCAACAACAACCCTCCCGACAAAGTACGAAACCGAACCCTCATCTAGGCCTAAGAAAAGAAGAAGAAGGCGCTCAAGGCAGACGCCTCATGGCTAGATGAAGATCACACAGAGGAATTTGAATGGTTTTCTACACTTGTTAATTCCACTCCCTACCCAGCTGAAGGTCAAGATCTGGTAGACGGTAATACATTGGAGCATGCTAAGATACTGCAAGAAAAATTCCGAGTAAAGAAGATGACGAAATCTGAGTTGAAGCGAATCAAGAATGAAGCTTTTCAAATTCTAAAAGACAGCTCGGAAAGTGCCATCGAGGTCGAATATCACCTTGAAAACATTGCTCGAGCTATGTCTAACAACATGGATTGGCTCAACCCAGAAGCAAACATCGACTTCACAAAATGGGACAACCCTCCATATTACACCGACTGGTCAAAACCTCTACCAACAATTGGCCAACCTGATGAGCCTAGAATTCCATTCCGATATTTCTTCAACAAAGACTTGGAATTTCTTCTACATGGTGGCGATGGTTCAAGGAAATACGCTACATCTTTGACACTTCCATTCCCGAAAGCATTTACTCTAACCTGATAGCCATCGAGGAAAGATCTAACCACTTGTTCTCCAAACAAGTGGAAGAGTACAACCGAGATGCAATGTATGGGATTCACCATTGGCCGGAACGCCAAGAATCTACTACTAAGTTGCCGTGTTCGAAACTCAACATGAAGTGTTCAGTCCTAAAAGTATCGTTGCCATCAAACACGTTGATCTTTCGTCCAAATGGGACTACACTTTTCTCAAGAAGATTGTGGTCAAAAGGCAAGACGAAAGGGATTATGCATTCTCTAACGACTTTGAGAATTTGTCTATCAATGACATTGAAGACATGTACCAAAGTACGTGGTCGCATGAGACAATTCTCCATAAGTACAACGTGAATTCATCAAGTCGCTCATCTTCATCGACGATAGTTATCAAAGAACGTAGAAGATCTCCATCTTGCAGTGAATCTTATCGACCTGTGTCAACTTCACCCCACCGCAGCTTGATCTTCCCGACATCAACCAGCTCTCACAATATACACTCAGCGAAACCATTCGGCGTTGCTACCAAAGTGAACTTCAAAGAAATTTCTTAATGGCATGTAGAGATCTTCACAAGTTTGGGGATCACACTTTGAAGATGGTTAGGGACGGATTGGCTTATCGGTTGAAGGATATACATCAGAAGATTGGGTCTCCTAAGCGATGGAATTCTCAAGATCGGGATGGAGATCATCACGATGATGATAGTTGTTAAAAGGGATCAGGCCGTAAGATTGAAAGCTATGTTGGAGGTCGACCCAGATTAACATCACCGCTTTCAACGCCCATTCACACCCTGGCAACATCTCTGGACTACCCGGTACCCCTTGAACTGCTTCTTTCATTATAACTTTGGATGTATGATTTATTATGTCTATGGCTTGTGCACACATTACAAAGGTACAACCCGCTCTTGTAAATAAAGGACCCCGTGGTACGCCTCAGTGCCACAATCCTTATAAAAGGAGCGAAAGCTTCTTACTTTTGAGTAAAACCTATCAAACCTTTCTTTTTTCAAGGTTTTGCTCAAAAGAACAAGTACTTCCCCTTATGATTTTCAAAACCTCAACCGCTATATCACTCACATGAGGAGTATTTGACAAATAATCTTTGTTCACAAATTGTTCTCAGTGGTCATCTTCCCACAAAACTCAAAATGGTCATATTTATTCTCAACATTTCTTCAAAAATAACATTTATATGCCATTTTTGAGGGGAGAAAATACGTGATAAGAAATATGTTGTGTTTTGCTATATGAACTCTCGTGTTAAAAGACTTCAACCCACCTAATTGACGAGATCTTAACTATTAGTAACTCAAAAAGACTTGTCCTGGACGGGTAATAATTTCAAGCTAGTTCGCTAGTGATGTAAACGTTTCTCGCAAAGGACTTGTCCGAGTAGAATGTACCATTCGAGAAACTCTTGGTAGACATGAACTTTGACGGGTTTGACAACCTTTCGGGGATTGTCTACACCTTCAAGGTAGTTATTAGAGCTAGTTGTCACCTAAAAGCTGACAATGTAACTCTTTAACTATGCAACGTAACCGTGTCTCGCGGGGATTGTCTATCTTGAGTCGATCAATTCAAAAGTGCGCTTTTCACCGTGCGTGATTTGTCAAAACTCTTAAGCACATGTGGAGGGGAGTATTTCTGCTAAAAGATAAAACTCTCACAGTGGTTCAAACATGTTTTCATTTACAAACCCTTTGAGAGATTTTCTTGAAAATGGTTTTATGGCAATGGAGTTATAAGGAGATTAAGGTTAGGAATAACCGTCCTATGATCCGCCAGAGCCGGAGGGATCTACCCAAGGACACTACCAATAGTTAGAATTTAGAAGTCCTTAGGTATGATTATAAAAAGGAGAAAATGAGAATCGGAGAAAGAAGGAGTTGAAGAATTAAAAGAAATGCAAAGAAAAGGGTGAAAAGAAATAGCCCTCCAGATTATTCAACTTAGGCGCATAATCGGTTCAATTCATATGCTACCGGGTTGTCACTAGATGACACCGTATTGAAGATTAAAAGTCGCCATGGACCCAAAGGACGCATGCACTAAACCTTCTTAGCCACTCAAGTTTCTCTCTTCAACAAGCTTGTTTCATTCTCACAAAGGAACCCTATGTAAACTAACAGAGATCCAGATCCACACTTGATTTCATCACTTGATGCTCAACAATAAGAACATCGTGGTAATGCTATCGAGTCCTTCACAGATCTTAGCAATCTGTCGAGAACATTTATGAGAGGTTCACATTGTGATCCTCGTGATTGAATGGAAACTCCTGCCGTGGTCAACATCAAACGTACCACAGCAGTGTCGCCGTAACTCCTCGTGGATTACGCTTAGTGGTCTCAAACGGCTACAGTCGTGAGGTGATGCTTCGTACCTCGCGACTCATCTGAACCGTAGATGTACTTCGGTACATCGCGTTATCTCACTTGTGGGACTCGTTCAGAACGGCCTTTGTGAGAATTAGAGTTGTGTTTTCACACTATGCCGTTAACACTCTCGGTTCAACTTGTAAGTGCCGGAATCCGCTTATTACTAACCTTCTTATGTTTACTTCTTATGGAAGCTCGAGCGATGATCGTGCGTGATTCTTCACATGCTCATGCCAACATCATCACTAATGGAAGTTCTAACTAAAAAGCAACATAAAGTCAGAATGATTCTTCACAACCAAAGAGTATGAGCTGCATATAATGACGTGGAGACACCGTGAAAAGGAAGGCACTGGTGCGCACTTGATGCGTATTAACAACAACATACTATCACAACCATCACAAAGAACAATGATCAAAGAACAAAGACAAAGATGACGTCAAAGCAGAACTATTCAAAGAAGACAATTTCTACATTGGGAGATTGTTCAAATAAAGGCAAATCTTCTCACAAGAAAGAAGAATGTCAGAAGACGTCAAAGCTACTATTACATCTCAAGCCCTTTCACCGCTTACATTCATTCATCACCAACACTTAGGGGAGATTGTTGGAATCACTCCTAAACCTTAATCAAGTGTTAGTGATTCATATGTAATAGTTAGCTTAATTATGGCCTTTATGTTTGTTATTAGCCTTAGGCTTATGTAGAAGGCCCATAAGCCTAGGCTAGCCCAACAAGGAAAAGGATGGGAACTAGGAGTGTTGCCCTAGCTTCCCTCCTATAAATACTCTTGTATAACCCTCACTTGAGGGTTGGTTGTTTAATTCATTCTCTTTCACTACCACGATAACCTTTCTTTTATTGTTCACGCGTAGTGTTTGTGTGTGTGTTGTTCAATCGCCTTTACCTCTTTCTATTAAGCTTGTGTTGTAAATCTAGTGACCTAACATATAGATACAATAAAGGTTATAAACAAACATACAGAACATATATGTGTAGATATCCACACATATACAATCCTAAACCTACACATATACTTATGATACTTATATAAATAGTTACATTAATAAAGAAGCACATAAAATATAAAACAACAAAACACATATGAAGATTTAATACTAGGTATCGGGGAGTGTGTAAGCATACGTAAACGAAAACGTATTGTTTGTGGAAACTGTGGGTATTTACTCACATATTTCCCACGGATTCATTAGATTGGTGTGGTAATCCGGGAAATTAATACTCACTCTCCTGGCCGCATAATCATTTCTTTACTTTTCTAATGTACTTACACGCTCACGATATACACGCCCCAAGATACCTACATACAAAACATATATAGATACTATGAAGGTCATAAATGATGATATTTAAAACATATGCGTGTAGATATCCACACATATACAATGGCTTTTTCCTCAAAAAGTTATACATAAACCTACACATGCACTTGTGATACTCACATAAATAGTTACATTAATAAACAACACACATAGTAATGAAACTACCAACACATATTGTTGTTCCCTGTTCACTATCGTTTAAAACAGTTTAAAAATAAAAAACAAGTTAATAGTGAACAATGACTGAAATTAACATAGGTAAAACACACAAAGTAATTTTCAACATCATATTCTTTATTAGAAATTAATCAAAAGAACACGTTACCCAAGCACTTAGTGAATAGTACTGGGATTGAAATAACAAAGTTTGGTGATTCCTCTCTAAGCTCAAAGTAAGTCCGAAAGCACAACTCTTAGAGCTCACATGAGCTATCTCGTAACTAAGTTGTATTTGAGGAGAGAAAAGATGGCTATGTGGTATGTGTGTTTTTTACAATTCACAAGCTTAACCTTTTCACTCTATCTCTTATGCTATTTATACATGTATGATTTTTGACTCTTTCCTAAGTGACAAACTGACATCATTCAAGACAAATACTAATGTATGTGGTCTTGTTTACAAAGACTATTCTAGGTAAGAGAAAGACTATTTTCCTAAGTTCGGATGACACCTAGCCCGATCTTTTGCCATTCAAAGGAAAGTTGACTTTGGTTGATAAGGGCATCGTCTTTTCCGATCAAACTTATCCCGCTTCTTTGGTTGTCCCTCTTCAAGATTTACATCCTTCAGCTTCTACCGCTTTGTCTTCGCAAGTAGTTGGAGAGGAGTCTTGGGGATCTTGTTATTGTCATACTCATGAATCCATCATCTTCTTCTTGACTCCGCCACCCTTTTGCCCTCGCTTCTTATCGAAAGGGAGACTTTCACTGCATCGAAGTATCCTAAAGATGACTCACCGAGAGGCTATGCACTCGACTGCTTAGTGTTTAACGGATTAAAAACTTGGGCTATTTTCTATTCAAATCCTAGATTAAGGGGTTTGGGTATTTATCAACCCCATTAGCCTCCCTATTTGGATATACAAATATTTCCAGTGTTTGATCAAGTGTAAGTGAGCAAATGGCTTCTTCTTACACTCGAATGTACTAATGAATACAATAAGGAACTCAATATTTAAAAAGCATACATCGTTTATTGATCAAATTACAAGGTTCCTATTACTAGTACAAAAGATAATTCAAAATGATACCGTGATGGATTCCCGAGCTTCAAGTTTGACTTTCTTGGTGATGAGTGTTTCCGCCGATGGCTCTTATCTTTGCGCTTAAGTCAAGCAAGTAACCCGATATTCAAGTAGAGTCCGAATTTGAGAGGCCACTGAATATAGCTAATCATTGTAGCCACTCCCTACCGATCGATATCACTCCACCTTTGGAATGCCGGGTTTCCATAGACATCAATGAAAAATAGCCCTTTCGTGCTTTTCAATCACTAGACGCTCACAAATTTCACTCCTTCAAAGTGCACCTCCCTATTACACTCCAATCCGTGCACTTTAATTCAAGTTGGAACTCAAACTCTACCTTTTGCCATTGGATGATTGTGGTTGAGATCCTGAGGTGCGCTAAGGCAGTCAATTCCGCCAGGCCGGTGAACCTCTGGCCATATCTTTTATGAAAGCATCTTCATCACCTTAACCATCGTGATTTTGCTTTCTATTATTGGACTGTTCATCGAAGTTCGCTGATCCCAAACTCAGTGAATTTGGAGATCATGAACCTAAAATGCCTTTATCAACCCCCTATAGACGCTTCATTGCCGGTTTAGACTCGGGATGATTTTACATCGCGATCTTCTCAAGCAGCCTTCGCTTGTCATTGTCCAATTATAATGGTCAATTCTTGCTTTCCCGATGGCCGCAGCTTATTTTGTTCTTTTCTTCCAACCGCTTTTCATTTCACCATTTTGCTGCCTGAGCATCCTTGAACTTCTGTCCCTGCCTGACCCCTTTTCAAGTTTCTAGCATCAATTCCAATGCCAAATTTCCTCGGCAATCACTTTAACTAGTGCTTCCTTACTCTTCTTATCTTCCTCAGCTTGTTTCAATCTCCTTTCTTCTTTAGCAAGATACTTACTTAGCTATTGAGGTGTGAGGAGGTATTCAGTATCACCGATTTTGTAGGGAATCTCTCGTGCTCGTGAGTTGTCATGATGCCTTTTCCTTTGTCCCGCCTAAGGAAGATGATACCAGTGGGCGCAAGGTTGTTATTGGTGTGATTACCGCTGTTGTTGTTGAAGGTGTGGTGGTGGGATGGATGAGATGGGTATTGCGGAGACCGGTGCAGATGATGATGTTGAGCCAGATATTGATGGTGTTGGCTCCCCTTAGTGTGAAGAGGAGTTTTTCAAAGAGATTTCCCCCAACTATTGCCGAGCTTCAAGTGAGGGCAAGAGTTGGTGTTGGGTGCCAGGGGAAGGAGCCGCTTGACCCTTGAAGGTCCGATAAATTTCAGTGATCATTGCTTCATATCTAAAGTACCGCTTTGAATTCCGTGTGACCTTTGCTTCCAAGTTAGCATGAGATAATTCCAAGGCTGTCATCCGAGGCCCAAGATTCCAAGCCATGGAGGATGATGCCTAGCCGGATTAGCCACCGAGCATCAAGAGAACCCAATGTAGATTGTAGGACTGAATGAACTCAGAGGCCTTGAACACAAGTGCATCGAAGCATATCAACCAGTCGCTGAGATGGAGGAATTCTTCATATAAACTTCAGTGGCTTCGCGCACTTTAGAATTGAGTGATGGGTCCTCCTTGACAAATTCTTTGATATCATCTATTGATGAGCCACATTTCCAAGATACTCAATTTTACCAGTGTTTGCATTCGCTCGTTAACTGTTGATACATAAGATCCTGTTCGTGAACATTTTCATTGAAGGTGAGTACATTGATTTAAGATCGCGAATCGCAAATGTTTCGTGTTGTTCCACAAATGTTTCAGTTGACCCCGTGAGTATAACCTTCTTGAAGCTTTGGTGATCCACCGAACAAGCTGCTTTCTCGTAAGTGGGAGAACATTATCAAATATTTCAAATTCAATGAGGAAGAGGAGTCATCATTTTCATGCCGAATGGTGATTCAAGATGTTCCTTTGGATCAGATGAGGCTCTTGTTCGCATTGAACTCGTGTCCACTTCTTCCCAAATGATAAGACTTCATCATCGGGCCAGCAGCTCATCTTACGAAGAGTATTCCAAGAACATCGCTAGAATTCGCTTAAAGGGGTTGGTGATGGGTTCCATATCAGCTGGTTGTTCCTTTTCCTCCCAGCTTTGTCCCCTAGTGACCCCCGAGACATCGGGTGGGTGTTTCCCGTGCCTTTAAAGTCGCCTGATAGTTGTATCCCTATCAGCAAGGTTGTTTGATTCCTCTCGAAGTCTTTGGGATTGATCAAGTGCCCTCGCATAAAGGCCGTGATTTGCTAATGTCATATTTAAGGCAGGAAGGCGCACTCCCTACCGGTTGTATGTTTCCTCTGATTTTGGGGAGTATTGGTTGATGTATCAGTGTCCTTCGTTGTCACGGGGGTGGATGTTTCCTGGTCACTAATGGGTGTCAAATCAGTCTTAGGCCTTCTTGCCTTGGCCGTTGCTCCGAAGCCTCGTGGCCCCGAGACTTGGGTTTGGTCTTAGTCCCAGCCTGAAGCTTCCCCTTTCTTTAAAGGAGCAGGTTAGGAGACATGATTCCATTTGGTTGTTTACAAAGAACCATATGGGCCGCCAATTCAATGTTTGTGACAAGGGATGGGTCCTTTGAAAATTTGATTGGCCTCAGATGTCGTAGCACAAAAATTTTTCTTCCTGAGGATAATTTGTACCCAATAACACTTGCAAAGCACAAGAGACAAACCTAGGATACGAAACGTATTTCGTCCTAGTTTTGCTTTGTAGCTTGGTTACGAGATCATCAAATGATCTCCCTATGTGACACCGCGGACCCTATCATCAAGCGATGCCATCATCAATGAATAGAGTTAACTTGTTTAGTGGATGAGTGGTTCCCGCCGAGGACCCAATCACAAATGTGAATGGATCCTCCAAGCCACGGAAATGAACTCTTGGTGATGGGGTCTTGTCCAAAAACGTTGGATCTAAAATATTTGTTTTAACCCATCCTTCACTGTGAGGGTTCAGGATGGGCCATATACACCTTTGTTGTAATCTAACCCTCGTGGTTGTGCAAAACGCTTTATAATCCAGGTGAATTGTTGCCCCCGTTGAGACCAACCTGATGAGATATTCTCTGAGAGGTCTAAGGTTGTTCTCATCAGTAGAAGGTGTCGGGTCAAAGGCCTTGGTTGTAGCCCAAAACTCCCTGAGGAGGTTTTGGTACAGAGTAGAGGACACCAACAAAGGCCGTTTTCAAGAAGGGCTTATAAAGAAATTTCATAATGTCTTTATAGGCTGGGACATTTTGAGGATATTCAAAATTTCCTGTGACATTATTTGTTTTAAACTCAACATTTGTAAGATCCCTACCCATCGAGAAGCAACCGGAGAGATTGTGTTCTAGCCATTTCCATTAAAGATTTTAGGGTTTTTGAAAATAATTTCTTTTGACTAGAGCACTCAATGTTTTTAGATCTCTCAAGGTTTGTGATAAAAAACTTTTTCAAATGTTTACAAGAAGGGTTTTCCAAAAGAGGTTTGAAGAGTTTTTGAGAAAACACAAATATTTCTGGATTTTGGAAATTATTTTGACAGAGTTTTGTTGCAGAAAATAATTTGTGTGTGTTTGTTTGTTTTGAAGAGGGTATTTATAGAGTGGTGAGAAGGGTGGTTTGTGCACAAATGGGAATATTAAGAGTCGGTTTTTGAAAAACGTTTGAATTTCCACATTTAATGCTACCACCCATTACCCAAAGTAAAATTCCCGCTTTTCAAGGGAACAGTTGCCAAGTAATGTTAAAAGTGCACTTTTGAAGAGATAAAATATCAATTTGATATTTTTGTGAGAGGAGGCATTAAATGCCAAGTGGGATGACAAGAGACAAAGAGACATATATTACTATATTAAATTGGCATAGTTACCAACCTAGGACATTTAAGTAACTGATACTTGGATCATTTAGTTACCTTATTCAATGCTCTTTGTCAAATGTCAGGACCCTGAATGAGTCTTACCATTCAGTGAGAGGTTTATTTTGGGTGTTCGGGAGGATGAACCATTTTAGAACTTTCTGAGATTGGTTTTCGTGATACCACTTTCAATGTCAAGCATTCCCAATTCAAGGTAGGTTCATCCAAGGGTTTGGTGAAGATATCACCGTTGATATTCAGATGAAATGAAGTTCTATGTCTCCTTTCATTATGTGATCCCCGATGAAGTGATATCTGATATCAATGTGTTTGGTTCTTTGGTGGAGAACAGTTGTTTGAGATTGCAATAGCACCGTGTTATCACGAATATGGGCACCATTTTGTAATGGATGTCATAGTTACTGAGTTGACTTTTCATCCATAATACATTGGCACAACATCCTCGGCTCAGTACATATTCAACTTCAGCTGAGGACATAGCCACTGATTGTTGCTTTTAACACCCAAAAACCAGTTTTCTCCAAGAAATTGGAGGACCCCGAGGTACTTTTTTCGTCCATGTTGCAGCCAGCATAATCGAATCGAGAGTAACCCTTGAGATCAAAACCTGAGCACTTTGGATAATAGAGTCCAAGGTTTGGGGTTCCTTCGGTACCGAGTATTCTTTTTCTGCCGTGAGGTGAGATTCTTTGGGATTGGACTGATATCTTGCTATTAAACGACCGAGAATTGTATGTCTGGTCTAGTAGCGCTAGATACATCGTGAGCCAACAATCCTCTCAAATGGGTTTGATTGGCTGATTTGCCAGTGAGATCAGGTCCAAGGTTGTTAGGAGGGACCATTGGAGTCTTCATCGAGGCAATAATCGATATCTCATATTTCTTCAAGAGATTTCTGGTGTATTTCTCTTAACTGATGGATATCCCTTTATCAGTTTATTGATTTGTAGTCCAAAAAAGTATGTGAGTTCACCCATCATGCTCATTTCAAACTTCTTTGTCATTAGTTTTTCAAACCTGTTGCAAAGTTTGTAGTTTGTTGAGCCAAAAATGATGTCATCAACATACACTTGGACCAGTATCACATCCTGTTTTGTTCTATAGACAAACAGTGTGTTGTCTATCTTTCCTCTGACAAACTTGTTTTGTATCGTGAAGGCTGAGAGTTTCATACCATGCCCTTGGAGCTTGTTTAAGACCATAAAGGGCTTTGTCAAGCTTTCTTATGCATATAGTCGAATTCACTACTCTCAAAGTCGAGGTTGTTGAACATACACATCTTCCTTTAGATCACCATTTAAGAATGCACTTTTGACATCCATTTGGTAGACCCTGAAGTTCATGTATGTTGCATATGCAAGGAAGATCCTGATTGCTTCCATTCTAGAAACAGGAGCAAATGTCTCATCATAGTCAATGCCTTCTTGTTGATCAAACCTTTGGCTACAAGTCCGCTTTGTTTTTAATGACAGCGTCCGTTTCATCAGCTTTGTTTCTAAAACCCACTTCATTCCTATGACAACAAACATCCTCGAGGATTTGATCAAGGTCATGACCTTGTTTTTATCAAACTGTTGCAATTCTTCTTGCATAAGATGAACCTAGTTTGGTGTTTTAGAGCCTCAAGGACATTCATTACCGGCTTAATTCAGCCAGCCCATGCTTCTAGTGAGCATACCCTCAGTAGGTTCACCAATGATGTTAACAAGCTCAATGTCCTGAGATCTAGTCCACTTACTTTGTGGTCTTGGATCTGAGCTTCAAGAGGTCACAGAAGCTCGTGAGTGAGTTCAGTCAGGAGCAAATGTCATTTAGAGTATCCGTTGAGATGTCCTGTTCAGGTTGGGGTTCTTGAATCATAGGTTCCCATCAATTGGTTCAAGATTACCTATCCCAAGAGGGACCGACATTTATCAATGAATTCACTGATAGTTGGTAGGGGTAGGTTGTGAGGTAAGACATAATATGAGATGTCGCGATCGCTTGGTATGAGGAATTGAATTCAGTGTTGTACTCATCAGGAGGATATCTTGATGAGTCATCAATTCCTATTTCATCCACTGAGGTGTTGGTGAACCTGATGCTTTCTGAACTTTCATCAAAGGTGACATGAAAGGTTTCCTCAACTTGTTGTCTCCTTGTGTTAAAAACCTGAAGGCTTTGGAGATCGTTGAGTATCCTAGGAAATATCCATCATCAGCTTTTGCATCAAACTTTCCTGGATGATCCTTGTGGTTATGAATAAACACTGGACATCCAAACACATGAAAATAGCCGATGTCAGGAAGTCTACCTTTGAAGATCTCATATGGGGTTTTATTATGTCTTTTGACAATGATTGACCTGCTTTTGAGTGTAACAGGCGCTTTGACGCTTCACCCGAAATGCTTTGAGAGGGCTGAGCCATTTAACATGGTTCTAGCACCTCATGAGAGTTCTGTTTTTCCTTTAAGCAACCCCATTTTGTTCAGGGGTATATGGAGATGAGAAATTTTGAGAAATTCCTTTTCATCACGAAAACTCAAGCTCTTGATTTCTAACTCAGCACCATTGTCGCTTCGATTTGTTAACAAGAATGTCATTCTGGTTTTCAATCTTCCTGATGAATGACATTATTGTATCAGCTGCCTGACTCTTTTGGAAAGAAAGTATACCCAAGTGTATCTTGAGAACTCATCAACAATGACAAGTGTATACTTCTCATGCGGATTGATCCGGGACCGACAGTCCAAAGAGATCCATAAGCAGGAGGTGAAGGCAGCTTTTGATGGAGAAATTTTGTTTGGTTTTGAATGATGCTCTGTGGTGTTTACCTTTTCACAGGCAGAGCATGGTTTGTCTTTTGCAAAAACCAGTGATGGTAAGCCAAGGATCTTGTTTTGTTTTGCCAAGTTGTTGAGGTTTTGAAGTTTAAGTGTGAGAGTCTCTTATGCCACAGCCAATTGATAGTTTCAGTGGCTTTAGCAAAGAGACAAGTTCCATCATGGGAGAGTGTTGACATGTCTAACACATAAACATCATCTCTCCTAGGAGCTATTAACACCACTTCCTTATTGGCATTGAAGATGGTACCTTGTTTGTCATTGAATTGCACAATGTACTTAGCATCACATAGTTGACTGACACTGATGAGATTGTATTTTAGACCATTGACATAAGCTATTCTAGAGAAAACTATTCCATTGCGCCATCAACCGTAACCTTCAAGTGGGACATGATGAGTTATCACCAAAAACTACTTTGGGTCCTGGTTCCTCTATATACTTGTGCATACTCCTTTACACTGCCATGCTTCTGAGCATCCACCGCCTAGATGCCAAATAGGCTCCCCGGCGTGTTCTTACAAGTAGTAAACTGACTTAGTTTCTCTTAGTGACCCACTTACTAGTGGGCTTGGGTCTCAAGGTCTCTTTGAATTTGGTAATTGACTCATGGTCAGTGGTTGAGTGCATTGTGCTACTACAGGTTTTGCATTTAGAGACCGGGATGACATGCTGATTTTGGGTTGTTTTGTACCTCTCCTTGCATGAATGATATTGTCATGTTGGGATGTCTCATGAGCTGGATTACCGAGATATATCACAAGCATGTGTTCATGAGACAATCATCCTGATGATGATCATTAAACCCACAAAGTGAGGAACAGAGAGGAAAAGGTTTTGCTCTATTCTGGGAGCAATTTTGGAGGATGAAGCATACCATGACCAACTTTGGTATAGTTTGCTTGACCGCCATACCAGTAGGGTGGTGGTCTCATAGCCTCAGGATCATCCTTGCGATCATGCAAAAAAAGGATTCTATAGCAGCTTGTCGCTGGTATGGTTGGTGTAATGACACAGCCTCACCTTTTTGCTTGGGTTTGTGGTGGATTTTGACTTTGATGAGCTAGATGAGGCTGATTTAGTTTCCTTGATTGAATCAGGTGCTTTTTCGATGGATTCCATCTTTTCAAATAGCTTTCTCACAAGCTCACGGTCAATTTGGTCACCTTCAGAGGGAATGAGGATGTTGAAGTCTCAAAGAGTAGACTCTTGTGACAACTCGTATTGCTGCGACATTTTTACAAACTTTTGGAAGAGTCACTATTCATCATTCTTCAGAATTAGTTTCTACGTAGTATCAAATACGCCAGAACCTGAGGGTTATTACAGTATTCATGGAATAACATCAAGGACATTTCATATAAACTAGATTTAGTCTACACAATATTAGTAACATCATTTCATATCGGTTCACGCATGAATTTGCATATCTCATTAAACGTTTATTTTCCTATTAAATAAACGCTATCGCATAAACATTTATGTTGAATATTGATCCTATTACCTCCAAAATAATAATCCTAATATATTTTTATACTCATTTTTAAGACCATAAAATTATATTATTAGTTTACCCCGATGTTTTAAATTTATTTCAGATATAAATTGTTATATTTTATATAATTACTTAATTTGCTTTTCGTGAAATATTGGCTAATTATACCATTATTTCACTCAATTTTTGTAAGAAATGTATTTTTATAATTTTTATAACTTCAATATGTTTTATTTTGATCCGTTGTATTTACTTTAGCTAACGCTACCCTCTAAATGTTCAAAAGTGTATACAAGTTACTACTTTATCTTTACTTAACTTAATATTTTACTTACACTTATACATTTAAATACCTAATATAAAAAAGTATTCCCTAGCACTAATACACCCCTTTGCTCGACAACAAGGGTGATTCACACTTAATTTGCAAAATATCTCTTACTATTATAATGTATAATACTCATTATTCAACACATACTTTCAATAACTCAAAGTGTAAAGCAAGAACCATTCTCTCTTCTCCCACTTTGAGAACTGCCACCATAGGAGATCAAGAAGGAAACCATAAAATTTTTCCTAGTCAAGTTCAAAACAATCTAGACACACTCTTGATTAAGGTTGTGAAATAAAAACCTTGGGTGTTTAGGATTAATCCTTTGTTCATAAAACCTCATCAAGTAACTAGTAAGCATTTCATGGTCCTTTTCATATTTCATATTTATTTTAGAGTTAATTGCATTTTTGGTCCCTGTGGTATGGCCAAATTGCATATTTGGTCTTTAAAACTTTGAAACTGCACCAGAGGTCCCCATTTTCAAGTTTTCGTTGCATGTTTAGTCCCCTCGATCAACATCAAATGACTAAAATACCTTTGACTTCTTCTTTTCCTATTTCTTTTCAAACCATCTTTTAAGTTCTCTTACATAAATGGTCCTTGTCTGCCATGTTCTCTAGATTTAGTCCGATTTTTTTAATATTATTTTAACTATTAATATTTATTTAACTATTAATATTACATAAATGGACCAACAGTGTAATTTTCAAAAAAATTTAAAAAAATTTTCAAAAAAAAATTTTTTAGGTTTTATTCGAAAAATTTTTGAATAATTTTTTTTTCGAAAAAAAAAAAAATTGAAAATTTTTTTCGACAACTTTTTTGAAAATTTTTTTCGAAAAAAAATTTTTTTTTGAAAATTTTTAAAAATTTTCAGAAAAAGTTTTTCGAAAAATTTCAAAAAAATTTTCGAAAAAAAATTATTCGGAATTTTTGAAATTTTTTTTCGAAAATTTCAAAAATTTTTTTCAAAATTTTTCAAAATTTTTCTGTAAATTTTTTCAAAAATTTTTAAACTTTAGAAAAATTGTTTAACTTATATTAGCTATTAGATCAAACCGATGAAAACATATAAAACGTATAAAACGATAAAAA
>OU343219.1:98641069-99007319 GCA_910596185.1 Chrysanthemum makinoi | reverse complement strand
AAGGTGCTATAATGGAAGAATCTTGTGATGAGTTAGTGATTGCGTGATGGCCATTCAAGATGGTTTTATAAGCAACAAGGGGTCGATGCTAACCGCGCGGATATCCTAGATTTTGATTGTAGTATTTTGGAAGGCGGGAGGACAAAAGTTTGGATTTCTTGAAATGGATTGTTTGCATTAGGTGATTCATCTAAGTTGGAAGATTTTTTAGAAGACATGGTGGTGTTTGGATGAGATGAATAGTAAGCAATGTTGGGAATCCTACTTATAGAAAAAGAATTTTGCATTGCAATGATGCTTTGACCCAAAATACGGATTAAAATCTAATGATTAGATATGAATTTAAGGCATGTGATCATGAGAAACAAGCATTAAATCACATACTCCAAAATAAAGTGAGAAAAATAGAAGTTATAAATAGCTTATGTCTCACGGATCCCATGGATCCTTCCTTTGAGTGGATCCAACAACATTAAGACTGATCCGTGGTACCGGGTGATTCAAAAGCTCAAAATTTTCCTTTGGAAACATTTGTGCCTTGTGTGTGCCTATATGCAAACTATGGAGTTGCAGCTTATCTCGACTCCTAAAAAAAAAAAAAGAAAAATAAACTAAAAGCGTACTATTATGTGAGATAACCCGAGTGCTCCTAATTCATTTTTGCTTAAATGAATGTACCCGAAAACACATATTAGTTATGTGTCCTCTTTAGCATTCAAAAGACATGAGATGCAATAAAAACGGGTTTTTACTTTGTATTAATAATGAAAAAGCGAGTTGTCCTAGACGTGAGAAATTGCTTTTGTGAAATTGATACGGGAAGACGTATCATTTGAAAAAACATTTTGAAAACAGGTTTCTATATGCGAAAAACGTTTATTCTTTAAAAAGAAGATGTGTATGTAATTACGTGTTTGCAACTTGTGCTTATTTTGAAAGAAAAGTTAGAGAAAACTATGAGTTATAAGTGAAAAACTTATCTTGGGTTTTGAAATTTCCCGTATTGCTTGTGAGTTGTGCGTGAAATAGAGATCCTAGACTCAGAAAGAAGAAGGCTAGTGTTTACATACCTTGTAGAGTTAAGAATTAAATTACGATGATTGTTCCATGAGACCAAGACCAAGACAAAGTAGGTTGAATTGTTCCCGCTTCAACGGTTTAGTGAGGACGTCGGCTATGTTGTCTTCGGACGCTACCTTCTCAATAGAGATGTTCCCTTTTTGAACATTGTCTCTTAAGAAGTGATGACGAATCTCTATATGCTTTGTTGAAAACTATAAGACCTTGATAGATCTTGAGCTTCGTAGATCGTTAGTATTGTGTTAGCCTTAATAGTTTTTATTAGAAGTGATGGTCATTCACATTTAGGAACTTTGTAACGTGTGTTAGATATCGTGATAGAATAGTCAACGGGCTCGTGGAGTGGGCTAAGCTAATTGGTTAAATGTTAAGGTATGCTAAGCCGTGTATAAGCTTAAGCATCCCAAGCCCATGTCCAACCCACGAAAAGCCCAAGCTAAAGCATTTAGGGTTTTATGCCCTTGTATTTATAAATACCCTCAAATGGTCATTTGAGGGTGTGCTTGAAAGTGTGTGTGTGTGTGTGTATTTTCTCTCTCAAGGAATATACAACTTATTGTTTGCATATCTTATCATCACATACACGGATGTTATATCTTCAAGTCACCATCTCTTAATCTTTCTCATCTTATTTCTAAGCTTTGTTTGTGTTTGGGTTGTTTGTGTTAACGTGGTATTTGTGTTGGGTTTGTGATAAGGTTGATATATATAAGGTCCTACAATTGGTATCAATCGCCTAACAATGGTTTAGGAGTGTTTGTGTTTGTTTTGAAGGGTTACTCGTAAAAGGCTCTCGTATATCGCTTTTTGTCAAGCTTAAAGCTTTAATTTTGCACTTAAAAATTCAAGATTCTTGTGGTTTAAGGTATATTTGGTGCTAAAGTTTCGCAAAAAGTTCGTAGCTTTACGTGTTTTTCTTCATTTTTAAGCTCGTATTTGGTTTATTGGTCATTTCTACTCGTAACTTTTCTATGCACTTTGGGTGAAAAAGGTCAACATTTTTGGGTTATTCGAGTGTTTTTAAGGCTATCTGGGTAAAAGAAATCATTTGAATCGTTGGAAATTTCTTATGAGTAGAAGTCAAAAAGTCAAAACCCTAGTTTTCTACTCGTAACTTATTGGTGAAGAATCTTCAAGAATAAGTATTCGCTAGCTTCCCTCACTTGGATAAGTGTGTGGAACACTTCGACTTTTGGATATCTCTTACTGCGGATGTGTAAAGGATTTTGGTTCTTAACCATAGTTTACGCATAAGCTAAAAGCTTACGAGTAACTCTACGCATAACTTCAAAATTACGCGTAAGGTTTACGAGTAACTTTTTGTCTACGAATAAGCTTAAGGTTACGCTGCGAAGATACTTCTACGCATAAGGTTTCTACGCTAAGGTTTCTACGCCTAAGGTTTCTACTATAAGGTTTCTACGATAAGCTTCCTACGCGATAAGATCCTAATGATAAGCACCGCATCCTACTTCCTCGCCTTCACTGTAACTTCGTGTTTCTACGCCTAAGCTCTTCATTTTTCAAAAAAAAAAAAAATTAAATTTTTGAGGAGACTAAACGCTCAATTTTACTAGATTCAAATTTTGGTTTAACTGTGAAAATTTTGGTCAAAATTCAAATTTTTGGGCCTAAATTCAAATTTTTCGGTCAAATTTACGCCAAATTGTCATAACTCAAATTTTTCATACGTCCTTAGAATTGATTTTTATAGTGAATTTCAAATTTTGGGCTTAAATTTTTTTTGAACCAAGGTTACGAGTACGACTTTCAAACACCTCAACCGGCTTAATCTTCATCAACCACAACTCCTTTATCGCTGAATCGATCCTACATCAACTTTATCAGATCATACCTTCATCAATGGCAACTCCACAAGACATTCATGCAAGGCGGTCAAAACCGACCTCCTATGTTGGCAAAAGGTGGTTATCTTCAATGGACAAGTCATATGCTTCGCTACATCAAGACCAAACCTAATGGGAAACTCATGATTAAATCATTCGTGATGGACCCTTCAAGCCTCGACAAGTTAATGAACCTGGAAATCCTGATGCAACACCTCCCACCACACCATCTTCTCGTCTTCAATACGAATCTGAATACACGGCAGAGATCGAACAAGTCGGGCGATGACATGGCAATTCATATTATCCAACCGTTTACCAATAGACATCTTTGTGCGGTAGACGCTTGTGAAACCGCCGATATGTGGGAACGTGTTAGACGACTTTGTCATGGAACTAAAATTGGTCATCAAGACATGGAGAACAAGTTGCTAACCTAATGGGAAAAGTTCACATCTACCCCAGGAGAATCCATTGAATCCTACTATGGAAGGTTTTGCACTTTGATGAATGAGCTAATCAGAAACAAGTTGACACCCGTAACTATCGCTCAAAACATCAAGTTCTGAACAATCTTCCGTAAGAATGGGGACGATATGTCACTATTGTCAACCAAACAAAAGACTTACATCAGGTGAACTTTTATCAACTCAATGATTTTCAAACAAAACCAAGCCGGCGAATGAAGTCAGCAAGAAAGATTAGCAAAGAATCATGATCCATTGGCACTCATTGCAAAGACTCAAACTTCCGTGAATACACAACAACAAGCTTCATCATCTTCCAACAACAACAACTTGCAGAATACATTCCACAACCACAACAAGAATTCTATCCAGATCCACAATACCGTGAACAAGGAATCACGATCTCGAATCCGATCAAGAAGACCCTATGTCCCAAATACTTCTTGGGAAAAGTAATCAAAGGTCGCTATTCCACACCTACTAACAACAACCAAAGGATTTCATCAAACACTCGCAATGGCAAATTGCAATGTACCGGTGTGAATATGGGAAATCAAGGACAAATGGTTGGAGTTATTGGGAATCACAGGATATGCTACCGATTTCGCATGGGTAATCAGCGGTTCCGTGATCGTGGTAATCAGCAATGTAATGTTGGAAATCGATTGACGTAATGTTGGGAATAGAGCAAGGTAATCGAATGGGTATGTAGCAGCCTGGGCCATTGGGAATCATGGAAATGTGAATGTGGTAATCGATTAAGTGTTATAACCGCCAAGGAGATGGGTCACATGGCAAACCGCCCCACTAAACCAAAGACAAGAAGACTGATTTTCTTCAAAAAGTCGCTGCGCATAAGCTGAGTGCCGAGGAAAATGATTTTTCGCTATTGTGGATGAATTGGAAGACCTCGAGGAACTCAATGCGAATTGCATCTTCATGGCAAATCTTCAGGAAGCGAAGTATGACACTGAGTCGACTCACCTCTCGCTCTATGACGCCAATGCCGTGATCTCGAGGTACCAATCATTGATCCATGTTATAACAATGTCATATTTGATGTGTTTACTCATGATAACAAAGATTCGTGGACGCCAGACCTACTTATGATACATACATGGACAATCCGAAGTTGTAGCAATACTAACTCAAACTCCGCATGTGGATCCTAGTGGAGGCCGTGTGGCACAAAATACCTAGACCGATGAGGAAACACGCGGCTTATGTTGAATCATTAATCAATCAATGTGGCATTGAAGTTGAGAAAGTTAGAAAACGGTCAATCGCTGGTTAAAGCCGCTAATGCTAAATTGACCACTGAGCTTGAGAGTTACAAAGAGCACGCTAAAGCCTATGAATTTCATACAAACAAAATGTCAGAATTAGAAATTGGTTATCGAGATTTTGTTTTAAGAGAAAATTAACTCAAGTATGACACACTTGATGTGAATCTGAATTTGAAAATCAAATCTTTAAACAAGGAAATTTTTGAACTAAATGACCAACTTTCAAAACAAAAAGCAACATATTCTGATCTTGAAAAAGAGAAGAAGAAGTTGATAACCGATTTTGCAAAACGAGAAGATTCTCTTCTTGATGAGATTCTGGATAAAACTGAAACGATCAAAAAATTGGACAATTTACTTCTTACAATGGGTCATTCCGCTAAGACAATCAAGATGCTTTCTAATCAAGTAAATCATTTTTCATACTTTAAAAATGGTCTTGGTAACTCACCTCCTTGTTTTCTCAAGAAAGCTCAGAAAGAACGGAATGTGTTGAACAATGGAAAACCTTTGCATGAACCTATAATTGTGCATGATTCTCTTGAAACGTTGGAACTATCTCAGGAGAGTAGATCAAAAATGAAACAACAACATCCGGAAATCAAACCAATTGATTATAACACAAGGAACAAAATTAATGGTATTTCGTTTGTTTCTCAATCAACGTTTTCCACCAAACCAAGTGTTTCAAACGAAGTGTCAACACCTGTTTCAAAATCAGTTTCAAAACAGCTTGTTGTCTCCAATCTCTTTCGAACATTGAACAAATGTCTTCAAACAATCCTTTTAACACAAGTGATGCCAGAAGTATTTTGAAAATGTGAAAACGAGAATTGCAGATCTTCAAGAGACCGTTAAAACTAAAACCAAAATTAGAACAAACATCCGTTTAATAGTTTTGATAATGAAAAGAAAAGTTTTTGAAACTCAAATTGCCCCTCAGCTGAATAACATCAACTCAAGGGTAATTCATTTTGAACAAGCACTTTTGAAAGAAACACGACTTTGTCAAGGACCATAAATCTCGTAAGCTAGCTAATGAAAGTGTTGAACACATCAAAGTTTTGAAAATCTAAATGATTCACTCTTCAAGATGTTCGACTAATGATATTATGTCCATCATTTTGCAAACATATTCTGTTGAAGATCATGAAAGACTCCGTGATGAGACCTCCGAAATTGTTTCAAAATATGAAAAAGCTCTTGAAAACTTGAAAAAGAAAATGTGTCATATTTTAAACAACTTGATCGAAAACTGAGGAATGCAAATATGACAAATTGTCGTATGAGCGTGCCTACAATGACATGAAAGCTAAAAATGATCTTTTGAGGGCTCACCGAAAGTCAAAAGGAAAGGCGTGGATAATGTGATTAAAACCATTGATCAAGGAGAAAGCAAATGTTCCCAAACCGTTTCAAAACCAAAAATGTCTGCTTCTATGCCTCCTCCAAAAGTCAATGAGAAAAATGTTTCATCAAAACCAGCCACTCCACCTCACCTAAACAAAATGTTGATAAAGGGAAAGCGATTATTGAGAATCCTAAAGTTTTAGCACTGGCCTTTTAAGATGAGTACCACTAATGCCCCGCCTCCACATCTAAAGAGACTAGGATAGCTGAAACCACCTCCCTTCATAAAAATGTGAATCCTAATGCGTGTGCCTCACCTTCTACAGGACTAGAAAGCACCTCTAGGAGCAGCAGACTAAAGCCTAAGAGCAATACAAGAAACAATAGAGTCTCAATCGCCTCTAGGAGTAGTAGCTTGAATAAAGAGAAGAAAGTAGAAGAACACCCTAGGAATTTACCTCTTTTGAATAAGAAAGACATTTCATCTGAATGTAATGAACCTATGAAACTTGCTAAGTCTAATGAATGTGTTGAATCTCTTTGTTTAACTTGCAAGAAATCTTTAAATGTTCAAGATGATTGTGTTTCTAAGAATATGAATGATAAAGTGTTAAGAAGAACGTCCCAAAAAGTAATTACGCTAAAAGAGTAGGAAGACTAGTTGCAAAACTTAAGCTTTACACTACTGACAAGAACCAACGTGTATACTTTAGGGATGATATTTGGAAACCCACAGGTAGAACTTTCACACTCCATAATGGAACAATGAGTGATAAACCAGACTTCCTCAGAAAACCTCTCTGAGTGTGATCAAGATTTTACCTCTAACCCAAAGGAACCAAAATCAAAAGGGTTTCCACAATATTTTTCAGCATCGCGTGTTATCTAAATTTGTCTTTGGATCGCCGACCGGGTTGCTCCAAGCACATGACCGAATCAAGCTGCCGATCAATTTCGTCTGAAATTCATGGGAACCGTGACGCTTCGAAATGATCATGTAGCAGCTATCATGGGTTATGGAGATCTACCTTTTGGAAATTATTTGATCACTCTGGTTTACTATGTCGAAGGGTTGGGTCACAATTTGTTTTCACCGAGTTCGTGATGCGATTTAGAGGTTTTAGGAGAAATGCTTGCTTCTAGAAACTTGGATGGCACCGATCTCTTAACGGGAATCGTGATACAAACTTGTATGCTATCGACATCAATCAAATGGCCTCTTCATCACCAATATGTTTTATGACACGAGCATCCGAACACACCTGGTTGTGGCATGCACGTTATCCCATCTCAATTTCGACACCATCAACAAAATTGCCAAAGACAACATCGGCAACGGACTTCCAAAGTTCAAATACACCAAGGATCACTTATGTCCATCATGCGAACAAGGAAAAAGCAAAAGAGCATCTTATAAACCCAAAACCGCATCTAGTTCGAAGCAAAGTTGCATATGTTGCACATGGACTTATGTGGCCCAATGAGAGTTGAAAGCATTAATGGGAAAAGTATATTCTTGTCATCGTCGATGATTATTCGAGATATACATGGGTTAAGTTCTCGAGATCAAAAGATCGAAGCACCGTGCATCATCATCACCTTCAAACGCATTCAAGTACTTCTTCAAACTCCGAAGGGTTGTAAGAACGAAAACGCACGTAATTCACTAATCGAGTTAAGAACTTTCTTTGAAGATGTTGGAATTACTCATCAAACATCATTGTTAGAACTCCACAAAGAATGGGTAGTTGAAAGAAGAAATAGAACTCTGGAAGCCGCCGCACAATGCTAATCTATTCTAGTGCACCGTTATTTCGGGCGTCTGTGCTAATCGCTTGTTTCACTCGTAACCATCCCTATCCATCCAAGATTCAATAAAACCCCATATGAGCTTGAACAACAGAAAACCGATATCTCTTACTTTCACGTGATTTTTTGTGCTATCCTACGATGACGAGAAGATCTTGAAAACTGAAAGCAAAGGTGATATTGGAATCTTCATTGGATATTCGATAACTCGAGGGCATTCAGTGGTGTATAACAGAGAACTAGGAGGATCATGGAGACGATGAATGTAAAGTTTGACGAACTTTCACATATGGCTTCTAAGAGACTCGCTCTAGAACCCGCACTAAACCCAGCAGACTTCGACACATCAGCTCGGGACTCGTACCTCAAAGAGCTCAATCAACTTCGTTTGACAATCCTAAAGAACAAGAATGGGAGAATTTCTTTGAAGTTAATGTTCGATGAATACTATGGTGGAACTTCGACAAATGCATCAAACCATCATTCCGCCGCACCCGCTCAACATCATCCTCCACCACCAACAGAAGATGCATCTACAATGGTCGAAACCAATGCACCAACTCCATCAGCATCATCTACATCTACTACGCTTATTGCACCCGCTCTACCAGGTTGATGAGCAAAACCAAACCAAACGATGCAACGTTAGATGAAGACTTATTTGAAAACCCGCTCGCTACGAATCACCGAATCTTCTTCATGCTTACGAGAACCATCTAACTCGCATAATGATAACCAACGGTATCCTTCTACTCTAAAGTGGACTAAAGACCATCCGATTGAACAAGTTATTGGTGAACCTTCAAGGCCAATTCAGACGAGACGTCAACTTGCCACCGAATGCGACTTGTGCATTTACCTTTGCTCCATTAGCAATATAGAGCCAAAGAACATTTGCGAGGCAATGGCGTAACCCGCATGGATAGAAGCGATGCAGAGGAACTTCCAATACCGCCTACATGACTCTTGGGAATGGTTCCAAGACCATTGACGCTCAAGGTCATTGATCTCAAATGGTTATGGAAGAAACAAAAATGATTAGACAAATCATCACACTGATAGGAGGGATAGACTTTGAAGGGCCATACTTTCTGGCTTCCTATGCAATTTCACAAAACATCACGGTTTATCGGATGGACATTAAGACGCGTTCTTGAATGGAACTGAAAAGAAGAAGTGTACGAGTCACCTAAGGTTTCATAGACATGGAACATCCGGATACGCCTACAAACTCAAAAAGGCAATATATGGATTGAAACAAGCTCGAGAGCGTGTAGGCGACTAATCGTCCTCTTACCTTATCCTAAACAATTTCACCAAAGGAACAGTTGATCCTACCTTGTTTACACAAAAATGCAAAACGACATTTTGAGTGTTCAGATTTACGTGATCGACATCATCTTTGGGTCCACTAATCCCAATCTTTCAAAACATTTTGAAAATCTCATGAAAAGTAAATTTGAAATGTCCATGATGGGGAACTAAAATTCTTTCTTGGTTTACAAATACATCATTCCCTCGTGGAATTTTTATAAATCAAGCTAAATACACAACTGCGATTTTGAAAAATCACGGTATGGATAATTGTGACTCGGTCGGAACACCAATGGTAACTTCACCAAAAATTGGAGCCGATTTGTGTGGTAAACCTATTGATCCAAGAAATATCGAGCATGATTGGTTCTCTCATGTATCTTACCGCTAGTCGACCGGATATTCATTTTGTTGTTTGCTTATTAGCACGGTTTCAGAAAAGCCTACGAACCGCACCTCAAAGAGGTTAAAAGGATCTTTCGGTACTCAAGACATCCATTCACATGGGACTTGGTATTCAAGGAACTGATTTGATCTTATTGCCTTTTCGGATGCGGACCACGCAGGTGATCAAGTTACAAAAAAAGTACATCCGGAGGAGCACAATTTTGGGTGAAAAGTTAGTAAGCTGGTCTTCAAAGAAACAAGATTGCACCTGCACTATCAACCGGGTTGAGTATGTGTCTCTATCTCGTTGTTGTGCCAAGTTCTATGGATGAGAACACAACTCACTGATTATGGCTTTACTTTCGATAAAATACCTATGTATTGTGACTCGAAAAGTGCCATAGCCATATCATGCAATGCTGTTCATCACTCAAAGACTAAGCATATCCGTGTCCGCTACCACTTCATCAAATAGTACGTCGAAAATGGTACTGTTGAATTATTCTTCGTGAAGACAGATTACCAATTCGCCGATCTATTAACTAAAGCCCTTCCAAAAGAAAGGTTTGACTATTTAGTTCGACGAATTGGAATGCCAAGCCTAACCCCTGAGGAGTTAGAATGTCTTCTCGAATCTTCTTGAAAATGATTTTCCAAAAGCTTTCACAGAAATATTTTTGAAAAACAAAATACAAAATTTGAAAAACCAACAAAAATATAAAATATAAAACTTTCAAAAAAAATACAAAAACAATATAAAATCAAAAATCCAAAATATTCTTCTCACGACATGTCTCTCGTATAATCGATATTCTGTACGTTCTAGAAATGTCATTCAACAATGATACTGTATGTACGGATGCTTGAGCGAGAGTTCTTTATTGTTTTCTAAAACATGTCGCTTCTCAAAATTTCTTCATAAAATGGCTTTGTATACTTCAAGATGTGCGAAACCCGTACTAAAATGATGACTTTTGATTATTTTTCAAATCAAAACTCGTGCTTTTATAGATAAAATCAAGTGTACGCTTGCATTACTACATTTAAAATGGTGAGAAATCATCATCATCTTGAGCACCTTTTCAAGATTGTTCAAAAAGATTTTCAAAATCTTTCAAAATATTTTGTGCTCAAGATAACTCCCTCTAAAACCCTTTAATTGATTATGCTTTATTAAAGGGGGAGTATAAAACTAAAATGTTCCATATTCATGCTTAAATCAAATCCGTTTGTCTCCCCAAAAGTTCTAAAATGTTGTTTAATCAGTTGATATCAAAAATATCCCGAATATGCTATTTTTGAGGGGGAGGAGACGTGATTAAAATGTGATCAAAAAAAGTTTAATGATCGTGGTTTGAATCTCAAAATGAGCTCGACTCAGACGGAACCAATGAATTGACGGGAATCAAAGTCAGTAAATGTACCATCTCGAGAAACTTGTGATAGATATGCACCTTCATGGGTCTAACCTCCTTTTCAAGGAGTGTTTACAACTTCAAGTTAGTTATTAGAGCTAGTTGTCACCTAAAAACTGACAATGGAACTCTTTAACTAGGCAACGTAATCGTGTCTCGTGGGGAATTGTCTATCATGAGCCGATCAATTCAAAAAGTGCGAACTCTACCCTCTATGTGCGATTTCGTTAAAACTCATAAGCACATGTGAAGGGGAGTGTTTCTGAAAATATAAAACTCTCGGAGTGTCTCAAACATGTTTTCTATCATAAACACTCTGTGAGATTTTCAAGAAAATGGTTTTATGGCAACAATAGGACAGTCACGGAGTTATAAGGTGTCTAAGGATAGGAAATCCGTCCTATGATCCGCCAGAGCTGGAGGGATCTACCCAAGGACATCACACATAGTTAGTATTAGAAGTCCTTAGGTATGATTGAAAAAAGGAGTAATGTGAGAAAGGAGAAAGAAGGGGTTGAAGAATTAAAAAGAAAATTAAAAGAAAGGGTGAAAAGAAATAGCCCTCCATATTCAACCTTAGGGCAGAAACCGGTTCAATTCATATCTACTCTTGGTTGTCACTAGATGACACTGGTATTGAAGACAAAGACATCATGGACCCATTGACGCACTGCACTAAACCTTCTAGCCACTCAATTCCTCTTAAAAGGATTTGTTTCATTCTCACTGGGAACCCTACGTAAACTATCGGCTTTCTCTTAGAGATTGCTGGTATTGAAGAAGGAGACCCTCTCCCTAGTCTCCGCTTAGGAAAACCATAATGCACTAATTGAGTCTAGAGCCACGAGATTCATCAAAAGATCTCATAGGAACACTTGACATGACATCGCTTGATGTTCATCAATAAGGGCACAAGTGATATATTATAGAGTCCTACGCAGATCTTAGCAATCTGCCAGAACATTTATGAGAAGTTTTACAACTGTAATCTTCAATGATTGAATGGAAATTCCTTCCAGGGTCAACATCAAGCGCCCGACAAAGCGAGGTCACTTCGGTAACTCCTCGTGGATTACGCTTAGTGTGTCTCAAACGGTCTCATCGTGGGTGATGCTTCGTGTACCTCGTGACTCATCTGACTGTTAGATGTACTTCGGTATATCGCGTTATCTCACTTGTGGGACTCCAGTTCAGGAACGGCCTTTGTAAGAATTGGAGTTGTGTTTTCACACTATGCTGTTAACACCCTCGAAATTCAAACTTGTAAGTGCCGGTATCCGCTTATTACTAACTGTTTTTATGTTTTCTTCTTATGGAAGCTCCGGAGCGGATGGATCGTGCAGACTCGCCACATGCTCATACCAACAACACATGAAAGTTCTCATCATAATCAAAGGAGATGATTCTTCGTCAATGTCAAAGAATCTACAAAGTATAAAGACTCGAGAACTACATCATTGGTAACCAAAAGACAAATAGAAGTGTGAGCATGGTGGAGAAAGAAATGGAGAATGACGTGGAGACACCTAACTAACGAAGTTGACAACGGCAAACAACCACATTATCTGATCACAAAGCATGAAGGAACAAAGAATCAAGACTATTCAATATCTACACACAAAGTCCTAGCTCAAGAAAAGTAGAGACCTAATCAAGTGGAGCATCATTTGAATGACCACCCCTTAGGGGGAGATTGTTAGCCTTAATAGTTTTTATTAGAAGTGATGGTCATTCACATTTAGGAACTTTGTAACGTGTGTTAGATATCGTGATAGAATAGTCAACGGGCTCGTGGAGTGGGCTAAGCTAATTGGTTAAATGTTAAGGTATGCTAAGCCGTGTATAAGCTTAAGCATCCCAAGCCCATGTCCAACCCACGAAAAGCCCAAGCTAAAGCCTTTAGGGTTTTATGCCTCTTGTACTATAAATACCCCTCAAATGGTCATTTGAGGGGTGTGCTTGAAAGTGTGTGTGTGTGTGTGTATTTTCTCTCTCAAGGAATATACAACTTATTGTTTGCATATCTTATCATCACATACACGGATGTTATATCTTCAAGTCACCATCTCTTAATCTTTCTCATCTTATTTCTAAGCTTTGTTTGTGTTTGGGTTGTTTGTGTTAACGTGGTATTTGTGTTGGGTTTGTGATAAGGTTGATATATATAAGGTCCTACATATTGCTTGTGTAATCACAACCAAACTAAAAGAAAATCTCTACAACTTGTATTCTTTAGCGGAATTTAAACACAAGTATAAAACACAGATAACTAAGAACTCTTTGATCCTCTATTGATCGTTATATTAATAACTTGTAAACGTCTAATGTATTCTCATACATAATTCATTCTATTGTGTTCTTTTTATAGATAAGGAACCCTAAAACAAAACCCTAAACCGTTTCCCAAGAAACGTATAAACATAAAACTAAATAAGATATACACAATAACTTCCTAATAAAGCTCATGTATATCCAAACTAAATATACTAAACACGGAATAACAACTTCCGCAGAAACAAACTAATCTTCAGCAGAACTATGTCTTTGGCAGAATCTATACACTTCGGCATAATCCATTCAGCAGAAACAACAACATAATTTGTACTTCACATAATTCCCAACAATCCTCCCCTAAACTGGAATTTGACTTGGTTAAGTTCCAGTTTCTTGATAGATCTTCAACCTTGCAGCACTAGAGGATTGTACTCGAACATAATCAGCAAAGAATCAAAACAAAATCATCTCTTTGATGAAGAAACTCTGAAACTCCATATCTTTGCAGCAACAAATGACAACATGTACATCAAAACAAATTAGTTTCATACTATTCTCATCACATCCAGGTGTGTTAACTCCTGTGAGAAGTGAATCATTGAAAATAATGGATTTGATGTCTCTTTACCAATAGCCATCACTACTGGAGTAGCCAAATGTTTAAGTTCGAAAACCATGGTACACTGATAACCATCTGATTTATTAGCAAATCAGCAACCATGAACGGATTTGAAATGTCTTTACCTGTAGCCGTTTGCTTAAGACTAGTCAATTCTTAAAATTGGTGAACTGATTACCAAATATGATATTCCACTGCCTTTACCACAAGCCATATACATGTGGGCTTGTCAATTCTTAGATTCCAAAAAGGAATAAATCATGGTGAATTGATGACCATACAACACTCAGCAATTAAGCATGGGTGGTTGCAAACCCTATGATTTTGAGCAAACCATTACAGCTATCAACAGATTTGATGTGTCTTTACCAAAGCTGTACCCTTTGGACTAGCTAACTCTTTGACATACACAAGGTATATCTGGTGAGTTAATAACCAGCAATAATATACAACAAACCTGCAATAAAAGTTAGTAAAAACAAAACATATACATAGTGTTTTTTTTTTAACTAAAAGAAACAAATAAACAAAAATTATAAACCATACAAAGTACCATAATCATGAGGAACTTGTGTAGGTGGTGGACTAGGTCTAGGTGAAGGAGTGGACAAAGGTTGTTCAGGAGTAACAAGATGTGCTTCAGCAGCATTAGAAGGGCCTTCATCTATTGTCACTGATGGATTCCCATCAACAACAACATTAGTAGAAGGTGGAGAACCAACAACATTCCCTTCTTCAGCAGATTCATTGCCCTGAGGCAACATAGCCGCTAGCAAAGGATGATGTGCCCCCTCATACTTAGTTCTCATCGAAGCAAATAGATTAGCAGTTAAAGTTCCTATGGGATAAAAGTCTTGGGCTTGTGTGGTAATGTCTAAAATTATTTGAAGAAACCTAGGGTACATCAAAAACTTATGCTTTTTCCTATCTATATTTTCAACCATATTATCAAAACTATACTTAGAGAAATTATAAGTCAAACCCCGAGAAAGACAAACAATACCACATCCCAGCTGCGTAGAAAATTGATCCCATCCTCCTGATTTATTGCTCATACACTGAAGCAAGGTGTGAACAAAAAATCTCCACATAGGACACAACTGATTCTTCAACCACATATCAGTCCTTGCACCCTAATATACAATAGCTCTTAATCCAGCAAGAATATCCACCGCATCAGAATGATAAACCCCATTAGCATCATCCAAACGAAGTTGTCTTCTTATCAGCTCCTTTGTCACAACATACTCTGTTCCGTCAACAATAGCTACAATCTCTGTATCATTCCTCTTTTCAGCAGTTGCCCAAAATTGTTTAACCAACGATTCATAAATCACTTCTGGAGAATGCGTTAAAGCATAATGAATCTTGGACCTCTGTAAGAATTCTACCATTGGTCTATACAACTCATCACCCTTAGCTGTTCCCAGAAAAGCTACTTTATTATGATCATGCTTGAATTGAAGCGCCATGAGAAAAATCGTAAGTTAGGGTTAAGATTCACACAAGTGGAAGTGTTTTGAATGTGAGTACAGAGGGAATCGTTTAATTTGAGATGAAAATATGCGAATAGAGAATAATTAGTAGTTTCCCAATTTTGGTCAAATGTTGACCAGTGCTGACGTGTACTGCTACTTTTACCCAATTTAACTTTCAACTTCGGTAGAAACACTAATCAATCTGCTGAAGAATATTAATCAGCAGAAACAGATCCGTATTCAAGAAGCTTCAGTAAATATCTTTTTACTGTTTCACCCACACGCATTAAATCTCATTAAGTCTTGAAACTGTCTATAAAACAATCCCAATGCACACATAACTCTTCATCAAAAACCCCAAATATCATCACAAGCCCTAATTTCATCAATGCTCCAAAATTAATCAAAATCGACCATGAGTACTCAACCTGAGATCATAGATCTCACAACATCATCCTCATCATCATCATCATCAAGCGATGATTCAAACTCCTGGCTTCATTACTTTCCTCAATCATATCCACGACCAAGTAAATCACCTTTTATCCCTTCTTCAGAAGAAGATAGTGTAGTGAATCCAAGTGAATATGCTGATGATTCTGATGACTCCTATAAGGAGAGTACATCTTACTCCCAACCTTCAGCACCTCAGCCTCAACGAAGGCCACGTGCCAGAAATCCGCCACTCCCTAAGGATAGAGAGATGGTTCTAGCACTTCCTGCATCATATCATGGTGCATCATGACATATCGTATAAAGGAATGAGTTAAGGAAGGTGGAAGAATTGCTTTTTGGTGAAATCAGCAGATGAAGCACAAAGGACATATGTGGTCATCTTCATCATCATCGTTTTCATCAATTCATCCTTCCCATTTTGATCCTTAGCTTCTTCGTCGTACCGGTCATGCATATCCAGTCATCGAGATAGAATGAATGGGTGGTTATGCAAGACTTCACAAACGCATATCCAGCATCTAGTGTGAAATATGTGAGCGATCATGCATATCCAACAGCCTGTTTAGATGTTGGAATAGATGATATAAACTAGATTCGGATTAGTAGATCATGTATAGCTCTTTTCTTGTAGTTGCATTTGATGTTGATTGTACTCTGTAAGCTGTAAGTTGTAAACTGTTTCTTGAATGAATAAATGAACAATTTGCTTCAGTACTTCTCTTGAATGAACATTATAACCTCAGTACTTTGTCTTCAATGGAAACAAATAACTCACTTCAGCACTTTGAATTCAGTAGAAACAAGCTTTAGAGCTTTCTTGACCATATTCCAACTTAACAACCATGGTAAATTCCAACTTGAATAACTAATCTGCAAAACATAACAAACACAGAGAAATACACAAACCAAACAAAGAAAAACAAACTATCATTACATTAGCTGGTTAGTGTTAGAGAACAAAATCATAAATCATAAAGTATACACAAAAATCAAACAAATTTAAACAAAAACATGCAAAGCGTACACAAATCCTCCCCTGAGGCATATGCCTCCCCTGAGGCCTATGCCTCCCCTTAAAATTTGCAGTTAAGGGTTAAGCTTACCAATATGGACCACAAGGTGTTGAAACCTTGGTCCATCAAAAGCTTTTGTTAACAAATCGGCCACATTATCATCAGTGTGAATTTTAACCACTTTTATCAAATGTTTGTCATATGCATCTCTTATAAAGTGGTGCCTGATTTCAATATGTTTTGTTCGACTGTGAAAAACTGGATTTTTAACAATGCATATGGTACTTTGATTATCAATAAAAATTGTTGTGTTCATGAAGTTATACCCATAATCCAACAATTAATTTTGAATCCAAAGAACCTGTCCACGCAATTTGGCAGCAAAGCACTTATTCTGCTTCAGTAGATGAGGTAGCCACAATAGTCTGTTTCTTGCATTGAAATCAATCTCTTTCCAAGGAATTGGCAACCTCTAGTTGTGGATCTCCTATCCAGATTTGCACCAGCATAGTCACTATCACTATATTCTTCCAGCTTAAATGGAGATTCTTTTGGGTACCAAAGGCCTAAATGAGGTTGACCTTTGAGGTACTTAAAGATCTTCTTTACAGCATTAAGATGGGAAGTAAGTGGAGTAACTTGATGTCGAGAACAAACACTCACAGCAAAAGTAATATCAGGCCTTGAAGCTGTTAAATACATCAAAGAACCAATCATAGATCTGTATAGATGTACATTCACTGGTGGATCTACTTCAGTGTTGGTCTTTGACTTTGGAGCTTCATAAGGTGTAGTGGCAGTCCTTACACTCTCCATACCAAACTTCTTTAAGATGTCCCTCACATATTTGTCCTGACTTATAAAGATACCATCAGGTTTCTGCTGAACTTGAAGACCCAAAAAGAAAGTCATTTCTCCCATGGCACTCATCTGAAACTCTCCCTTCATAAGCTCCTCAAACTCCCTGCACCAAGCTTCCTTTGTGGATCGAAAAATAATGTCATCCACATACACTTGCACAAGAATAATGTCTATGGAATTCTTCTTCAGGAAAAGTGTTTTATCAATTGCACCTCTTCGATATCCATGCTTCAGCAGAAATGATGAAAGCCTAGCATACCAAGCTCTAGGTGCCTGATGTAGTCCATATAGAGCTTTGACAACCTTGTAAACATGAGTAGGATGATCAGGGTCTTCAAATCCTTTAGGTTGAGTGACATAAACCTCCTCTTCTATTTCACCATACAGGAAGGCTCCTTTAACATCCATCTGATAGACCATAAAACCCATATAGGATGCATAAGCCAAGAAAATCCGTATGGCCTCAACTCTTGCCACAGGTGCAAACACTTCATCATAATCAATCCCCTCCTCTTGTCTATAACCCTGAGCAACCAATCTTGATTTGTTTTTAATGACAACACCTCGTGCATCTCTCTTATTCTTCAGAATCCATTTAGTCCCAATTGCATACTTGCCATCAGGTAGTGGTACCAATATCCAAACTTGCTGATTTTGAAATTGTTGCATCTCTTCCTGCATTGCTTCAAGCCAACTTGAATCTTCAAGAGCCTAAGTAACACTGGTTGGTTCCACTTGAGAAAGAAAACAAGCAAACAGACAATGTTCATAGTCTGTGTGATTGTCTCTTTGCTTATCTGAGATATAAGAGATAAAAGCCACTTGACCATATTTAGAACTTGCCACAGTACCCCTTGTTCTAACAGGTGCATTAGGATCACCAATAATATTTTACTGTGGATGAGTATTGTGAATCCTTTTTGTAGCAGTGGTGTTGACTTCAATGGAAGAATCAAGATTAGTCATAGTAGGTTCAAAATCAGTGTCATAGGAAGGTGAGGTGAAGACTCCAGCTTTGGGTTGATGATTACCAAGATCTGAGGGTCTTGGAAAACGAGTATAAGGATCTCGAAAATCTGTGGAAAACTCTAGTTGAAATGGGAGTAGAAATAGCATAGCCTTCAGCAGAATTGGTGATGATAGGAGAAACCGGATCACTTTCACTAGAATTGAAGTTTCCACTTATTGTTTCACTGGCATTCTCCTCAGCATTCCTCTCAGCATCTAGATTAGCTGCATACTCTTGTTTCTTCAGCCTAGCAAGGTCCTATACATAATTGGACTCGTCTTCACTCTCATCAGAAGTAACTTTGGAAGTGTCACCTGTAAAATTGGTAGGGGAGAAAGAAGGCACTACAATAGGTTGTTCATCATCTTCAAACTCACTGTCAGAATCAGCATCCAGGATATCTGCACTGTTAGTTGGAGACTCTTGAGTACTTGCATTTTGGTTGGCCATATGTCTAGAATAACCCAAATAATCAGTTAAGTAATCAAGGTCAAAAGACCAAACATGACCCTGTCCTTGAACATTAGGTTTGTCTTCTAGAAACCTCAGGTTCAATGTCTCCTCAATCTTCTTAGCAGCTAAATTGTAAACTCTGTACGCCTTACTATGAGCAGAGTATTCCACAATATAACCATCATCAGCCTTCTCATCAAATTTGCCCAATGGATCACTGGTATTCAGAATGGTCACTTGACAGCCAAAAGGTTTAAGGTAATGAATAGCAGGAACTTTCCCATAGAGAAGTTCATATGGTGTTTTGAAGTGTGGTCTAGTAATGGACACTCTATTCAGTACATAACAAGCTGTGCCAACAGCTTCAGTCCAAAACATGGTGGGTAGCTTAGAGTCTGCCAGCATTGATCTTGCAGCCTCTATTAAGGTCCTATGATAGCACAAGACATTCATCCTCGGTGAAGAGTACTTTGTTCTTGGTGTCACAGATTTGTGAGACTGAGAACAAATTGAAGTGTTGGAGTTCCTTGACATAGTATACATTCTCAAAGTCCAGTTGAGGTGTTTTGATGGTCCCTTTCCCAGTAATTCTTCCATCACTTCCTCCAAAGGTTACATTGCCTCCTCCTTCAATTGATACAAAGTTATGCATCATATCCCTGTTTCCTGACATACTTCTTGAACAACCACTATCAACAATGCGAACATCTTTATGCTTAAGAGGATGATTCTACAACAATAAAAAATATACAAAATATTAGTACACTATGGAGGCTCAAGTCATTGCTGACTTGAACCTGCCTTGTGGATCATATGAGTTATGCCATGCAGATGTATAAGATCCACTATTGTTCTTGGGTTTCCATTGAAATTTAGGTCCCTTTTTATTCCAAGAACAACCTGCTGAGGACTTGACACTAGTATCCCAGTACCCTTTCCCATTAGTCATAGAGTCAACATATCCAGGCCAATAACCATTCTTAAAATATGAACTTGTTGGTTGCACATATGGTCTTGCAACTGGTCTTCTCCAAGGAAAAGGAGAATTAGTATAAGTTGCTTGTGGAACATAAGGAGGTATAGCATTAACATTGGTCCACATTGGTCTAGATGTCCTAGAATCACCACACCCACCCATCCTTTGCTCATGATAATCACAATCCTTAATTAAATGAAATTTACTTCCACACACAAAACATGTCTTCTGTTTAGAAGATTTATTCACACCAAAATATGTTCTATTACAAGCAGAAGTATTCAAACCAAAACTATGAAAAGAATTATTTTTAACAGTATTATTATGCAAAGAATCAAAAGGCAAGTCTTCAAAGGTAACTGTCTTGGAAGAGGATTCCTTGGCAAAATTCGAAGATGGAAAAATTCGAAGCTGGTACAAAATTCACAACTTTTCTGCAGCACTGTTTTAAAACGATGATAACTTTTTCGTTAACCGTTGGATCGTAAAGAAATTTTCGGTGGAAGTTCTCTATATATTCATCTAACTTTTCACTAGAGGGATTTTCGATCTGAGCTCTCAATCAAAAGTTATTCAGTGTCAAAGTTGGCTGCAGAAACAGGTTTAATAAATTCGAATTTTTGGGTTTTCATGCATATTCAACTTCTTGAATTTGTGTTACTTGTTCTAATTCTTGATGGAGGTTGTTTATACATTGTGTGGTTTTTATGATTCATGGTTAAAAGCAGCTTTTCTAGTGTTTTTACGAAACCACTTCTAGTGTTTTCTGAAACCACTTCTGAAACCACTGATAGTGTTTTCTGAAACCACTTCTGAAACCACTGATAGTGTTTTCTGAAACCACTTCTGAAACCACGGATAGTGTTTTCTGAAACCACTTCTGCAACCACGGATAGTGTTTTTCTGAAACCACTTCTAGTGTTTTTCTCGAAACCACTCCTAGTGTTTTCTCGAAACCACTGCTAGTGTTATCTCAATTCCACTGCTGGTGTTTCTTGCGTTATTCATTTCTGCTGATGAGGTTTTGGAATTGAGGGGAAGCTGTACATGTTTTTGGTACTGAGATTTTTGGTGACACACACATGGATTATTGGTTCACACAGGAGGTTTTTGGTTAATTTGTTCTTAAAGGTTTTAAAATGCTCGTTTTCGGGATTTATTGAATAGGTGATTACGAAGATGATTGATCATAACCTATTTGATATTGTAGTTGAGTTACCCTGATTCGTGATCTTATCATATCTCAAAGTGGGTGTTACACTTTAGAGATAACTTGTTCGTGCTTCAATGATTGTGACGAAGAATTGACATAACACTTTAAGGAGTGACGTTATTGTGCTCAGTGATTATTGTCAAGGGATTGCGGTCTCCCTATACACCAAGATTGGGTATACGTTTGATGTCATCTATAGTGCAAGACATAAGACACAAGTTTGGGTTATTCTACTTCTTTATCAAGTTTGTTATATTTGGTTTTCTTCACAAGTGATCATTACAAGGAGCTTACAGATTTGAAGAATCATTTGATATTCATGCATCACTCAAGAGGAAGTTTCTACTGCTTATATTCTCTATTTGTTGATAACAAAAAGGGGAAGAAATATTGGAGTAGCATGGCATGGATTAAGGGGAAGACAAGGAAGACAAGATTTGTTTCATTCAAAGAGATGTTTACATCTCAACTTCTGCTACTTCGTCTAGGGAAGTTCGTACATGACTTTGTTTGTTTTGTCATCATCAAATAGGGGAAGATTGTTGGGTTTTAGGTTCCTTGGATTTGATAAGAAAAAATAAATACAAGAATGAAACAAAGGGACTTAAAGTGAAAGAGATGAAACCTACTAAAAGATGGAAGGACTTGCTTGCAAAAGAAGATTTATTATTTAGTCCTTCGTAGTATTTTGTAAACCCTAATCCTCTAGTATATAAAGAGGACATGGGGTGTAGGTTTTAAATACAAGTCTTCCATAATGTAGTCTAAAGGTGTGTGTGTGTGTGTGTGTAACCTAGACGTGTAGTTTATTGTAAACGTCTAGGTTAGTTGTTTACCTCCAAGATCTAAGGTGTCTTAGATCCCTATTACAGTTAGGTAACACGTATTATTCTGATCAAATAATATTTGGAGGAGATTGGGTGAAAGTAAAACCTTGTGTCAATAATATATAATGTTCTTATTATTCCGCTGCGTTGCATATGTTATTGTCAAACCCTAAGGCTCAAAATGATCTCAAGGAGTCTAACAAACTCCACAGCAACTCTGACATGCTTATTGGTAGTCGTGGGTGCAGGCAGGGGTGAAGACTTGGGAAGGTCAGACTTGTCATTTGAATCACACTCTGTAGACCTTTGCTCGGAGGACTTGTCACTGTTAACACAAGAGACAAAGTCATTAGAAGAAGTATCAGGGTCTGGCAAGTCATTTGACTTTTTGCCATAGAGATGGTGTGATCCATCAAAGTCAACAGTTATGGAAAGGTCAATGGGCATGTGCTCACCTCTAATAGGTCCTCGTACAGCATGTAGGGCACCTTCTTTCACAAAATTAGCTAGGCCTGCTGGTGTAGATTTGCGTGTGTCATCCCTAGCTTCTAACCCTACATACTTCTTAAAGCCTAATCCTATAGAAGTATTTGGAGTTTGACTTGCATAGATGTGACTCGCTAAATTATTTCCATTTAACAACCATTCATTATGCCTAGCAATTTCAGTATCTAGTTTCTCTTTTAGCTCTAGATTTTCTGACACTACATCTGCTCTCAACTTCTCAGAATATTTTAACTCATTCTTAGCACATTCAAGATCCCTTTCTAACACACTTATTTTCTCATCATAAGCTATTTGATTCTTTTGAAACCAAACCTTTTGTCTTTCTAGTGTTTTTAAAGCCTGTTTATAAGCTTCAACTTCTAAAAAGTATTCATTATATTTAGGTTTCAAAATATCATAAGCTTCTTTGAGTTCATTATAACGCTCACTACAACCAAACAAACATTTTGTACCTGAGAGATGCCCATCAAGGCAATCTGATCATGACTATCCTATGAAGTACAGCTTGCAATCAAACCAACATTATCAATGTCAGGACCATTATTCTTTTCCTGCTCATGTTGCGTCCAGTCCACATTGCTGTCAAGAGTAACCAAAGCTGCTGATCCCTTTGAAGTTCCAGCGTCCCTCTGATTCTGCTGATAATTAGAGTATCTCGTCTCATCACCAGCTTTCCTGTCTTTGCACTCTCTGGAGAAGTGACGCATCTGTTGACATGTGAAGCACTTGACCTTCCTTTTGTCAAACCTCGCTGGATCTCTTCCTTGGAAGCCAAACCTTCTGCCAGCTTTGCGCTCAAAATTCTTGATATCCATGGACAGCATAGCCACCTGCCACTTCAGCTTCATCTCTTCCATCTCCAGTGGATCTACCTGATCTAAATCCTCATAGGCCAGTTCCTGCTGAGGATCATAATCAGAAAGAAGGATCCAAGCACATCTTCCATTATACCTCCAGATTTAGAACTTGATGGAGTGGTAGTGTAAGATGATGATGAGTAAGTTGGACTTGGACCATGAATCATCTTAGGGGTAGAGGCTCCAACGAATGATGTGTGACTTGCAGTAGATGATGATCTAAAAGGACTTCTCACATCATGTTCAAGAGCTTTAACTTTGTTGTACAGCTCATCAAAAGTAAGCATATCCAGGACACCTTTTGCTTTTAAAGCAATGCTCACTTGTAGCCAGGATGAAGGTAAAGACCTCAAGAACTTAGAATTACAATAATCATTATCTGGCTTTGCTTGCAGCTGATTTAACTGACTTAAAATCTTGTGAAACTTGTCATAGCCCTTATGAATTCCTTCCTCTTCAGAAATTTGAAAGTCTTGAAACTGTTGTCGCAGCATGGACTTTCTCATTCTTCTAGACTCCTCATTCCCACCGAACTTCGCCTTAATTGCTAACCAGATGTCCTTGGCATCTTGCATGAAGTGAAAATCACTCAAGTGATCCTCAGGAATAGCTTGAAGAAGAATGGTTTTAACCTTGGTTTCTCTCTGAACTGCCAGTAACTCTTCAGCAGTTTTGGGAGGAACATAAGTCATCTTACCAGCAGCATCTGTGGTAGTTCTCTTCAAAACTGTTTCCCTTCAGTACTATCTCCCAAAGATTTCAATCAATGTTGCAGATCCAGTTTTGCATCTTCATCGCCCAAAGATCATACTCCTCCTTTTAAGGTAAGGAAACTTAGCATTGCTGTTCGAGAGACTTAGGTGTTGCAAATGGGTGGTGTTTTGGTTGTTGGTGATTTCAGCATCAACATCTGATCCAGGCATGGTGAGTTTTGTTTTGGTTGTATTGGTGTTTAGAAAAACCTGTCCTTAGTATCGTAGAGACTCTCACGAGGCTCTGATACCACTTGTTGAAAACTATCAGACCTTGATAGATCTTGAGCTTCGTAGATCGTTAGTATTGCTTGTGTAATCACAACCAAACTAAAAGAAAATCTCTACAACTTGTATTCTTTAGCGGAATTTAAACACAAGTATAAAACACAGATAACTAAGAACTCTTTGATCCTCTATGGATCGTTATATTAATAACTTGTAAACGTCTAATGTCTTCTCGTACATAATTCATTCTATTGTGTTCCTTTTATAGATAAGGAACCCTAAAACAAAACCCTAAACCGTTTCCCAAGAAACGTATAAACATAAAACTAAATAAGATATACACAATCACTTCCTAATAAAGCTCATGTATATCCAAACTAAATATACTAAACACGGAATAACAACTTCCGCAGAAACAAACTAATCTTCAGCAGAACTATGTCTTCGGCAGAATCCATACACTTCGGCAGAATCCATTCAGCAGAAACAACAGCATAATTCGTACTTCACATAATTCCCAACATGCTTTGTGCGAGAATGTAATACCGGATTATTGCTTAAGTCGATGGCACCTTTGTTGTCACATAGAATGGCTATGTCACTTAGATGAATGTCGTAGTCAACTAACGCTTGTTTCATCCATAGTGCTTGTTGGCATGCTTTGCCGGCGGAGACATATTCGGCTTCAGTTGTCGATATTGCTAATGCCATTTGTTTCTTAGAAAACCAAGATGTTAAACAACATCCCATAAAAGTACATACCCCACTTGTACTTTTTAGGTCAACATAATCACCTGCATGGTCAGAATATGCATATTCAATTATTTCTACTGTCGTACCCTTAGGATACCATAATCCTAATTGAGTCGTACCCTTAATATATCTAAATATCCTTTTGACAGCTTCTAGATGTGATGTTTTAAGATCTTCTTGAAACCTAGCACATAGACAAACACTAAACATGATATCCGGCCTACTAGCTGTGAGGTAGAGAAGACTACCAATCATGCCACGATATTTTGTGTTATCAACGGATTCGCCGTCTTCATCTTTTGTGAGTTTGGTGTCGGATGACATTGGTGTCCTAATTGGTTTTGACTCTTATAAACCGAATTTCTTTAACATCTCCTTTATGTATTTAGATTGATTAAAGAAGATACCATCTTCTACTTGTTTGATTTGTAGACCAAGAAAGAAAATAAGTTCTCCCATCATACTCATCTCGAACTCATCATGCATGATTTTAGAGAAATCATCACACATGTCTTGACAAGTAGATCCGAATATAATATCATCTACATATATTTGAACAATGATTATATGTGACTCCTTTTTCTTAGTAAAGAGTGTGTTATCAACTAACCCTATGGTGTAGTTGTGTTTGATTAAGAACGACTTGAGTCTATCATACCAAACTTTTGGAGCTTGTTTGAGACCGTAAAGGGCTTTCTTTAGCTTATACACATGTTTGGGTTTTTCAAAATCGATGAAGCCCGGAGGTTGAGCTTCATATACTTCTTCATTAATAAAGCCATTTAGAAAAGCGCTTTTGACATCCATTTGATAAAGCTTAAGATCATTAACACAAGCATAAGCAAGAAGTATTCTTATAGACTCTAATCTAGCCACGGGGGCATAGGTCTCATCAAAGTCTATTCCTTCTTGTTGATTATATCCTTGGGAAACGAGTCTAGCTTTGTTTCTAGACACTACACTGTTTGCATCTAACTTGTTTTTATAAACCCATTTGGTTCCTATTATGGTTTGATTACTAGGTGGAGGGACAAGTGTCCAAACATCATTAGAAACAAATTTATTTAACTCTTCTTGCATGGCCATTACCCAACTTTCATCTTTTATGGCTTCTTATGTATTCTTAGGTTCTATGGTTGAAACAAAACAAAATAGGCTACTTTGGTTTTGGACTTGAGACCTTAACGTTCTTTCGTTTAATTTCCCTATGACCTTATCTACGGGGTGATCTTTGGATTCTTTAATATTTATGAGTTCATTATTTAAAGGTTCTTCTTCTTCTTCATTTATCTTTTTCTTTATTACAATAGCTTCACTTTCAAAAATCTCGTCATCGACAAGAGGTGGAGAGGGTTTAGGTGGACTTTCATCAAATTTTACATTTAGTGACTCTTCTACCTGCATTGTTTCTTTATTTAATATGACGTAAGCTTTGCTATTAGGAGAATAACCTAAAAAGATACCTTCGGTTGATTTAGGATCAAATTTTGTGAGGTAATCTTTAGTGTTAAGAAGAAAACATTTGCTACCAAAGACTCTAAAGTGATCTAACGTAGGCTTTTTTCCTCTAAGAAACTCGTATGGAGTTTTACCTAAGAATTGTCTAATTAAGACTCGATTAAGTATGTACATTGAAGTATCAATAGCATTGCTCCAAAACTTTTGAGGTGTGGATTGCTCATTGTTGGGAATTATACGTTTGAGTTGATAAGACAAAAAGAATGAAAAAAGAAGGACTTAATATGACAAGAAGGAAACCTACAAAAAGATTGAGGGACTTGCTTGCAAAAGAAGTTTTATTTATTAGTCCTTATCCTCTAGTATATAAAGAGGACATAGGTGTAGGTTTTAATTATGTCTTCCATAATGTAGACGTCTAGTAAAGGTGTGTGTGTGTCCTAGGCGTAATGTCTTGTAAATGCCTAGGTTAGTATTTAGTATATTAGAGTATTAGTTAATGGTGAATAAAAAACCTTGTTCATAATGATGTTGATTCTATGTTTGAATATTCCGCTTTCATTATTATGTGTTCCTTGATATAATATTAGACCTCGTCTAAGAGCTTACAACGATCTTAACAATTGGTATCAGAGCCTTGGGCTCGTGATATCTAGGGATCTACAAGGTTTTCTTGAAGAAGAAGGAAGAAAAATTCGAAGCTGTCATAAATTCGTAATACTTCTAAAAGCATCTTGTTTCCAGAAGGCATAACTTTTTATTGAATCGTTGGATCGAGCTAAAATTTGAACTGGAGTTTCTTGGTATATCCATATTTAATCTCACTGAAGGGATTGTCAATCGGAGCTCTCAATCAAAAGTTTTGAGCTGTCGAAGTCTGCTGCTTAAAATTCGTAAGGTTACTACAGCACTGTTTTGAAACGATCATAACTTTTTCGTTAACCGTTGGATCGTGACGAAATTTTGGGTGGATGTTCTCTATATATCAATCTAACTTTCCACCTAAGGGATCTTCCATCTGAGCTTTTATGTGAAAGTACTGCTGAAAGTACTGCTGTGTATTTTGAAAGTACTGCTGTGCGTTATTGGTCCCCTACAAGCAAAGTACTGCTTGGACACGAAAGTAGTGCTTGGAATTTGAAAGTACTGCTGATTATTGAAAGTACTGTTACTTCTTAAAGTACTGTGAGGAGGTTTCAAAGTACTATTACATTAAAAGTACTGCAGATTTTATTGAAAGTACTGATGATTGGATGAAAGTACTGCTTGTTCTCAAAGTATTGCTCAAGGTACAGATTCTTTCTCATATGGTTTTCTATTTAAGGGGAAGTCGAGCGTGATAATGTTTATGGATTTTTGGATGACACACACACAGAATGGTTATTTGGTTCACACACACAGGAAGAAATTTATGTTCTTAAAAGGATTAAAAAAGGCTTGTATTTGATTCATTGAATAATTGATTACAAAGAGGATTATTTATCATTTATTTGAAGGTGAAGTGGAATTACTTGGTTTGTGTTCTTATCATCTATCTTGATGAATCTAGCAATGTGTGATTTTTCTTATGATGCTCTATGCACACATTGGCTATCACTTGAAGGAGTTACATTGTAGTGCTCAGTGTCTCATACTAGTTGAGGATTCTTGTCAAGGGATTGCGGTCTACTTATATTTGGTTTCGTATAAGTATGGAGTTCCGTGGATAATACAAGATTTAAGACACAAGTTTGGGAAATTCTACTTCTTCATCAAATTCGTTATACTCGGTTTTCTTCGCAAGTAATCATTACATAAAGCTTACATATTTGAAGAATCAGTTGATCTACATGCATCACTCAAGGGGAAGTGTTTGATTTTTACTACTGTTGATCGTTATTATTACTGCTAGTTGGAGTTTTCTACTGTTTTGGATCCATTTTCCTATGGTGCGTAATGGTGGGTGATTTGAAGCATTGGGAGTCTTAGATTGGAAGTATGATATTGGTTCGTAGTGGTCAAGATCATTATTTGCATACGTTCCCTATTTGGATAATAACAAAAAGGGGAAGAGATGTTTGAGTGGCAGGGCATGGATTAAGGGGAAGACAAAGGAAGACATACTTGTTTCATTCATGGTGAGATCCCTGATCTCAATTTCTCTACTTCGTCTAGAGAAGTTCGTTCAAGAATGGTTTTGTCATTATCAACTAGGGGAAGATTGTTGGGAATTATACGTTTGAGTTGATAAGACAAAAAGAGTGAAAAAAGAGGGACTTAATATGACAAGAAGGAAACCTATAAAAAGATGGAGGGACTTGCTTGCAAAAGAAGTTTTATTTATTAGTCCTTATCCTCTAGTATATAAAGAGGACATAGGTGTAGGTTTTAATTATGTCTTCCATAATGTAGACGTCTAGTAAAGGTGTGTGTGTGTGTCCTAGGCGTAATGTCTTGTAAACGCCTAGGTTAGTATTTAGTATATTAGAGTATTAGTTAATGGTGAATAAAAAACCTTGTTCATAATGATGTTGATTCTATGTTTGAATATTCCGCTTTCATTATTATGTGTTCCTAGATATAATATTAGACCTCGTCTAAGAGCTAACAACGATCTTAACACTCATTTAGTATTGTGCGACTCATTTCTTTTAGGGTTCTATTCTTTCTTTCAACTACCCCATTCGATTGTGGAGTGCGAGGAGCCGAGAAGTTGTGAGTAATACCATTAGCGTCACAAAAAGCTCCAAATTGCACTTCATTATCGAATTCCCTACCATGATCCGTTCTAATAGACACTATAGGACTTCCTAGTTGTCTTTGGATTTTCTTGCTCAATATTTCAAAGTAATTAAACGTTTCAGTTTTGTTCTTTAAAAATTTAGTCCATGTGTACCTAGAGTAATCATCCACTATGACCAAAGTGTAGTAGTTGCCTCCATAACTTTGGATAGCGGATGGACCAAATAAATCCATGTGTAGTAATTCTAGACACTTAGTTGTAGACACCATGTTTTTAGCTTTGTGACTAGAATGGACTTGTTTTCCTACATTACAAGCATTACAAAAGTGATGTTCATATTTTAACTTAGGTAGATCTCTTACTAGATCTTTGGATGATAGCGATTAAAGAAGTTAAATTTTGGCATGACTCAATCTTCGATGCCATAAGGTCGAAGTATCATCCATAGAGGTAAGACAAAGTTTGTCTTTAGGTTCATTACCAATTTTAATGACGTAGACTCCATGTTTCCTAATTCCTCTTCCTATGGTTATGCCATTTTTTAATATCTTAGTACCGGTTACGGTAAAAAGTACATTGCACTTTTTATCACATATTTGTCCTATACTTAAGAGGTTAAAGTTTAGGTTTTTTACGTGACACACATCGTTAATGGTTAGAGATTTGTTAGAAATCGTACCTTTACCGATGATTTTACTTTTGCTATTTCCAAACACCACATTTCCTCCATTGAAGGATTCATATGTGGAGAATAGATCTTTATTGCCTGTCATGTGCCTCGTGCACCCGCTATCCTTGACCCATTCATCCGGATCTAATTCGACCTTTAAGCACACCTCGTCATTTGCCATGAGACAACTTTCTTCGTCCTCCTCCTCGCTCATTCCCCACGAGCCGCTAACGAATTCCTTTTGATCATCACGTTTGGGACACTTACTAATAAAGTGGTTTGAGTCCCTACATTTAAAGCAAGCACGATCATCCCTTGGCTTCTCATCCTCTTTGCTTTTCCGAAATCCTTTCTTGTCGTCATACGGTTGTTTGACGTGTCTTCCCTTCCTTCTAAAGAACTTTTTGAAGTCCCTTACCGCCATGGCATAATCCTCCTCATTACTATCCGAAGAGGAGTTCTCTTCATCACTTGAGGCCTTCTTGGCTTTTAGGGCAAGAGTTTTGTGCTTCTCTTTCACTTTTGAGGCTTCGGAATCCTTAGCAAGGACAAGGTCATAGACCTTTAAGTTGCCTATGAGTTCATCAAGGGTGAGGATTGTCAAATCTTTTGACTCTTCGATTGCCGTCACCTTAGATATCCACTTGGATGGAAGTGCCCTTAGATATCTCCTTACATGGTTACGGCTATAAAAAGATTCATCAAGTGCTTGTAAAGATGTAATTATAGTATTAAAGTTAGCAAAAGAATGATCTATAGTTTCCTTATCCGATATTGAAAATTGTTCATATTGTTGAACATATAAATCTATTTTATTGTTTTTCACTTGTTGATTACCTTGATGAGTTACAACTAAAGAGTTCCAAATTTCTTTAGAGGTTTTGAGCATGGAGATTCTTTCGAATTCCTTTTTGGGTAAAGCATTATACAAAACCATTTAAGCTTCACTATTTTGGGAAAGCTTTTTCTTAATTTCATCGGAGAGTTTATCATGAGGTATGTTAACTAAATTTCCTTTATCATCTTTAGTTGTAGCTTCAAAATCGCCTTCAACAATGATGTACCAAAGATCAATATCTTTTGACTTCACATACGTTTCGAATCTATTTTTCCAATATATAAAACCATTAGTTTCAAGTAGTGGTGGTCGTTGCATAGATTACCCTTCCTTGTAGTTTTCAGAACCCATATTGATCGAAAAGTTTTTAAAATACGGTTTACATTAAAACTTTTATAAACTTAGCTCTTGATGCCAATTGTGGAAAACTAGAAGGGGGGGTTGAATATTTTTACCGATTTTAGGTTAGTTTCAAAAACTTTAGATTTGATATTATGTGAAATCGTATGGATGAAGAGAAAGTATAGATCTAATGATAATACAAGTAAATAAAGTAAAGCAAGGGATATAAATGACACAACCGATTTATAGTGGTTCGGCTACAAGGACACCTTCCTTGCCCTACTCCACTCCCCGAGTCACCTACTTGAGAGTTCAAGCACTATGTCAACAAACTCCTTCAACTTGGCGGAGAAGCCTTCACAACGTTGCTTACACCTTTTTCTGGTACAAAGCTAAATACTGAGTCCATAACACGGTGGACCAAACCAACACGACTATTACACAACAACTATGTGAAATATCAAATACAAGATCTTTGCTACAGAAATATTGTGGAGGAACAGATCAATCAAGGACCCCTTGCTTGGATGACTTGTAGAATGCTCGTGATCTCGCCTTAGAGAAGGACCTATATGAGATCACTAAAGAAAGAAAGAAGAACAACTCTCTAGATCAAGTGATCTTTTGTTAAAAGAGAATGAGAGTATATGAGAGATTTAGGGAGAAGAGGGGTGAAGAGAAATGAAGAAATGGCTCTCTATTTATAGGCAAAACTTGCCACTGTTCCCCGGATCCCACGGATCCCTCCCATAAGGGATCCATCTAGTGTAAACATAGGGATCCGTGGGACGCTCCTCTTTGCCCATGGGTTTTTTGGTTATGGGTTGGTCCATGGGTATTTCATTAGATACAATGTATCTAATAGATGCAATGCATCTATTCAAATGGGTATGGGTCAATACCATGAGTTATGGATATGATCCATGGGTTGTGATTTTTACCCATCTTAATAAACTATTACAACAAATGATTTATTACAACAATTTGTATTAAGTGACTATATGTAAATGCTTTACAAAAATAACATGTATCCTTATAATTTTACTTATGATAACATTATATTTGTTAACAACAAAACACAAAGAGATCGCAAAATTTTAATAAACTTTTTACGGTTTATTTGTATTAACATATTAAACATTTATCATTCTTGTGTGTGAAGAAACCGACCACTCTCATCCCTTTCTGTTATCATTCTTACGTTCATATTCTTGTGTTATCATCCTTATGGTGACCTAACAGTGGTATCAATCGTGAAATAGTTTTTTGGAACTTGTTTTGCTTAAGTTTTGGTGTTACGTATTTAGTTTCTTCTCGTTCATCAAGTTTATTACGCGTAAATTTTGGTTTTGACACTCAAATCTTGAGGCTTGGAAAGTGTTACGGTTTATATAGTGTTTAGAATCATACTTTTAGCAAAAAGTTTCGAACTTTCTTAGTTTAAATTTTTTTACTCGTTTCTTAGTTTTATCAAGGTTTTTCGAATAAGCTCAAATTTCACTTTTGGTGTTAAAGTTTAAAACTTTCTTTTTATTTAAGTGTTTTTAAAGCTATTTTATCAAAAGAAACAAGTGTACAATGTGTTTTGAAGCTCAAAAAATCATTTTTGGTATTTCTGGTTGATTTACGAATAAGCACAAAACCCTTTTTTTACGAGTAAGAAAACCTTTATCTTACGAGTAACAAAACCCTTATCTTACATATAAGCAAACCATGATCTTACGAATAAGCTTACGAACAAGCATGGTTTTTACAAATAAGGAATCTTACGAGCAAGCAATGTTCATCAGAATCTTCAAAGTTATTTGTGACTCAGTACTTCCCTTGTTTGGATAAGCTTGTGGAATACATCAACTTATGGATATCTTTCTTACTTGGATAAGTTTGAAAGAGTTTTTGGTTTTTACCTATTCTTACGAATAAGGTTATTTCTTATGCGTAAGAACTTTACGAATAAGATTACATCTTACAAGTAAGGAACTTTACAACTTAGACTAGATTTTACGAGTAAGGTTACGTATAAGCCAAACTAGTTTACGTGTAAGATTAGTTTTTGCGTAAGTGAAAGTTTACGACTAGCAAGCAGTTTACGAGTAAGCACCATCAACCTTTACGACTAAAGAAGTTTTCGACTAAGACCAAATTCCAACAACAACTCACGTTTCAAACATCTAAAAAGATCCATTAATAATACAAGTTTAAAAATGTCTCAACCACCGTACTTAAACTACTTTCCTCACCAATATCCTCAGCAACAACAGTATCCTCAACAACAATTCCCTCAACAACCGCAACAACAAGCTTTTCAACAACAATCATTTGCACAACCACAAAAACAAAAATTCCCTCAACAACAACCATTCCCTCCACAACAAAAATGGTTTCCATCTCAATATGCAACGCAATCATTTGCTAACATTCCACCGAAGGAACCTCATTGGTTTGCACAGATGTGTGAGGCTATCAATAGTTAACAATCAATTCATGAAGCTGGATCTCTTGATAGAACTCCAATGCTCACTCCCGGAAACTACATTCAATGGATCAGTCGGTTCTTTAGGTTCCTCCACCTCAAGAAACCTCACGGAAAATATTTGAAGAAGGCCATCCTTGAAGGTCCCTTTCAAATGCCAACTGTGACGATTCCCACATATCGAACGGCTAATCCACCAAGAGATGAAACTGTCTCCACTGTCACTAAGAGTCAACTAACTGTAGAACAATTACTTCACTATGAAGCTGACGAGCTTGCAATGGGGTTTATTCTTCTAGGCATACATAATCTCATTCTTTGAAGTGTTGATGCTCAGAAAATAGCAAAAGATATGTAGGAACACAGTCATCTCTTAATGGAAGGAACTGAACTCAATCAAAATGACATGGAATCCAAGCATTATCTATCTTATGAAATGTTCATGATTGATCTGGGGGAGTCATTAGAATCTTACTATCATCGATTCATAAACATCATCAATGATTTGGACAGACATAACATTATACTACCCAAGATTGCTATTAATACAAAGTTTCTAAGTTGTCTCAGTCCGGACTGGGAGAAGTATGTCACATTCATTCTTTTATCTAAGAACCTTCACAATGCTAAGTATGGAATGTTGTATGATTATCTAAAGCACCACCAAAAGGAAGTTCAAAAATATTGAGCTCTCCGTGGAGTCTATACACCTTTACCAAATGCAAACTCACTTGCATTGATTGCTCAATATTTTGCTCCAAAATTTCCTCAATTTCCACAGTCGAGTCATGCTTTTGTCCAGCAACAACAAAGCTTCACCTACCCTCAACAGACTCCGTTAGCCCAGATCACTCCATATGATCCTTCACAACAACCAAATGATACTCAACTGGTTCCATATAACAACTCTGATTCAGCAATGTACACTGAAACCCAGAATGAAGATGAAGAAGCATTCAACATGTTGAATCAAGTATTTTAACTAATTTCTCATGCCTTTGGTAGATTTGCAAAAAAAATCCAACAATCATCTTCGTAACTCGTCAAACACAAGAAATCAAGCTGTTGTTCAAAATGAAAGGGTTGAAGTTCAGAATAGAAACAACGGACGTTCGATGGGAAATGGTAGTTATATGGGTAGTGGACAAGGGTATAATTCTTCTGGTAGGGAACAATATGCTGCTCCTCAAAAAAAGGGTTCAAATTGTTGATCATGGGAACGGTCAGAATGGGAACACGATCATTCGATGTTACAATTTCAATGAAAAGTCCCATCTGGCTAATGCATGTCCAAAACCAATAACCAGAGGAAGTGTATATCACAAGGAAGCATTACTCTTGGCTCTTAAAGATGAAGCTGGTGGAACTCTTACAGAAAAGGAACAAAGCTTCATGGCTAATTGATGCATGTTTTACTGACCAGGTTTTAATATTTATAAAGTCTCGTTATACCTATGGTCTACCCTAATGCACTAACGGGCAGTGTACCCGATTGTGTGTAGTGCAGTAATCGGTAAAACCGAGGTCGTCCCAAGAGTTATGTGTGTTGGATTATTACTAACTCTAAGTGTCACAGATTTAATAATGGTTTCGATAAGGAATTGATTAAAAGCAGAATAAAAGCAAATAAAAGGTAAAGGATAAATCAATAGAGGAGAGTGATGCTAACCTAGTTAATCATCCTAGCTAGTTATGTCTACGTCTACTTACTTCCAATTACTTCAGGTGGGGTCAAAGTTGAGAGGACGTCATTTGGTCAATTCGCCCTAACCTATCAGCAAAGATGCCACCACAGGAGAAGTCAGGTGTCCCCTCATAAGTCCTGTTGTTCTTGGTCCCCTAAGCCAAGTCATTAAGTAATGCTACATGCTAGATTTATAATAGTGAATGCCCGGTCGTTAGCAACTTAAACACTCATCCCCTAATTCTTAAGTTCATCCAAACGGTAGGTGATCAGTTGGTCAAATCGCACAAGTAGAAAGGGTCATCAGTTGGTCATATCTTACCCTTCCCGTCTCAGTCCGCTCACCTAGGGTCAGTTGGTCATATCTCCTAGGCAATTGGCCTCTACCGCCATTCAAAACTACCGAACCAAGGGTAGCTACCAATAAACTATGCATGCATACACTTAGAAATAATTGTACGGAAGTAAAGTGAATGCAAACAAAACAATTAAGGAGTCATAACTAGGCACCAAGTGGTGCTTACCCACTCATATTAATCATACAAACCAATTCAATATTCAAAGGTACGAAATACATGATTTGAAAGTAAAGAAAACATAAAATGCTAATGCTTATCGTAGGGGAGTGATTTCTCCCTTAGAGACAGCTCCGTATGCTCTTCTGGACCTTCCTTTAGCTTTTTCCCATGTTCTCTGATTGTTGTGTGTGGAATAGGATGATTAGAAATGCTGGAATTTGTGGGGTATTTATAGGCCAGATCTGGGTTACGGCGTAAATAATATAAGAGTTACGCCGTAACCTTCTATTTCTTCGTATTTTGCACTAGATCTGCTGGTGACGGCGTAACCTTATTAGTGGTTACGCTGTAATCTTCAATAATACTTGGTTATGCCGTAGTTGATGGAATAGTTACGGCGTAGTTATCAGCGGTGTGGAACCTCATTTAACCTAATAGAGTTACGTCGTAGCCTTTGGGGAGAGTTACGCCGTAACCTTTTGATGAGTTGGTTTTTTGAATCACGTAATAGTTACGGCGTAATGTGAGAGATGAGTTACGCCGTAACTTCTTCAAAATCAACATACTATGATAAGTCTTTTGATATTTCTCCAATTCCGGGTCTCTTTAGCTCCAATGCTCGTAATTTACCTGAAAGTGGAAAACGATGGAAAACAAGCGTAAATCCATATAAATGATATAAATTACAAGCATTATCGGGGGAAATTGACACTTAATATTCATGACTATTTGATGTTATCAAATATCCCCCCACTTGAACTCTACTTACCCTCAAGTAGACATTATTAGAAAGATTTCTAAAAAGATATCTCCCATAACCTGGAAAATATAAGTTTACAAATCCCTTATGCTAGAATAAAACAAAGCCGAACACCTCACGAAAGGGGAACAAAAAACTCAAATCTCTCAACTATTCTAAGTGTCAATTTTGAGGTGATCACTCAATCGCACAGTCATATCATGTATTCTATCATAAGCTTGGCGGTTACACAAATCTCCACCACTAGAGTTAAGGGCTAAACAATTCTCGAAGGCAATATGGGTAGACACAACAAAGGTTAAGGGGTGACTCGTCATTACTAACATGTCACGGTGAGGTGGACAAAACCAGTGGTACATGACCAAATCCATGGCCAAGACACTAAAGATTGCTCGCTGCATCTCCTAGACACGCTTCATGACTAAAAGGGTAGGATAAGACATGGGATATATAAATGGTGTAAAATAAAAAATCAAGAAGGTAGTCTAAATCTATAACCAAGTGATCACCACTTACCGTACGCCCAAAGTTCAAGTTTTGAAGTTAAGAAACCGGATCATGAAATACTCGGTAGATTTGTCATTAGAGGACGTCGTGATGGGCACACTACCTTTTCTCCAATTGTTGGCAAATTACCCAACTCTACATAAGATGAACAATGGGAATTCGGGGGGTCTTCAATGATCTGCAGGAATATGTTGTCGATGAAAACGTGATTTCCGAACACTTCCACTTGAACCTTGAACTTAGGCAAATAATGACTTCCCAATCACAAATAAAGACTACAGGGTAGGCTAAGGTGTATAGGTGTAACGAAACAATATATTGGGTTGACAAGATGAAAGGAATGGCTCAGAGGGGTGTATCTAGGGGTATCTTGCACTAAAAGTGAGTGCAACAAAAGGGTTTCACATGGGGGTCGAGAAGTCGAGGTGACTAATCGATAGACACACAATGGTAGGCTATTTGGGTGATAGTCCTATAATATTTCCTTCTAAAACTGAAAAGTCCAAATACATCGAGCTAACTCAACATACCTCGTCTATGGTCTCGAAATGATGTAAAGGCCAAGTTCTAAAGTTTACAAGCTATCGGCACACTCATAATTTGGTGGATTTGGGGTAAAATATTGGAAACGGATAAGGCTAATCTCACCATATAATATCAAGGGTTGTATGTGCTCGACTAAGGTCTAATCTAGTTAGGTTAAGAAAAACATGTCAAAATTTTAAAAATGGCATAATTTTTCAAAATAAACTAGAAAAACGAGGGCAAAGTAATGTTCAAGAGATAATTCTACTCCCGTCCCCCCCACTTGAATCGTACAAAGTTCCTTTTGTACTAAGCGTTTTAATAAAGGTGAAGAGAAAAGTAGAATTAGAGCGAGAACTTCCCTGAAATTTGCTCCACAAAGAAAGAAGGCCCACGAAAAAGAGATGTGCCTTCGTGTAAGCATCCATGAGCAAACTTCATTCCCTGAAATCACACTACCGACAAGCATAATTCTAAAAAGAAAAAAAAATGAAAAATGAAAAACCTAACTCACTTACGTAGGAATCACGGTTGCATTTAGCATATGCAACAAGCCTTTTAAACCACTTGGTTTCCCAAGTGGACGAGTGAAGTCTCGTGAGGGTTTATAGGGAACACACCCACAAAGTTCATTTAAAATACTAATACAAGGTTATTGCATTTTAAAATGAAAGAATTAAAGCAGAGGAAGGTTACGTCGTAACTCTTTTGAGGGAGTTACGCCGTAACTGGCAAAACCTGGCATAAGCTGCAAAGCGAGTGGTTACGGCGTAACCACAGAGATGGTATTACGCCGTAATAAGTCATGCGTTAGGAATTCTGCTGCAAAAAGTTGGTTACGGCGTAATCACATAGATGAGTTCCTCCGTAACTCTGGTCAGATCAGCAAACTGCAGCAGCAATTACTTCCTGGTTACCTGCAAAAATGGTTAGAAAACATGAAACCATACAAAAATGGAAATAAAAAAAAGAAATGGGTAATTCGGGTTGTCTCCCGAAAGAGCACTCTTCTTTATTTACGAGTCTTTAAGTTAGACTCAGAGTCGTGGGGCTACCAGTGCTTGTTGGTCATTTCGTGGATGTGGCAATCTCCACGTTGGATCCAACTTATCAGATTCTCATCCCGTTTGTAGTCATTCCCTAATTCAAGACACCCCGAGTAGAAGCTTTTGATTTTCTGGTAAGGCTGGTCAAAACCTTTTGCCTTGTCTTCCTCACTAATATCGAGCAATGGTTGGGCTTGGCTTAACTGCCTCTTGGTCTAATTTTTAAAATTATTAACGGTCCCGGCATTTTTAAGATAGTTTTATCATCGGTTATCTTTAACCATACTAATCCTTCTTTTTCATTTTTATCTAACCCTGATATTTCCTGAAAAGGCTTTCCTAAAATCACTCCCGAAAGTCCATCTTCCATAAATTCGCTTACGTCGTCTAACACCATAAAGTCTACCAAAAATTAATGAGTTCCAACGAATACATGGATGTTAGTTGCGAACCCAAGAAGGTTATTCCCCTTATATTATAATTCTTTCTTCATAACCCGGTTGTAGCATTCTTTTGACATGATGTTAACTGGGGAGGTTGTGTCAATAAATGGGTGGAAGTCGATGAACCGGATTTTGCATGAGATATTAAGATAATAAGGGTTTATATGATGTATGCGGGTTCCTACCTCATGAAATCTAGGTTGCTTAGTTTGCGAAAAACCCTTCATAGAGTTGTCTTGCCAATGGGCCATTTCGACGTCACTTGAGAGGTCTTCAACACTGATTCCTAAATTATCCTCTTCCTTGAAGTTGACAAAAACATCAAAATCTCTCCCTGAATCAACCTCGCCAGGATCTGGGGGGTCACTAAGAAATTCTTCTAAAGCATCACCAAAACTGCCTACTGGGTCAACCGCACACACCTTTTGAGGAGTGTCCAGGAGTTCATTTGGTTCGAACGTTGCAATTTCTACATTAGCTTCGAGAGTTAGCTTTCCAGCAAAAACATCCACCTTAGTATGGGCAGTGGCAAGCATAGGTCTACCTAAAATGACAGGTATTCTGTTGTCTTTCGGAATGTCAAGAATCACAAAATCAACTGGGAAAAGGAATTTCTTAATCCTCACCAACACATTTTCAACGATGCCCAACGAAGATTGCCTAGATCGATCGGCCATTTCAATTTTCATTTTGGCTGGCTTTAAATCACTAATCCCCATACGCAGGAACATCGAATGAGGCATTATGCTAATACTTGCTCCAAGATCAGCTAGGGCATTACACATGTCTAGACTCCCGATCAAGCAAGGGAGAGTGAAACATCCTGGATCTTTTTCCTTCTGTGGTAGCTCGTTCCTCAAAACCGCTGAACATCTTTCGTTGAGGTGAACTGTCTCATCTTTGCTTAATTCCTGCGGAATATCAGTCTGATTAGTTTTAATGGAATTATTGATAGGGAAGTTTACCGGAGAAGGTTGCTCCAGAAGTGACTGTCTTTCCATGCTGATTCGTCGCTTGACTTTTTTCGAAAAGGTCATTGGTTCTTCAAGGATAGTTTCTACCGTGTGGACAACTTCCTCCGCCCGAGCTGCTAGGTAATCAGAGATGGCTCCTGAACATGAGCTAACACTCTTCTCCAATCTCTTAATCCTATCATCGTGAATTTTGAGAGAAGAGACTGTATTATCCATGAATGTTTTCATCATTTTTTCAATCCTATCATCTCGTTCTCTTGATTCCTTGATGTGGTCAAGAATCTTTTTCTCAAGATTGCTCCCGGTTTTGGTCCCAAATACACTCCTAACCCTCTCAATCCTGCATGCTTCAGCTTCTCTTTCTAACCTTCGTTTTTCGAAAATTTCCCCATAATTGTATTATTGCTTTGTTATCGTCTTCATTACCATATGATCGAAATTGTCTCTCGGTCCGTACCCTGTATCCATACACTTGTAGCAATGTTCAGAAATCCGTTGAATACATTCCAAGGCTTGGTCAAGAGTCATGCTAGGAATAGGTCTCGGGGAATCAAGAAGTCATCGTGTTAGCGCATTAATCCCACGATAGAAGACGCAAATGATCTGATGTTTGTTTAAATCATGGGTGGGGCATCGATAGAGTAGCTCATTAAATCTTTCGCATGCCTGGTAAAGTGTTTCTTCTCCAACCTGAACGAATTGATAGATTTTACCAAGAAGCTTGGCCATTTTTGAAGGAGGGCAAAATTGTTGGACGAACTCTTTTCTTAATTTATCCCATGCTCCTTTACATTCGTTAGGGAGTTTGTTATACCATATTTTTGTGGTCCTAGTAAGAGTCATAGGAAAAATACTTGCAGTGACCGAATAGCTTGGAGTACATCTGACGTTGAAAAGAGAGGATAAGTGGAGAACTTCTTCAACGTGATCCTGAACGTCCTCATCTTTATCTCCAGAAAACTTAAGTTCGTGTAACTCTCGAATACTATGATCTGGAATAGAGTATTTTTCAGTATTAGAATCCTGTATGAAGGTTCGTTGGCATTTCTCATTTGGTCGCTCCAAATACTGCTCCATAGTTAGGTCATCGATATTATATTCATTGATGACTTCCGGTTCTGCGTCAGACTGGTCTGATTCGTAAAATGAGAAGATGTTGTGAATAGGAACCGGAGAGTAAACTTTCCTTTCCGGAATTTCTTCTCTGGATCGTCGAATGGGGTGGCAAGAAGGCCCTCGAGCTACGAGTTTTGTATCCTGACATTTAAGAGAAGAAAGAAAATTAAAAACAGACTTAATAAGAAATCCTAAAATAGCTCCCCGGCAGCGGTGCCAAAAACTTGATGCAGGTTTTACTGACCAGGTTTTAATATTCAGAAAGTCTCGTTATACCTATGGTCTACCCTAATGCACAAACGGGCAGTGTACCCGGTCGTGTGTAGTGTAGTAATCGGTAAAACTGAGGTCATCTCAAGAGCTATGTGTATTGGATTATTACTAAGTGTAAGTGTCACAGATTTAATAATGGTTTCGATAAGGAATTGATTAAAAGCAGAATAAAATCAAATAAAAGGTAAAGGATAAATCAATAGAGGAAAGTGATGCTAACCTAGTTAATCCTCCTAGCTAGTTATGTCTACGTCTACTTACTTCCAATTACTTCAGGTGGGGTCAAAGTCGAGAGGACATCATTTGGTCAATTCGCCCTAACCTATATGCAAAGATGCCACCACAGGAGAAGTCTGGTGTCCCCTCATAAGTCCTGTTTTTCTTGGTCCCCTAATCCAAGTCATTAAGTACCGCTACAGGCTAGATTTATAATAGTGAATGCTCAGGCGTTAGCAACTTAAACACTCACCCCCTAATTCTTAAGTTCATCCAAACGGTAGGTGATCAGTTGGTCAAATCGCACAAGTAGAAAGGGTCATCAGTTGGTCAAATCTTACCCTTCCCATCTCAGTCCGCTCACCTAGGGTCAGTTGGTCATATCTACTAGGCAATTGGCCTCTACCGCCATTCAAAACTACCGAACCAATGGTAGCTACCAATAAACTATGCATGCATACACTTAGAAATAATTGTACGAAAGTAAAGTGAACGCAAACGAAACAATTAAGGAATCATAACTAGGCCAGCACCAAGAGGTGCTTAGCCGCTCTTATTAATCATAATAACCAATTCAATATTCAAAGGTACGAAATACATGAATCGAAAGTAAAGAAAATATAAAATGCTAATGCTTATCGTAGGGGAGTGATTTCTCCCTTAGAGTCAGCTCCGTATGCTCTTCTGGACCTTCCTTTAGCTTTTTCCCATGTTCTCTGATTGTTGTGTGTGGAATGGGATGATTAGAAATGCTGGAATTCATGGGATATTTATAGGCCAGATCTGGGTTATGGCGTAACTAATATAAGAGTTACGCCGTAACCTTCTATTTCTTCGTATTTTGCACTAGATCTGCTGGTGACGGCGTAACCTTATTAGTGGTTACGCTCTAATCTTCAATAATACTTGGTTACGCCGTAGTTTATGGAATAGTTACGGCGTAGTTATCAGCGGCGTGGAACCTCATTTAACCTAATAGAGTTACGTCGTAGCCTTTAGGGAGAGTTACGCCATAACCTTCTGATGAGTTGGTTTTCTGAGTCACGCAATAGTTACGGCGTAATGTGAGAGATGAGTTACGCCGTAACTTCTTCAAAATCAACATACTATGATAAGTCTTTTGATATTTCTCCAATTCCGCGTCTTTTTAGCTCCAATGCTCGTAATTTACCTGAAAGTGGAAAACAATGGAAAACAAGCATAAATCCATATAAATGATATAAATTACAAGCATTATCGGGGAAAATTAACACTTAATATTAAGGACTATTTGATGTTATCACTAATGCAGAATTTGATGATGATATGGAGGACTTACAAGCTAATGCAGTTGTGATGTTAATGGCAAATATGCAAGAGCTTCACATGAGTGATACATGCCCAAAGATATGACACTGATGGCTTGTCTCAGGTACCGGATCCTAATATGTGTCTCATACATGATCTGATATGTTTGCCTGCATCTGCATCTGACAAAGAGCAAAGTGTTCAAAATGAGCCACCAAAGATCTCATCAAGACGATGATCAAGATAACCCCGTAGTTACATTTGATGATCCCACTAATGAATGTGTTGATACTCACATTGAACAAATTGAAACTTCTTCTAATCCAGATCCTGAGCTCTTGACCTTACTTATGACCACCCGATCTCTAGTTGAAAATTGCAATGAAATAAATGTACATCAAAAAGAAAAAGTTGCATTATTGACTACGGATCTTGAATGTTATAAAACACAACTTGCAAATTTTGAAACAAAAGAAAAATGCGAACAAAGTTTTGAAGTTTCTTTTCAAACATATCTCAAAGAACAAGAATTTGAAAAATAGATACGAGATCTAGTCGCTTCTAAAAACAATTTGATTTCTCAAATGGAACAAGAAAAAGTAGAACATAAACAACAATTTGACACTCTTACTTTGGAAATTCAAAAAACCAAGCTTGAGCTGTCATCTTGTCAAAATAGTTTTTCAGAACATTGTTTATAAACATGGTGAATCTATCACTACAATTCAAAAGTTCACTTTAAATCCAAATCCCGATGGATATGGGCCAGATCTTGCTGATAATAAACCACATTTTTACATGGAATATTCAAGGAAAATCCAAAGTTGTATAGTGCCAAATATCTGCTTGATGAGTCTATTGTGCGTGTTGTTGAATATAATTGTGAAGAGGAACAAGATGTGGAAGAAGAGAGTTGATTAAAAATGAGCAATGTAAAATATAACAAACCTTTTGATTACTCAAAATTTCCACATATTTCGGAATATTTTGTTCCTCAGCAGGATAAAACTGAAACACCTTGGGTTATCACACAAATAAATGAGTCATCTTATGATGTTGGTCCCGTTAAATCCGTTGCATAAATAAATGGTCCTCTACCTTATCCAAGTGAAATCCAACCATTGCCAAAAAGATGTCTTGGTCTCAAATATTTTGATACTTTTATGCACGACATTAAACTTTTGGAAGACGCAACTGAATGAAATTCTGAGATAAAAATTGCGACTTTTCAATCGGCTTATGCCAAAGAACAAAGACAAATCTTTCAAACCCAGATTTTACCTCATGTTCATAATTTGCGTCTGTGTGAAACACATAGGGAACGGGAACTTCAGAATGAAGTTGAACAAATGAAAACAACTTTCAATGAAACTGAAACATTGATTTTAAAAACAAAAAAGAAAAATAAAATTCTTCGAAATCATGTTGATTGACTCTTGGAAGATGTTATATGTGCTAATACTATCTATATTGTGTTGTATTATACTGCTGCATCTTCTTGTGATAATGTTATTGCTGTTAATACATCTGATAAGGAAAATGAGTGTTTGTTAAAAGAACTTTGTGAAGTCAAACGTCATCTTCACTGGTGTCAAAATGATAGTATTGATCGTGAAATTGCTTTACAAACCAAAGTGAACCCATCGGGTGAAAGATCTTTTGAACCAAAACTTGAACGACTGGATGATAAGAACGTGTATTTGAAATGTCAACTTTTCAAATATGAACAAGAATTTGAAAAAGTTAAAACGGAATACGGAACCGTATTTGATTTGCTCAATAAGACACGTGCTAAAGCGTCAAAAGATCTCGATCATCACCTTGCTTACACCCGTGAAATATTGAGTGCAAATGGACAATTAGACTCTAAAAATCAAGAACTAGAACACATTACCATTGAGTTAAAAGAGAAATTGGTGAAACTTGAGAAAGGAAAATCTAGCAACATAAATGTGATAGCACCTGGAATGTTTAAAATTGATACTAGGAAGCCCATTAATGACAAACCACAACTTACTAATGTAAATCCTTCCACTTGTACAGGAATAGTCGCCTCCACTTCTAGCATTAGAAATTCATAGCTTAAGAGCACTTAAAAGAAGAATAGGAATTTGTAACGTAAAAGCGGAACACTAAAAGCCCCAAAAGTAGAAGATCATGCTAGGACTTTGAATAAAACACATGTTGCACCTGCTTTAAATATTACATTAGACAAATGTAATAGTAAAGGCAATGTAACGAATGTTAAATCTTTGAGTACTTTGGATGTTAAATATGAAGCTTCTTGTGTCTTTTCTTAAAATTATGTTTTCTGGTTGTCAAGATAATTGTGTTGTTGAATCTATCTTGTCTCATAATCAGAAATCTACAAATGGCACTACCTCTAGGCCCACTATTGCTTCTAAGTTTGTGTTAGGAAAAGTGCGTATTATAGTTTCTGAGAAAATCATTAAGGAACCCATAGCACCATCATCACCTCCTAGGAAGATACCTTCACCTAGCGAATTCACTAAGACAAAAGCATGAACTAGCTGGACTTGTTAGAGATGGTTACAAAGTATACACCTGGTTTTATGTGGATACCTACAATTATTAACATGTGCGTACAACTGTAACGGAACCCACTAACTCTATGGGTTCCACCTCTACCTCTATTCCACCTTCGTCGTGTGTGTGTATTGCAGGTGATACAAATCATCTTCTAGATTGTTGATAGCTGCTATTCCCGGCAACAAGCAACCTCAAACTGTTATCAAACTTTGTTGCAAAGTTCATTGGCACTGTCATATTCGAGAATGATCACTTCACTACTATAATGGGTTATGAGGACTACATCAATGGAAACTTTGAAATTAGCCGAGTGTACTATGTTGAAGGTCTTAGACAAAACCTTTTATCAGTAGGTCAATTTTGTGATGGAGATTTGGAAGTTGCTTTGGGAGAAAACGTATTTCATTCGTGATCTACAAGGAAATGATCTTATGTCAGGAACCGGTTCATCAAGCCTTTACACATATCTATGACTGACATGATCAATTCATCTCCCATTTGTCTACTCTCTAAAGCAACATCTACAAAATCATGGATGTGGCATAAGAGACTTTATCATTTGAACTTCAAAACCATAACTGATCTTGCACGACACAAATTAGTTGAAGGTCCAAGATTTCGGTATTCAAAAGACCACTTATGCTCAGCTTGTGAACAAGGGAAAAGCATTCGTGCACATTTTCCATCGAAGGTTGAAAAAAGTACTCAACACGCACTTCACCTTCTTCACATGGATTTGTCTGGCCCGATGCACGTCCAGACGATTAACAAAGAAACACTACATTCTTGTAATCGTTGATGACTACTCTAGATGGACTTGGGTTTATTTCCTTCGAAGTAAAGATCAAGCTCCACCAATGATCATCACCTTTCTCACAAAAATTCAAGTTCAGTTTCGTAATACGGTCAGACAAGTCAGAACGGATAGAGGAACTGAATTCTTGAATCAAACTCTTTAGGAATACTATGAGAAAGTGGGAATTGAACATCAAACATCCATTGCAAGAACACCCGAACAGAATGGAGTTGTCGAAAGATGAAACCAGACGTTAGTAGAGGCTTCAAGAACGATGTTCATTAATGCTAAACTTGCAGATTACTTGTGGGCAGAAGCTGTTTCAACTCCATGCTACACCCAAAACCGTTCAATGATCACAAAACACCACAACATAACACCATATGAGTTTATCCATAACCGGAAACCTAATCTAAAACACTTTCATGTATTTGGTGCTCTTTTTTATCTAAATAATGATCGTGATGACTTTGGAAAGCTCAAGGCTAAAGTTGATATTGGAGTCTTTGTCGGATAATTTGAAAACTCTAAAGGATACCAAATATGGAACCGTCGTACAAGAGAGATTATGGAAAGGATTCATGATAATTTTGATGAGCTCACAGAGAAGGTTTCTGAGCAAAACAGCTTAAAACCCGGGCATAACCGTCTTAACTTTACAAAATCATAAGCTGACCAACAATTTCAACTCACGCATCGTCAAATGGAAACTTTTTTTGCTCCACTATTTAATGAAGACTTTGATAAACATGCTCCAGATATATCAAATGTTTCCGCTGCTTAACCTGATCAAAATCCAATATCTGATACCCCAGAAACAACACCAATTATTGTTGATGCACCACTAGTCGATTCTTCAACTACAACAAAACAAACCGCTACCAATGACAATGACCAAGCTGATGATCCTTTAGACCAAAACGTACCTACACCCGCAGATTATGATGGAAATACATTCTTTAACCCTTTTGCATCAGAAACAACCAATCCAGATGTGGCTAACTCTTCAACTAGCCATGATTCTACTAAATATGCACAATGTATACCTACACCAATCCTCGACAGAGAGATAGACCAAACATCATCCTCTTATAAACATTATTGGCAACCCTAACCAACCAGTGGTAACAAGACAACGCCTTCACACCGACGGTGAAAACTGCATTTATGCACTCACCGTTAGTCATACTGAACATAAGAAAATTAAAGAAGCAATGGCTCATGACAACTGGATTAATTCTATGCAAGAAGAATTAAAACAGTTCAAACGTCTTGAAGTATGGGAATTGGTTGAACGACCAACAAGGGTCTATGTCATTGGTCTATAATGGATATGGAAAAATAAGGTAGATGCTGAAGGAGCAGTTATTCGTAACAGGTCACGTCTGGTGGCTAATGGTTATCGTCAGGAAGAGGGTATTTACTTTGAAGCATCATTCGCACCAGGGGTTTCTAGACTTAAGGTTGTTCGGATTTTTCTGGCATTTGTGGCTCACATGAACATCACCGTCTACCAAATGGATGTGAAAACAACATTTTTGAATGGGAAACTACAGGAGACGGTGTATGTTAGCCAACCAGAGGGATTCGTTGATCCAAAGTTCCCAAATCATGTCTACAAACTGAACAAGGCTCTCTATGGTCTCAAACAAGCCCCTCAGGCGTGGTATGATAAATTGTCAGCCTTCTTGCTTGCTAATAAATTTATTAAAGAATCTGTTGTGCCAACACTATTTATTCAATATCACGTGGAACAGATTTTAATTGTTCAAATTTATGTGGATGATATCATTTTTGGTTCAACTCACAAAAAGTACTCAAATTCTTTTTCAAAACTAATGAAAACAAATTTTGAAATGTCAATGATGGGTGAACTTACGTTCTTCTTAGGACTTCAAATTCATCAATCACCCCGTGGTATTTTCTTAAGTCAATCCAAATATGCTCTTGATACCCTTAAGAAATATGGTATGACCACATGTGACACCTATAACACACCAACGGCTTCAAGCAGTAAACTAGACGTTTATTTACATAGGAAACTTGTTGACCCTACAAAATATCAAAGTATTATTGGGTCTCTCATGTATCTAACAGCAAGGAAATGTGACATAGTATTTGCTGTATATCTTTGCTCTCGCTATTAGTCTAGACCCACTGAAAAGCACCTCTCAAAGGCTAAAAGAATCCTCTGATATATCAAGGGAACCATTAATTTAGGGATCTGGTATCCTAAGGATTATGGTTTTCACCTAATAGTATTTTCGGATGCTGATCATGCAGGGTGTTTAGATACACGAAAAAGTAATTCTGGCGGTCTACAATTTCTTTGTGATAAACTTGTGTCATGGCAATCGAAGAAGCAAGATTGTACATCGTTGTCATTAACTGAAGCAGAATATGTAGCCACGTCTCCGTGTTGTGCTCAAGTCATATGGATGAGGACACAACTCATAGATTATGGTTACGTATTCGACAAGATTCCGGTGTATTGCGACTCTAAAAGTGCAATTGCGATCTCGTGCAAAACGGTTCAACATTCAAAGTCAAAGCACATTGCTCTTCGCTACCATTTCATAAAAGAGCATGTCGAGAAGGGAACGGTGGAATTATACTTTTTAGGAACTGAACACTAATTGGCGGACCTTATCACCAAAGCCTTGCCACCCGCAAGATTTGCTGACTTGGTTCATCGAATTGGTATGCGGTTTTTGACTCCATAAGAGATGGAAACCTTTTTACAACAATCTTGAAAATGTTAAACACCAAAACCATTTTTTTAAATATTTACCAAAAACAAAATACAAAAATAGAAAACCTATTGATGTGCCCAGTTGGTGCAAGTTTTAGAAATTTATAAACACGATTTAACCGTCTAACCTATTAACACATACGAGCAAGTATACTCGTCCGCAATAGCAAAGTTTGGTAAGTCGAGATCGTCCGAAGGGATTTTGTCTTTGAAATTGATTTGTTTGAAAAGATTCCAACAAGAAAGCTTGTCAAGGCTTCCTCAAATAATTATGTTCTAGTGAAATTCAATAATAAGAAATATATATACTTGTGTGTAGTCTATAATCAATCATAAATAGTATTCATGAAGGTTTGGTGTATACTCTTAATATGATGCACAAATCATAAACAAATGATTCCCCAACCATGGTATATGTTTGTAAAAATCATTCTAAGAACAAAAACATTTAGGTAATCCTTTCGGTCCTTATCCCAATGATTATCCTATAGAAATTCCATTTGTTTGCAACATGTTCTTATTAAATTTGTTCTTACGAATCTTTCGACCCTTTCGTGATGAAAATGTTTCTAGTCTTGTTATAATAAGCAAACATGGTGGTTGTCAATCACCATATCCCCATACTAGTTTGTCACTTCACTTTTTGGAATAAAACACAAGAGAAATCCTTTCGGTCCTTTTTCTTAAAACATGTTTTATCAACAAATCAAACCAAGACTAGTATTTTTCCAACAAACTCATTTAAACAAGATCATATATACATGCATCACATTTTGAGAACACTAATATGATTAACTACATCCCAACACACAAGTATATCCCAAAACTACTCCATGATAATAATAATAACTAAACACAAGTCATAACAAAGTAATTCCAACAATTCAAGATAATAGAATTCCATAACAAAGTTCATAGAATACCTAAACTTTTGTGATTACAAGAATTAGAATTCATGGATTGTAGCAACCACGCGCCTCCAATCACCTAGATTCACCGTACAACTCCAAACTACCAAAACTATGGATGAGAATTGTTCCTTCCTTGCTCCTGGACGTTTTTTAGTAAGAACTAAGCTTTTGGGCTGAATAATATGTTTGGGTATTAGTTTTGGTGTAAACTAATACAATTTTGGTTGTGTCACACCTAGTAACTAGGACTAGGTTCATTATATAGCCAAATGTGCTTGCTCTACTATCCAAAAACGTTCCCAACAAGTAAATATCAAGAAATGATCGGACTCCAATGATTATGGGGAGTTAAGGCAACAATAAATGCAACTTTGTGTAACTGCAGCGTGAGAAACCGGATCGGTTTTGACTCCAACCGAATCGGTTGTATTTTGACCAATCGCCCAGCCGGATCCGGTTACGGGTTGTACCGAACGGCTGGGTTATTGTTGTTTTGACTTTTTGTTGACGTTTCTCCTATACGCTTCATTCTTTGCTCTCGCTGATGATTTCCAAGGCCAAACTTGATCTTTCCTTGCTGTAGATACTTAGAAATCATTGTGCTTCCCAATCATTGAATCCACAAGCTTCCTAGCTCGACTTCCTTCCTCGAGAATCTTCCAAATGTGCATAAAAAACTTCATTTCTTCACTATTCGTGATACCTGGCTACATATACATACACAATACGCATCTTTGCACTTTTGCAACAGTTATGAGTAAATATAGCCGATTATCATGCACAAAACTAACAATAACGCTACTAAAAACATGTTCATTTTAGGCGTTATCAAATTCCCCCACACTTAAGCTCTACTCGCCCACGAGTAGGTCTAACATTTGCAAAGATTGATTTCAATGGTCTTGACACCATGGTTCCAAAAATGTAATAATCATCCCAAAAGAGATAATCATTGTTTTGCTTATAATATGTGAAAACTTTTAAAAATGAACCAAACACTTTAGATAACATAACTAGAACACCTCACAAATGATTTTAAGAATTTACTCAACACTCATATATTGGTGGGTATATGTAAATCACTCAATGCCTAGTCATGATCAATGCTTTTTACCATAAGCTTGTACAAGTATCAAAACAAAGAAAATAAATTCATCAAAGAGGGCTTTTATTCGGGTTATAACGTTAAGGCTAAGGGTTCATAAAAGGTATGGATAAGGCATGGGATAGTTTATGAAATGGGTGTTAAAAGAAAAATAAAATCAAGTCTAAACCTCCATGTTGCTAGCCATCATACAAACCACAATCCCGAAAATGATTATTTCACCTCTTCAAATATCGATCTCCGCAAATATGTATAACTCAATTTAGCTCACTGGCTAATCAATATCCTTCATATAGCTCATTGGCTATAACCATTTTTTTTAACAAAGTTCCCCTACACTTAGTGTAAGCATACACCAAAAAAAAATCGAGAAAGACGTCTCTTTCATCCATGATGGAGAATGATACACACTATAAACAAAGTGTAGCTTCTTCATAATCATCAAAAACGGTCCAACATTCCAAACAACTAGCAACAAACCAATAGACTTGACAAGGGTTGGCTAAAGTTAAAGTGTAAAATATTTTTGTATTTTTCTAGATTTATCAAATGAAAGGACAAAGGGATGGCTCAAAGGGTGTAACTAAGGGTATCTAGTGCTAAAAATGAGCACTAACAAATGGGTCCATATAAAGGTGGTTAACTAACCGATGTGGTTAGCTAATGTATCATTAGATGTAAAATGGAAGGCCATTTGGGTAAATCCTAAGATGCCTCTTATCACTTGAACAAATTTAGATCACTCGAAAGTGATTTTAACCGTAATGCATAACTAGTACAAGTTCTAGAATCGACATAATCACCGGCACACTCATAGCAAATATAAAACAAAAGATGTGTTTTATACAAAAAGAAACCTCACAAATGTGTGGAAAAAGGCTATTATGCATGCTAGAAAATGCTATCGAATCCAAAATGAATTACTTCCGTAATTTGGTTCAAATCCAAAAAATTTCAAAAACCTCATTTTACCATTGAAATTCACAAGTCATTATTTTTTAATATTTATCAATAATGCGTGAAAACAACTAGACCATCAAGGGCGAATTTCTTCTAATCACTTGCATCCAAAAGTTATCTAAAAATAAAAATACGCATCATTTTTCCTATTTTCTTCCCTCCCCCATACTTAAGTTTTGCATTGTCCTCAATGTAATAAAAATGAACTTCAAAGTAAAGAAAATGGGAAAAAGAAATAGTCAAAAGATACCACGGGATAAAATATGCAATACACATATTGGGTCATAAGAAAGCATGTGAGTTATCCAACTCCAAATATTTGACCATCAATATGCTTCCAACACTTCCATCCTGCAAACAAAAAAAAACTGCAACGCGCAATACACAAAACAAACAAATGCAACTAAAAATTAGATAAAACCAAGCAAAATATGTTAATCATCCTAAAGAAATAGAAATAATATTGTTTAACACATCATAACCATTGTCTTTGAAACCATAATTCACGAATGATCCACGATCACTCTTCGTCCACGCTCATGTCATCCCCTTCTTCATCATCATACTCATCATCATCACTTTTGGTTACGTAGTTTTTGTCTATAATCTCCGAACGAACTCTCCTCTTCTTCTTATTTCCTCCAACTCCTGATGACGATCCTCCAACATCGTAGCTTGCTCCACCAACCTCAGGTAATCGACCATATGGGGGCACTGGATCAGAAAATGGTGTGTACCCAGGATATGGATACGGATAGGGTCCAGGATAAGAAGTGTAAGGGAAAGGATATGGTGGAACATTGGGTGGATTGTAGGGTGGTAACTCGTAATTGGCTTCACGAGCCATGTGTTGAAAGATAGGCATGGAATAATCATTGATGTAGTTGTTTCTTAACATCATCGAGTCTCTCCACACATCCCTACATCGAATCTCATCTAAATGTTGGTTCCACTCTCCCCAACCTGAATCAAAACTACTGGACGTACCCATTTGCACGTTCTCCATTGGTATACTCCCCTGCTGTTGTGGTGGTTGTTGTAGTTGTTGTCTTGGTTCAATCCATAACCCTACGGTTTTCAATCTCCTATTCAAAGCATTACCAAAACCTTGTGCAGTCTACATCTCACTATACTTTGGCTCTCCACACTTAGCCAATTCCTCATCAACATAATACCTAAGATTCTTCGCTAATCTTGTCACAAAATGTCCTTCACAAATGTAGCTATTGTTCTTGATTCCCGGGGCCCTCCTAGATAAATACTCGGCTATCTGCCAAACTGCATTACCGTCCTTAGTTTCCTCTAGCAACATCATAACCCATAAGTCCGGCTTCTGACATTTGTCCCTGCTTCCAAATCTATTAAATGGCCCGGTCACTATCAACTTGTGAAGTATCCTCATCAACGGATTCCTGATGGTTGAGGCATTCCTCCTAGCGCAAGAAGGATCTCCCACTTGATTCCAATAAGCGGGAATACTAGGATAGTCTTTTTCAAACTTCCGAAGCCTAGAAAAGTGAGCTTCAAACAATCGATGATTAACCTCATGTGGCTCATACAAACCAAGATCCACGCCAAAACCCGGCAAAGTGTAAGCATGATCCCTTCCACAAAGCCTAAACCAAACACAAATTTCCTTCATCAAGTTCCGAACATTCACCTTTCTTTCAAAATACATGGTTGAAAAGAACTCCATACACCATTCTCGATAGACCACTTCATTGACGCTAAATGTTCTTTCCCATGACAAATCATTGAACGAATCACCATCCCCTGAATATACATAAGATGTTCGCATCATTCCTCTTAACTCATCTTCACAATCACATTCCGCAAACAAATCCCAATCAATCACCCTCGGAACCAAACATGTCCTATGTTGCAATTTCGACAACCTTTCCCGAAAAGCATGTTTCTCCCCGTCGGTGAGATCTTTGAACTTTAAGTTGGCATTTGCCTCCGTCTTCACACTATACTTAACTTTCTTCTTCTCGTTCCTTTGACAAAACTTTGTAACAAGCGGGTTCATTGGAATCGCCTCCTCGCTCGAGCTACCTACAATAATTCTCTGTAGAAATCACAAATATAAGACCATATGAGAGTGTTAGAACAAACAAGAAGGTTCATGGAACCCTCTAAGATCCATTTCAAAATTTCAAAAATTTTAACACAGAAACCGTAACCGGATTCGGTTGGATCACCAACCGAATCGGTTGCTCAAATGACCAAAATCCAACCGTTTGGATGCAATGCGCAACCGAATCGGTTATGCAGTCTGCATAAGGCTTTTGCCTCTTAAACCTCCTTATACTCGAATTTTCTAAGTCCAATCCACTCCTAGATCACATTCTATCATCCTCAATGATTTCCACATCCTTGAATTACTCTAAATTCGCTCTTCAAATCATCAAACATCATACATTCATCATCTTAGAACTCAACTTGATAAACCTATATCCTTCAATCATTAGTTCTAATCAATAATGTGGCATCTATCACTCCTAAAAACACATCATCTATCATTAGGAATCACCAATTGCAACTTATCTTGATTCATTAGCACAACCCAATCAAATCCAAAAATTCAATCATCTAGTATTCATTCCATGGTGAATCAATCAATACGATTCTTTTTGCAATGCACTCCTAAATCAATTACCTACTCAATCCTAAAATATCACAACTTAATTTGAATTATAACAAAACCCCCAAATTGGTGACCTAATATTCAATTCGAATCAAATGCTCTAATTAAACCTTAATTAAGTTAATTGAATGTAGATGCTTACTTGTTTGGGTGCCATGATGTTTTCCTACAACTTAAACAACCTTCAATCAGCTTCTCTTGGACGAATTTTGCAAAACCCACTAGAGAATTAGTGTGTGTGTGTGTTTTTCTGGAAAAGTGAATTTTTGGTTTTTATACTTGAATGCAACCGGTTCAGTCATGGACACAACCGTTTCGGTTTGCATTTTGCCAAATTTTTCATTTTTACATGTTACTTAGGCATTTACCTTCCAAGCAACAAAAATTTTTTACTCAAAAATCCTGCTAAAGATTCACACAACATTCATTCACCAATTGGAATTTTAAACAATCATCCAATCTTAAAAACTCAAATCATCATACTAAACCAAACTTCAACTCAAAACTCATAGTCATAATGCATTAACCAAATTACCTTAATCATGAAAAATAAAAATGAAAATAAAATAAGAAACAAAAATCCTAAATGCATCAAATCAAAAAGAAATAGTTCATGAAATTCAAGCAAATAATTGCTTGTTTATTACGGTTCTTTGTCTTTTCCTCAGAATTTCTCGAAATACTCTTGTCTAAGGATGTCCTCACTTTGAAATTTTCCCGTCAACTCACGGAACGTTTCAAAAGTTTTGAACTTTCTCATGAATCTTCTTCCGTCCGGACATAGTATATCGAACTGAACATGCCATGCTCCATCTCCGGTTTGTCTCATGTAAGTCCCCGACCCTTCGGGTCTCCACTCCAAATTCTTAAGTTGCACCGGTAAAGAACCTAAAAAGTCGTCAACTTTTTGTAAACTAGTATGTTTTTGAATGGGTTATAGAAAGCTTCCACCGCTAACGCACGTTCCATTTCGTCCTCTATATCAAAATAAGGCAGAACTAACGGTCCGCACATTGGGTTACCTTGGACATCACGTCCCACTTCAAAACATGTTAAATCATCATCTGCTTCAATCCATTCCAAATCCTCCATAAATTCCAAAGTTGGTCCTCTTGGTTTTGGGTAGTATGTTTGCCTTGAAATCCCAACATCAATAGTCATTGTGCCTCTTCCAATGTCTATAATCGCAAAACAAGTTCGTAGGAATGGTATCCCCAATAGTAGTGGTAAACTCTTGTCCACCGGAATATCTAGGACAAGGAAATCGGCCAAATACGGTTGATAGCCAATTTGCACTCTCACATTCTTCACCTCTCCCATTGCCTTCGCTTGAGAATTATCCGCCATAGTAAGCTTCGAATGATTAGGTTGCGGATTACTTAGTCCTAAAGTCTTAAACAATGGATACGGCATCACATTAACACTTGATCCCGTATCGGCTAAAGCATAAACTGGTGTAGTCCCATTCACTTTGATTGGCAACACAAAATTACCCGGATCCTTTTCCTTCCTTGGCATGCCTCTAAACAAAATTCGATCTCGCTCCTCCTCCGTGAGATTCTTATCTTCCAACCTATCCCTTGCTAGCAACAATGCATCCAACTTCTTACGGTAAAGCACATAATCTTGGAGTACGTCTACACCGGTTTCTTTTCATTAAGCTCAAGAAACTTTTGTTCTAGGTTTTCTAAAATAGCTTCTTTTTGCTCGTCGGTTAAGGGTTTGAAATTAGTGGTAGGTGATGAGGGTATGGAATCATTTTTGGTGGTGGAGGTTGTTGTTGGGGTTAGTTTGTTTGATGAAGTTTTCTTTCGATTTGCCTTTCCCATTTTAACTACTTCCACCTCTTTCTCTTCCATGTTTGCACAAACTTCCACTAGCATCTCGTTTACTCCTTTTCCTTCTTCCAAATCAGTTATATTAATCCTCATTTCTCCCATTATAAAATCTACTTGACACTTGGTCGTGACAAAAAAATCTCGACCAAAACACACATTAGGTTCATCTGCATTCCCTTCTTCGAACACAACAAAATCCATTTCAAAAATGTGTCCATGAATATTGACCTTCAGATTTTTGACCATCCTTCTTCCATATGCTTCATAGTCCAAACGTACATGACCAATTTCGTCAAGAACCTTCTCCAAAATGTAGTTTTCTCCATAAGCCATATTAAGCTGCGCGTCCCAAGCACTTAGTCCTTCCAGACTACAAGGCGTTCCAAACCTCATTAGCGGTGAATCATACACCGTTAAAGGTGCTTGTGTGAACACTACGACTCTTCCCTTCTTGGGTAGTTGAACCTTGTTTTCACCTGTTTCCTCCATATTAACCGTATCAATCCCCAAATCTTTCTTACTTTCTTCCAAGATACCTTCAATCTTTTCCAGTGAACTTCCAGTATCCTTGAATATTTCATCCAAAGTACGAAGGTATTCCGAGATTCCGCTCAAACTATCCATATTACTAGACAAAGTTGACAAAACAAGACAAAACAAAATCCGAATTATTAGCATTAGAGTTAGTAAAAACAAGAACAAACTATAGAAACATATACTAAACAAGTTAAGACACTAAACAAAACCAAAAACATAAATTAAAACTCAAAATCTAAAAATGATAAAAATCAACACAAAAACTCCAACCGGATTCGGTTGGCTCACCAACCGAATCGGTTGGTTGAAATAACTAAGTCAGAAAGTCGAACCGGATCCGGTTGCAGGTTGCAACCGATCGGTTTGATCGAAAATTATTATTTTTTTAAACAGAATTTAAATGCAATTAAGGAGTCATTAAGATGTACTAAACTCTAATTAATAAAAAAAACTCTTCATAAACCAACAATTTAATAACTTAATAAATAAAACCCATTAAACTAAACTAAACAAACTACTAATTAAAATCTATCATTAAAACAATTAAACATATAACTGAAAAATATTACTATCTAATCATTAACCATTAAAACTAAAATTAAACCAAAACTTAATTAACTAATAAATAAATAAATGTAAAGAAAAATGAAAATAAATCTAAGAAATAATTAAACTACAAGACATAATCTGCAAATAGAATCTAAAATGACAAGAATTACTCTAGGAACCATAACACTAATAACTAAGAAGACTAGAACAATAAAAATCGCAAGTTTTAAAAATTTATAAACACGATTTAACCGTCTAACCTATTAACACATACGAGCAAGTATACTCGTCTGCAATAGCAAAGTTTGGTAAGTCGAGATCGTCCCAAGGGATTTTGTGTTTGAAATTGATTTGTTTGAAAAGATTCCAACAAGAAAGCTTGTCAAGGCTTCCTCAAATAATTATGTTCTAGTGAAATTCAATAATAAGAAATATATATACTTGTGTGTAGTCTATAATCAATCATAAATAGTATTCATGAAGGTTTGGTGTATACTCTTAATATGATGCACAAATCATAAGCAAATGATTCCCCAACCATGGTATATGTTTGTAAAAATCATTCTAAGAACAAAAACATTTACGTAATCCTTTCGGTCCTTATCCCAATGATTATCCTATAGAAATTCCAATTGTTTGCAACATGTTCTTATTAAATTTGTTCTTACAAATCTTTCAACCCTTTCGTGATGAAAATGTTTCTAGTCTTGTTTTAATAAGCAAACATGGTGGTTGTCAATCACCATATCCCCATACTAGTTTGTCACTTCACTTTTTGGAATAAAACACAAGAGAAATCCTTTCGGTCCTTTTTCTTAAAACATGTTTTATCAACAAATCAAACCAAGACTAGTATTTTTCCAACAAACTCATTTAAACAAGATCATATATACATGCATCACATTTTGAGAACACTAATATGATTAACTACATCCCAACACACAAGTATATCCCAAAACTACTCCATGATAATAATAATAACTAAACACAAGTCATAACAAAGTAATTTCAACAATTCAAGAGAATAGAATTCCATAACAAAGTTCATAGAATACCTAAAATTTTGTGATTACAAGAATTAGAATTCGTGGATTTTAGCAACCACGCGCCTCCAATCACCTAGATTCACCGTACAACTCCAAACTACCAAAACTATGGATGAGAATTGTTCCCTCCTTGCTCCTGGATGTTTTTCAGTAAGAACTAAGCTTTTGGGCTGAATAATATGTTTGGGTATTAGTTTTGGTGTAAACTAATACAATTTTGGTTGTGTCACACCTAGTAACTAGGACTAGGTTCATTATATAGCCAAATGTGCTTGCTCTACTGTCCAAAAACGTTCCCAACAAGTAAATATCAAGAAATGATTGGACTCCAATGATTATGGGGAGTTAAGGCAACAATAAATGCAACTTTGTGTAACTGCAGCGTGAGAAACCGGATCGGTTTTGACTCCAACCGAATCGGTTGTATTTTGACCAATCGCCCAGCCGGATCCGGTTACGGGTTGTACCGAACGGCTGGGTTATTGTTGTTTTGACTTTTTGTTGACGTTTCTCCTATACGCTTCATTCTTTGCTCTCGCTGATGATTTCCAAGGCCAAACTTGATCTTTCCTTGCTGTAGATACTTAGAAATCATTGTGCTTCCCAATCATTGAATCCACAAGCTTCCTAGCTCGACTTCCTTCCTCGAGAATCTTCCAAATGTGCATAAAAAACTTCATTTCTTCACTATTCGTGATACCTGGCTACATATACATACACAATACGCATCTTTGCACTTTTGCAACAGTTATGAGTAAATATAGCCGATTATCATGAACAAAACTAACAATAATGCTACTAAAAACATGTTCATTTTAGGCGTTATCACCTATAAAAACCAAAAATATTTTTTTCATATTTCTTATTAAAAAAAACAATGGAAGTACAATATTTTTATCAACACTTTGTTCTTTTAAATATTTCACCATTTTTCCCGAACAAGTGTTGTGGGGGAGAATGAAAATTTTACAAGCTTAATAAAAACTTTGTACTTGCATTTTACCAAAAAGATGTTGTGTTATCAAATGTGTTGGAAATATTTAATTGGTGAATACCCTCCTTTGACTTAAATGTTTCTCCAAAATGTATAAAATTCATTTAGTCAAAAGTCGAGGGGGAGTATTGAAAAGTTTCTTGCCAAAATGATCTTAACTTAACCTTGTTGTGAGTTAAAGGACCAAATTTATTGTGATTTGTCATTAAAGGACGAAATGTGTCACTTTCTCAAAGTTAATTTTAACAAAATCAAATTTGAAAGTGCATTTACTCACACAGCTACCACATTTAATACTTTCAACCACCTAATCAACTACCCAAAATTTATCTTCAAATCCGTGCTTGTTTTTCAAAATCTGTAAGTGTTATAATGATCTTATGATGTTTATAAACAAAGGTTTTTGATTACAAGCTAATCCAACAGGTGGATAATTCACAATTTGATTTTAAACATTTGTGTTCTTGACCGAATTGGGTATTTTTGATTAACAATGTTATGGTTAAAGATTTTTGTGGGGAAATGTTTCCAACAACATCCTAAACATGTTTTCATAACTCAATCGTACCTAGAAACATCAATTGTGTGATTTTGAATTTTAGGGTTTATGCACAATATTTTGGTATTTTAATTATGTAGTGTTTTAATTGAAAGTTGTGAATAAGAAAGTGTTATTAGGTGATATGAATCATGTTTGAACACTTGAATTAGACCAGAAACATATCAAAATTCATTGTCACACCCCCAAATTACCTGTTTTGCAGCGGAATGGAATTCTTGGGGATGACTGTCATAGCATCACAATTACAATTATATTGAACGACCTAAAGTGTCGTTTGAAAAGCACATCGTTTGATATATTAAAAACATTCAGAGTTACAAAAGATAGGTCCCAAAAAGTAGATAAAGTTTGCGGAAATAAATTTGTTTTAATCCAAACGATGTTTTAAAGTGTATAAAATCCATGTGAGACGCGTCGTCACCGCGACTCTATGATAAGTCTCCATGCATGCCATGAAGTATATGCCTTAAATACCTGAAAATAGATTGCTAAAAGTGTCAACACAAAGGTTGAGTGAGTTCATAGAGTTTATGTAAATGTTTTATACGACTACCACAAGTATAGGCCATGTATGACAAATATGTCACATAAAAATGTAACAATTTCTATAAGCACATGACACCGAAGCTAGACTGTTCCTGATGTTCGCCCCAACAGAGTGTTTTGCCAAACAACTCAATTAATGATATTAAATGAAATGCATCCATTTGACCAGTTGAGACCACCAACCCGGATGGAGGAGTCACCCTCAATAGATCTACTCACTCACCCTCGATTCTTCCGGAATTAACGGTTCATGATTATGAAATGGGGACATTCAATTGGCAATGAAGTAACTTAAGCAATGTAATGAATTTGATATACTTGGTATCGTTATAAAAATGATGTGCAATGTATTCTCCCCCGTAGGTTTGAAATAATGTATAAACTTGAATAAATCGGGGCTATAAAAACTCACTTGGTACAATGACGTGATGGCAAAAGTGAGTACACTGAAATTTAGCGAAAATAGCTAACTGCGACCTATTATGGATGATATGATCTATAATAAGTCATGATGTAATGTTATGCATGCAACTCATATGATATCTATACCACTTGTGCGTTTTTGAAAATAAAGTTTATCGTCGAAAAATAAGTTTATAACATATTGTCAAGTTATAAATTACTTTACAAGTATTTACGTTGAAATGATATCCTACGATAGTCATTTAGTGATTTATTTTTAAATTATAGTTTTCGTCGCAAAACAATATAATTTGACAATTCATGAAAGTGACTAAATGGCCTCGAAAAGCTAGTCGTAAAATAGTGAATATCGAATGTTAGAAAACAAACTCAATGGTTTTGGAAAGCTTATAGCATTATCTCAAAGTCTTAGCATTTAACTTTTGATCATAGAGGTCTCGATCATGGAGAAAAACATAGGTAAAGTAGGGTACTTGTACCAAAAATATTGTTTAAGGGTAGTTTTCGGCAAAGTTTGAGTGACCGTAGTTTATTCGTTACAACTCTGTTTGACGAACGGTTGAACATTTTGGAAAATAGGCTAGGTGAACTTGCTTTTACTAAAAGACATCGTTTTCTAAAAAGTACTCCATCGATGTGAAAAACGACTCCCAACATCGCCACTAGCGACAACTAGTTTGGCTATTAGAAAATATAAGTGTTTTATACTTGTGACAAATAGTTACGATATCCTTATTTAAACGCGTATAATTTAGTCGTTATAAGTCCGTTTTTTACTTTTTATATGTCCTTAGCTTCATGTTAAAGTATAAACTAATATATTTTAGATAAATCGACTCATTTAGATAACGCTTAAGACTCATTTTTTACCCTTAAAAATCTGGACAGCATGCTGATTTTCCGGAAAAATATAGTTTTCGTCGTTAAACTTGAAAATAGCATAACTTCTTCGTTATAAATCCGTTTTAACCCGTTCAAGCGACCACGTTTTCGTTTTAAAGTATATTTTCTGAATATCTAGCCCAAAATATTTTACAAACTGTCGAATTTTCCATATTTCACAAAAATGATCAGACCCTTATTTAATGTTGCCGAAATTGATTTTTCTTGCTTAATACTTATTCTAACCACTTCAAATCAGCACCAAATCTATTCTAAACCTACCATACACCTTCTTAGAGTTTCATGGGTTCCTAAACATCATCAAAAATAATATGTTTCAAGGGATTAATTATAGGATGACATATACTAATTATAAGTACTAAAAACATTAAAAGTGATATAGAGATACACATGAAACTTGCATGATTTCTACTAGAATGATAAAAATGACTCATGAATATTATGAAAGAGTAAAAATGATCATGAAATGCTTACTAGTATGATGATGAGGTTTATGAAACAAGGTTTCCTAATTACTCCTAGGTTTTTATTACAAAACCTAAAAGAGAGTATACCAGTGATTGTGAAATAATCTTGTTCTTGAAAAATTTGGCTTACTTCATTTTCTTTCCTTCCTTAGCCGGTTATGGAGAGCAAGATGAGAGAGTTTTATTTTTTTTACACATTCAAATGTGTGTCAGTATGTGTTGGTAGAAAATAATATCTAGTTATTTCAAGCCTAGTCATAAGATTATGTGTAATAGCTAGTAGCAAAAACTAATTTGATCACAGGCTGTGTCATTGTTTTTGGTCGACCAAGTGTAAAAAGAAAACAAGGGTGGTGAGTTTTGTATGACAAATGTATAAAAGTGTAAGTATATTATGTAATTTGTAAGTATAATTAAGTATTTAGGGTAGCGTTAGCTAGAAATAGATTTTAACGGAATAAAATAAAATATATCGAAGTCATAAAAATTAGAAAAATACATTTCTTACAAGTATTGAGTGAAATAATAATTATCGAGTTGAATTTACGAAAACTGTCGTAAATATTTATATATAACAATTTATATACAAAATAAATTGAAAACATTGGGTAAACTAATAATATAATTTTTATAGTTTTAAAATGAGTATAAAAATATATCAGGATAATTTTTGTAAGTGTCGGATCAATTATTCAAAATAAATGATTATGCGATAACGTTTATTTAATAGGAAAATATACGTTTATGAGATATACAAACCCATGCATGAACTAATATGAAAATGACGTTACTAATGATATGTAGACTGAATCTAGTCTATATGAAATGTCCTCAATGATTTTCATGAATTCGCAGCTAAACCCTTACGGTTACGCGAATTTGATACTCGTAAACCTAGTTTACGAAAAATGATGAATAGTGAATCATGAATAGTGATTTTTCTCCCGTAATGAATAGTATTTCGTGAATAGTAAAATTCTGAAATAACCTTTCAAAATATCAAATCGACTTCAAAAACGATGAATAGTAACTGGTAAATAGTAATTATCCGAGATGAATAGTAAAATTTTCAAAATTTGTAAAATGACCTGAAATTACGATTTGTCACATTCGCCCACCTAGAAAGGAATTTAGTCCCTGAATTCAGTTCAGGTTGGGTTCTACGGTGTTATCGGTGAAAAGGTGGGGGATATATGAGTCGCATCGGGTCTTCCCGCATTTTCTGAATCGTACTACGCCTTTCCAAGGCGTGACTTTCAACATAACTCTGTTGCCAACTTGAAATTCTAATGGTTTGCGACTTATGGAACATATTTCTAATATTTTGCGGCGTATATTGACGTAGCTTTTTTATCTATGTGTTGTTGCTTATAACTGATTCTTGATCTGTAAGATCACTTTGTTGTTTCATGAATGAGTTATGGACTAATGAGTTGGACTTTCCTGGTTTTGACCCGTGAATAAGTGATTGATACCTCAACCATAGAGTGCCTCAATTGGTGTAGTCAATATGTTCATGTGCTAACTATTGTTGTAAAGCAACTTGTTCGATGAAGAATGATTTGCCTAATCATTTCTAGAAAATCACACATGCCTTGAGTATATCTTCTAATGTTTGAATTGTTCTCTCGCTCTGACCATTGAGCTGAGGATAATAGGCGATACTCATGTCGTAGTAGGTTCCATGGGAATCTTGAAATGATTATCAGAAGTCTAAGGTGAATCGAATAGCTTATAATAGGTACAACTAAAATTGATACCACGTGTCTCGTGCCAAATTTCAAAATGTTAAGTCTGTCGAAAAGGACCTTATTGAAAAGAATAGATTATAGGTAACAGTTGTGATTCCTCGCGTTTCTAATTCTAGCGAATGTCATGACTTGAGTCTTCCTTGCCTAAGGTGCTTAGTCTCCATTACTAAAATGTTTATTGTTTGATGGTGTCTCTTTTAATTTCTCTTATCGAGATATTTCCACGCTCTATGTTGTCAAGTCACAAAACCTTAAATATTTAAGTGATGTGGTGTGGTGATTGATTTCCAAGATTTGTTCCTATTTCACTTGTAGTTGGAGAGTCATTTGTTGTCCGATATGTTTAGACCTGTTGCATCTCTCGATATGAAAGTGAGGTTATCTGAAATTTCTAGAGAACACAATGTCTTAGAGAAAGTTTATATCGATAACCTTAATTTAACTGAATTTTCCTTTAAGGGAAAGTCATTGTAGGGAAGTTCACATATTGTTGAGGCTATGTTTAATGAAATGTTCTTTAGTCTCAGTTAGGAGGCTTTGTTTATTTCTATAGTGTCGCTTAGTGTGTATTCGCTTTGTACTAATCTTGTAACTCGGTCTAGCTGGTACTATTGAAATGATAGAATTTGGCTTCTAGTCCAAAGATAGTGGTTCAGAATGTCTCGTGATGTCTTAAGATTTTTTTTGAGTTTTGAAACATCTTACTACCTACTTCTAGTCCTTGTTGGAAATTATGAAATCCTTTCATTGTTTTCTTGTATCTAGGAATCCTCCTCATAGATGGTATGGAAAGTCTTTCTTAAAAAGGTCACTGGTAAAATTTCAACTTATCATTTGAGTGAGTGATGAATGGAGTAGGTATCTATAGAGTGTTAGCAAAAGAAATTTTTATGAACAATTTATCTGATTACAAAGCTTTGTCTTTGAGTGAAGATTGTTTTAGGAATTTTGAAAAGATGCTTGTTTCTTTCATGACATAATCTTTCTTGAATTATACATAGGTGATCAGGCTATGTATAATCGAGGACAAATGATGTGATGCTTGGTTTTGTTGATATGGTATTTTGTTTCTCCAAGGTTTTAGATGGTATTCGATGTGTTATTTTGAAAGATGGTGGCCTAACAATTTTTCAGAGTAACATGAAAATCGTTTTGCATGATGGTAGTAAATAGTTGATAAAATGACTGAAAATCAATTTATAGGGTGGTAACAAAACAACTTGTTTTAGAACTTTGTGAAACAACTTTACTAAGATGGTGGTAAAATAGCTTGAAATAAAATTATGTGAAATAATTTCATAAAGTGGTAGCAAAATAACTTGAAATAAGATTTGTTGAATGGTTTGTAGGATACATGGGAGAACCTCATAGAATGGTAATAGTCTCCTAATTAGTCAAGAATAAAGTTGCCCTAATCACTAGTAAGATTACGGTATATTGTTGCGAAATGATTGAAAATTGGGCAATTGGAATAGGAAATGAAATAAACAAAGGTTGTGATTATCGTGGAGATAATAAAGGATAAAGATTACATTAGATAGAAAGGTACTTATTATCTATTCATGTTGATGGTCTAATCATGTTTCATGTGATTCGTCTGAAGTTTAGGGGTGTGTGTGTATGGATAAAACCACAATATCGATATCAAAAATAACCACAAGAAATGATCTAAAATCCCTTTAGGAAAAAGGATTATGAATCAAAACCCGTGAGTGATAGTGATACGGATTAGGAAATCCGAGTCGTTTCCCAACGAGGTGTGAATGGGCAACGTCGTTATTGGTTCGTTATTAAAATGCTCGATGTTTTTGGATTTTTGATTATATTAAAACTACGGGGAATGGGAAAGCAATTATGGGAATTAAACTACGGGAAATCCTAAGTTACGCAAATGAAACGTGAATAAAATGCAACTACGTCTATTCTAAATCTTAAAAATAATCTAAAATTACTTTCTAACTAAAAATGATATTTGAAAATTAACTAAAAATTAATACTAATATTTTTGATTTTTCTGGAATTTATTTGAATTAAATACTAATTTTAAACTTTAAAAACTAATTAAAAATACTAAAAATTTTGAAAACAAAAGTGAAAATTATAAAAATATTTTCTAAAAATCTAAAATAACTCAAGAGATTCTTCAAAACTAATTTTGTATTTTTCTGAAGATTTTTCTATTTTCTATGAATTAAGATCTATTTAAAACTAATTTAAATGCTAAAAATTACAATTTAAACTAGAAAAAATCTGGGAAATTTATTTTTTTGCTTTTTATAATTTTCTTAATCTAGAAAAAATGAAAATTTATTTTTTGGAACTTTTTCTGATTTATTTGCAATAAAAGCTATTTAAAAATACTTAAAAACTGTATTAAATTAAGAAAAATAGCAAACAAAGTCTAAAGATTATGAAAAATTCAAGGAAATTCTAAAATATTATTCTGCTTCTATGAAAAATATAAAATATGATGCTTATGTGTAAGATCAGAGAGCTGCAGTGCAAACTGCTACCAAATAAGCACTTGAAAATAAGCTACAAGCTACTAAACTGAATTCTGGTTAAAGGAAGTCTAAAAGGATCTAAAGGGAGCAGATTTAAGCTATGGGAGCATGCAATGGGCTAGTGATTAAGGAAGGATTAAGCTAAAATAAGGATTACTAGATTAATAAGCTAATAAGCTATAAGGAGCATACAAATAAGCTATTGGGAAGGGGGGGTCCTATTAAGCTAACTATACTAAAGTTTATAGGAGTGATTTAAGCTATACCTATAGTCTAATAAGCTCTGGAAACTTATTTTGATCACTGAAATAACAACAGTCAAAGGTAGCAAGGGGGGTACTTTGAGCTTATTTATAAGCTAGCAAACAAGCTCAAATCTCCAACATGAGCTGAAGCAGACCTAGACCAGGTGCCAAAGAATGCAAAAACCAAGACTTATCACTTTTGAAGCCAAAATAAAGGATTACACAGATCTGATATAAAGTGCATTTTGATGACAGTTATGCTGATGTTGAATTGGGACAGAAAATAAGACCAGATTTGATTATCCAAAAGCTGTTGGATGTTTGTAAAAATTATCTATAAGCTAACCTTACCCACTAAATTCTATAGAAAACTAATTTTTTTGTAATTTTGAAAAGTTTGACTCTATAAAAACTACTTAAGAAGATGACTGAAAGGACTGTTTTAACAGCAAAGATTTTTATGACAACTACAAAAACTTGACCAAACCTATTTGACACTTTATGACACTAAAATAGCACTTGACACAGACCTAAAAGGACTCTAATGACTCAAAAGATGACTCAAGAGAAACTTTTAACAACCCTTTAACCATAAGCTGTTTTGACAGCTTATGGGTACCAAGACCTAAAAAACTACTATTGACTTTATAAAAGATGATGAAATTATTAAAAACACTACAAGGACTACTGAAACTAATTGACCAAACCAAAGCTAACTCAAAAGGTACCTTGAATGGGTCAAAAACCCTTAGTGCCAAACACTCCTTTTTTAGGACTGTTTGGTACAAAATGCTTGGATTTACCCTTTTTTGAGTCTAGCTGGTAAAATGAAGATGAAAGCATAGCCTCTAGATTATGAAAGACAGATTTGAAAATAAGCAAAAACCAATAAGCAGTTTGACTTTTGCTTTTGACTCGTGTTGACTTTTATCAAAAACTGATTAAGACTAAGATATAATGAATCTGAAAAGCTCATATAAGCTATACAGAGCTTATATAAGCTTATAATAACAAAATCACAAGCTTATTACTCAATGTAACAGTAATGATCAAGATCAAATGAGAAAAGATGAAATATTTGGAAATTTTTTTCTAAAACTGAAAATGAGATTACAATGGACTGAGATTACAATAAAAACTTTTAAGAAAACATTAATAAACTACTGAAAGATTGAAATACAAGAAACATTAAGCTAATTTGAAACTAAGGAATTTCACGATTACAATTTGAGCAAAGGGGTCTATTTATAGCCTTCAAGAGCCTTGGGATCCTTGATAGAAGAGCCTAGAAGCAATCCTCAGCCACACAATCACATCACTGTCACTTCCTCCAATCATAGTGCTCCAATTCACATGGTGAGGTGTTGCAGCCAATGAGGTAGCTCCAATTAGCCACGTGTGAAGCTTATCCTGACATGTCAGCTACTCTCGAATGATCCAAAGAAGATGCTAGTACGATGTTGGGTGATTGGGAGTGGGTAAAACGGGCGCGTTTGGATTTGGGGAAGACAGGTACTGTAGGGCGCGTTTGGGATTGTTTATTATTTTTTGAGTGAGTTTGACCGGGGTGTGGGTGTTGACTCGGGTAAAAAGGTGGGAACGGGTTAAGTATACCGGGTTTTTATATTGGACATGGGTTTGTATTGGAGGACCGGGTCATGTATTAATGTTTGGGCCGTGTATGTTGGATTTGGATTTTGGACTAATAAAGTGATCAAAGGTGTATTTCAAGGACCCAAAGTGTAAAATCTGATTTTCCAAGGGCCAAAGCTGTAATTCTGAAAATCTCTTTCAAGGGCCAATCTTGTCATTCACAATTAATCCAAGGACTGAATTTGCAAATTCAGAAACTTGAGGGATCACTTTTGCCAAATGCTCAAAGATGAGGGGCTGATTCTGACAATTTTTTCAAATATGATCATATCTTCCAAAAATCATCCACAAAGAATAAAACTCTTCACAAAAGCATAATTTTGATCTTCCGGCTCAGCTTAAGCTCTCTTAATCTCTCGTGCTCGGATTTACATTTGATTTGGCTTCTTTTTGTGTGTTTTGTCACATCCGTACCTGCACATGCAAAAACTCATCTACATGTGTTTTGTCACATCCTTTTTATGGCGACCGAGACAACTCATCTACGAGTCCAGAGACAGAAGCTTTATTTAGACATCTCCCGGATCCGAAGTTTGGCTTAACACTATTTCAGCACATTTGCATTTTTGCAATTTAGGCCCTTGGTCTTTTAAACTACTAACTCAACGGGAATACCATTTTATCAGAAGTCTTATTATGACTTTGGATTTTCCTCTGCCTTTATAGAAGTCTATGACAACTTTTATAGCTTTGGATTTTTAATTTTAAAACATTTGGGCTTTATTTCGTGTTAATTTTTGTGCCAAACTCCAAACCCTACGGTTTTTATAACAATAGAAACAATAGCAGAAAACTATCAGGAATCAGTTGTCTATTACACCGTAACACTGAAAGTACCTCGATGTGTACCCAACTCTCATGGGCAAAGATTCTCTAAAGAAGACAAAGAACTAACTATCGCCAAAAACTCAACATCTCTAATTATTATTAGACAAATATGGGGTGAAACAATTTTGTGGGAACAACAAGCCATAAGTACCTTCGATGGGCTCTAAAGAGAACCATCTACTCCACGCTTAGCATCTAAACTCATAAGTAACTCTATCATTTCTCGATCTCCGCAAATTTAAAATCCCAAATAATGAGATCCGCGGATGCTTGGCCGATAATTATTAGATTATCTATGGTTAAGGGAACAAGCTAGGGCTCAACACGCCCGGTCAAGTCAGAATTCTATTCCTACTCTCACCAGCGGAAAGTCAACAAGGTGTCAAAAACATATATTAGCTTAGCAAATGCTTTGTCTAATTGAAATTAAGTACTGCATATTAAAAATCTCTAAGGGAAACTTGCAAATTCTTGGCCTTGTGAGCTAGAATTCGCTTTTTATAGCTTCTTATCTAAGAGACTAGCAAACTTTTCAATCAAAAAGACTTAACAAAAATTTTAAAAATTTTCACATTTTTGCACAATTTTTTATTTTCTAAGGAAAAACGGGGTTGCGAGAGTACACGACAAAAAGTAAGCAAGTGCGGTCAAATCAAATCGAAGATTACCCTACCCCAGACTAGAACGAAACATTGTCCTCAATGTTTAAAAACAAGGGTATCAACAAAAATCTAAAAGCCGTTTATTAAGTATGCTAAAAGATAAACGTTAGTCGATAAGATTTCGGATATAGGATTTCCATCAGCATCGATCATGAAACTCGAGTAGAGAAAAGACAAACTTCGAGCACGAGAGTCTTCATATCGGGAAAATCCTACACAACATCACAAACAACCAAACACGAGAAATCGAAGAGGCTAACCCCTTCACGTCACTTATTAGAAAATAGAAAGAAAATAGAGATAAGCATGGGGTGCCTCCCACGAAGCGCTATTGTTTTTGGTTACCGAGTCGCTAGCTTGACTCGATCCCCGAATTCAGTTGTCCTTAGGGAAAGTTTGGAGATCCGGGACAACCATAGATGGGATGTCCCCTCCAAAATAATGTTTCACACGATGGCCATTCACCTTGAAATTTGGGCCATCGGGCTGAGAAAGCTCCACCGTTCCATAAGGGAAAACTTGAGCAATGGTGAATGGTCCTGACCAACGGGTTTTGAGTTTGCCCGAGAATATCTTCAATCGAGAGTTAAAAAGGAGAACTTGATCCCCAACGTTGAAAACGCGGTTTTTGATTTTAGAATCATGAATCCTCTTAGTATTCTCTTTGAAAATCAAATAATTCTCGTAAGCCTGATCCCTAAGCTCATTTAATTCATTCAATTGGACTTTCCGGTGATCACCCGCGGTCTTAAGATCAAAGTTTGCATGTTTCAAGGCCCAGAATGCCTTATGTTCGAGCTCGATGGGCAAGTGACAAGCTTTTCCATACACCAACTTAAATGGGGTGCACCCGATGGTTGTCTTGTATGCGGTGCGGAAAGCCCATAATGCATCATCGAACTTATCAGCCCATGAAGCTCGATTTTCTCCTACGGTCCTTTCTAAAATCCTTTTCAAACCACGATTGGAGACCTCAACTTGTCCGCTCGTTTGCGGGTGATACGCGGTAGAAAGACGATGGGTAACTCCATATTTAGCCATAACTTTAGCGAATTGTTCATTACAGAAATGGGTACCGCGATCACTGATGATAGCACGAGGTGCTCCGAATCGGGAAAACAAATTCTTCAGAAACTTAACAACCACTCGGGCGTCATTGGTGGGGAGCGCCTTCGCTTCAACCCATTTAGACAAGTAGTAGACGGCCACGAGGATATACTTATTACCCTTAGATGATGGAAATGGCCCCATAAAATCGATGCCCCACACGTCAAAAATCTTGCAAACTTGAATAGCATTTTGCGGCATTTCATCCTTTTGCGAAATCTTCCCTTGACGTTGGCAAGAATCACAAGACTTAACTAAATCATGAGCATCTCGATATATGGTAGGCCAATAGAATCCGGAATCAAAAACCTTCTTAGCGGTGTAGCTTGCACCATGATGGCCACCAGTGGGTCCGTTATGGCAAACATGAAGAATATCAAGAGCCTCTTGGCCATGAACACACCGCCGGATTACTTGATCCACACAAATCTTAAACAAGTAGGGATCGTCCCAGAAATAATGCTTAACATCTTTGAAAAACTTTTTCTTCTGTTGGGACGACATCCCTTTCACAATAAAATTGCCCGCATGGTAATTTGCAAAGTCGGCAAACCATGGGGTGTTTGGGTCTTTCTTAGCAATCATCCCAAGTGTCTCAAGAGGAAATGTTTCCGTGATCTCCTTTTTCTCGAGCACACTTTGATGGGGATTTTCAAGTCTAGAAAGGTGATCAGCAGCAAGGTTCTCTGCTCCTTTTTTATCAAGAATAGTAACATCAAACTCTTGAAGGAGGAGAACCCACCGAAGTAATCGTGGCTTAGCATCTTGCTTTGCCAAAAGATACTTTAGGGCAGAATGGTCAGTATACACTATGGTCTTTGACAAGACAAGGTAAGGTCTAAATTTCTCGAAAGCATAAACAACGGCCAATAATTCCTTTTCAGTAGTCGTGTAATTGTGTTGGGCCGCAGACAATGTCTTACTCGCATAGTGTATGGGTTGAAAATGTTTCGATTTACGTTGCCCTAAGACTGCCCCAATTGCGTAATCACTTGCATCACACATGAGCTCAAAGGGCAAATCCCAGTCGGGGGCAACTATGATCGGAGCTTCAGTTAATTTCTTTTTGAGAAAATTAAATGCTTCAACGCATTCATTGGTGAAGATAAACGGAGCATCCTTCTCGAGGAGATGGGTCAGAGGGCGGGCTATCTTAGAGAAATCTTGGATAAAACGGCGATAGAAACCGGCATGACCCAAAAAACTCCAAATACCTTTGACGGTAGTGGGATGAGGGAGTTTAGCTATAACGTCGACTTTAGCTCGGTCGACCTCAATCCCAGATTTTGAAATCTTATGGCCGAGGACAATGCCCTCTCGAACCATGAAGTGGCACTTCTCCCAATTCAAGACCAAGTTGGTATCTTCACACCGTTTTAGCATGTGGTCTAGATGAGAGAGGCAAGAAGTGAAAGAATCTCCATAAACCGAGAAATCGTCCATAAAAACTTCCATAGACTTCTCGATCATGTCATGAAAAATAGCCATCATGCACCTTTGGAACGTACCGGGAGCATTGCATAAGCCAAATGGCATTCGTCGGTAAGCAAACGTTCCATAAGGGCACGTGAAAGTCGTTTTTTCTTGATCATGCGGATCAATCGGAATTTGAAAGTAACCAGAAAAGCCATCGAGGAAGCAGTAGAACTCATTCCCCGCTAAACGTTCGAGCATCTGATCCATAAAAGGTAGCGGGAAATGGTCCTTGCGAGTAGCATCGTTCAATTTTCGATAATCAATACACACCCTCCATCCGGTGATGAGGCGTGTGGAAATCAACTCATTATTGTCATTGGCAACGACGGTCATCCCTCCCTTCTTCGGGACACAATGGATAGGGCTAACCCATGAGCTATCGGAGATTGGATAAATGATTCCGGCGTCGAGGAGTTTAAGAACTTCCTTTTTGATAACCTCATGAATTTTCGGATTAACCCTACGTTGTTGTTGAATCACGGGTTTACAATCATCCTCCATCAGGATTTTGTGGGTACAGAAACGAGGATTGATTCCTTTGATATCAGAAATTTGCCAAGCGATTGCATTTTTATGTTTTCGAAGGACATCCAAAAGTGCGGTTTTCTCCTCATCTTTCAAGTTTTTAGCAATGATGACGGGAAACTTGTTTGGTTCTTCAAGAAAAGCGTATTCAAGATGAGGAGGTAAATCCTTGAGCTCGGGCTCCGAAGATTTTTCATTAGACGTTTGTACTTCTTTGAGCTCTTCGATCGTAATTTCCTTCGGAGGGAGTGACGGTGATGGATCTTCATTTAGCAATTGTTCAAGATAAAGGATATCTCCCTCCGAATCATAAACACCATCATCAATTCCCGGTGGAATCGATTCATCATCAGCAAGAAACTCATCGATCTCTTCCAAAACGAAATCACCTCCCTCGAATGGAGTAAGAGAGGGGGAAGAGTCGGCAATTATAGGCTCAGAAGATGGTTCAAAATTTTCAGAAGGAATGGTGGGATTGCCACCCATAAAATCAAGAAGCTTTTGAGCATACTCCTCCGTAGCAATATCGAGAACGTCGATTCGATTAATAGAAGCATCATCATAATTGGAGGAGTATCTCGAAGGATGGTTAATGTTAAATGAGACGGTTTCCTTATGAGATCGTAAAGTAATTTCTCCTTCATAAACGTCAATCATCGCACGGCCCGTTCGTAAGAAAGGTCTTCCGAGAATAAGCGGCACTCGGGAATCAGCATCAAAGTCAACGACAACGAAGTCGGCGGGAAAATGTAGTGGTCCGACTTTCACATAGACATCCTCGGCGATTCCTTTCGAATAGAGGTTGAGCGGTCCGCGAGTTCAAGAGTCATCTTAGTAGGAGTTAGATCCGGAGAGAAAGCTTGTTATAAATCGAAAGAGGCATTAAGTTAATACTCGCACCAAGATCGGCCAAGGCGGAGCATTTCACAATTCCCGGAAACTCACAAGGGATAAGAAATTTGCCAGGGTCTCCTAACTTTTCCGGAAGTTTCTTGAGGAGCACCGCCGAGCAATTCTCATTCAACGGTGTTTTTGCAATTTCGGCCAACTTTTCCTTATTACTCACTAAATTTTTGATCATGGCGGCAAATTTCGGCATGAGGAGTAAAGCGTCGGTGAAACTGATGTTAAAATTCAAGGATTGAATGATTTCAACAAATTTCTCCATTTGGTTTTTGGTTTTATCACGAATCCTTTGATCTTGAAGTCTAGACGGATAAGGAAGTGCGGGTTTAAAAGTAGTCTTCGGAACATCGGGTTCCGGAATCGGAGTCTGAACGACCAGAGGTGGGACGGGTGTGGTTTGCACATTCTCTTCAATAATCACGGGTTCTCGTTCCTCCTCCCTCACCAGCTGAGTAGGAAACGATGGTTCATCATAAGCCTTACCACTCCCTATGGTTATAGCTTTTAACTCACCCTTCGGGTTGGGAATGGTATCACTTGGAAGAGATCCCGAACTCGAGGGTTGACTTATCTTACACAAAACAGCATTCAACATATTCTCAAGTTTATTCTGCGAAGCATCCAATTTGTTGTTCTGAAGTCGAATCTCATTTCTAAACTCATTGCTTTGTCTAGTCAACGAAGATTGAAACTCATTTCTCAAACTTGAAATCTGAGTTTGCATGGTTTGGATGGTAGCATTATTGTGTTGAACGTAATTTGTGAATTCATTTGAAGGCAAAGGCAGAGCTTGATAGCTTGAATTTGGATATCCTTGATTGTAATTGACTCCTTGATTCGGGTATTGATTTGGTGGGGCTTTGAATTGGTTTTGAACATTTGGTCCACGAACTTGATTTTGATTAAAACGAGTCTGATTGTTCGATTGAGAAAATCCCGGAGGTACCATTTGATTACTAACACGAGGGTTTGGTTCAACTTGAGAACGGTATTGGTTACCTCCGGTTACGGCATTTGCTTCAAAAGGATTTCCATCGGTGGCGGTACAATTGTAGTAGGCATGCGGGCCACCACAAGTAGTACAAGTCGTTTCCACCGCTTTGACTTGAGCGGGTGGAGAAGAATTAACCTTCGCGGTCTTAATCTTAACCAAAGCCTGAATCATGTCCGTAAGCTTATCAATCTTAGCATCGGTGCTAGACGTATTTTCGTAAGACGAGGACGATGGTGTAACACCCACTCGGGCAGCAACCGATTTGCTACGTGAGGTACGAACTTTAGATTTGTTCTCAATAATCAACAAGGCATCTCTCGTTGATCGTGTCAACAAATTACCACCGCGGCGGCATTGAGAGAGTCTTGATCAGTCTCATTCAAACCGTTATAGAACGTATCAAGTTGGTGTAATTTCGTAAAACCATGATGGGGACATTGCCTAAGCAAATCTTTGAATCGGTCCCATGCCTCACTAAATGATTCATCAAATCTTTGTGTGAATTTCGTTATTTCATTTTTTAAACTTGTTGTTTTAGACGGTGGGAAGAATTCGTTCACGAATTTTGACACTAAATTCTCCCATGTGGTTATCGATCGAGGGGTAGTTTCTCGAGCCAAATCCGGGCAGCCCCTCAAGTGAAAATGGGAAGAGTAGAAGCTTGATAGCCTCTTTCGGAACGTTACGGTACTTGATCGTAGACGTGAGCTTGTTGAATCGTCGGATATGAGAGTGAGGATCATCTCTCTCAAATCCGTAAAATTGGCTTGACGAAACCAAATTTATCAATCCGTGTTTAAGCTCAAAGTTATCGGCAACGATTGCCGGGACGACGATGGCTTCTCCATAACCCTCGGTGTGTGCTTGGAGTTGCTCTAGCATAGATCAGTTGTCCTCCACCATTTCAACAATGGGCGGAGTCGGATTAGTTCGAATCTCGGGTTCGACTAATGGAGCACGTCTATTTCGCCTTCTCGGAATTGTAGCGGCTTCACGTATCGGTCTGTAGTTATTAGAACGAGTGCGCATGCACTTTCAAAAACCAAGGCAATTAAAACGAACGGTATTCGAAAACACAGTGAACTTAACCAATAATCCCAAGTGAATAAATCACCTCTATAAGACAAACGCACAAGCGAGCGGAGAAGCTTTTTTAGGTCAGCGCGAAGCTTATTAAAAACCCGCTTCTTTTCAGCCGCAATTTAATGTCAGGCCGTCCTTATACCCACCACACAGTTTGTTTATCAAATAGAAATAAATCGACTCACAAGCGACACAAAGGCAAGTTTTTGATCTTTAGTTCGGGAACTTATTAATGATAACACCTCTGTTGAGAATGTTATATAATTGATGTATTCTATTTTAAGATCAAAAACAAAAGAGAAAATCTTTTTGTATTTTTAATATGATATATATATATACAAAAGAAAAAGGAAAATATTTTTTTACTTTTTTGATTTTAATAAAAAAATAGTAACTTCACAAAGGAAGGATCTCGAGTCACTAATCGTCAAACCTTTAACGATATTGTCGCGACACAACCTCCCCGGCAGCGGCGCCAAAATTTGATTCGTCTGAAGTTTAGGGGTGTGTGTGTATGGATAAAACCACAATATCGATATCAAAAATAACCACAAGAAATGATCTAAAATCCCTTTAGGAAAAAGGATAATGAATCAAAACCCGTGAGTGATAGTGATACGGATTAGGAAATTCGAGTCGTTTCCCAACGAGGTGTGAATGGGCAACGTCGTTATTGGTTCGTTATTAAAATGCTCGATGTTTTGGATTTTTGATTATATTAAAACTACGGGGAATGGGAAAGCAATTATGGGAATTAAACTACGGGAAATCCTAAGTTACGCAAATGAAACGTGAATAAAATGCAACTACGTCTATTCTAAATCCTAAAAATAATCTAAAATTACTTTCTAACTAAAAATGATATTTGAAAATTAACTAAAAATTAATACTAATTTTTTTGATTTTTCTGGAATTTATTTGAATTAAATACTAATTTTAAACTTTAAAAACTAATTAAAAATACTAAAAATTATGAAAACAAAAGTGAAAATTATAAAACTATTTTCTAAAAATCTAAAATAACTCAAGAGATTTTTAAAAACTAATTTTGTATTTTTCTGAAGATTTTTCTATTTTCTATGAATTAAGATCTATTTAAAACTAATTTAAATGCTAAAAATTACAATTTAAACTAGGAAAAATCTGGGAAATTTTTTTTTTTGATTTTTATAATTTTCTTAATCTAGGAAAAATGAAAATTTATTTTTTGGAACTTTTTCTGATTTATTTGCAATAAAAGCTATTTAAAAATACTTAAAAACTGTATTAAATTAAGAAAAATAGCAAACAAAGTCTAAAGATTATGAAAAATTCAGGGAAATTCTAAAATATTATTCTGCTTCTATGAAAAATATAAAATATGATGCTTATGTGTAAGATCAGAGAGCTGCAGTGCAAACTGCTACCAAATAAGCACTTGAAAATAAGCTACAAGCTACTAAACTGAATTCTGGTTAAAGGAAGTCTAAAAGGATCTAAAGGGAGCAGATTTAAGCTATGGGAGCATGCAATGGGCTAGTGATTAAGGAAGGATTAAGCTAAAATAAGGATTACTAGGTTAATAAGCTAATAAGCTATAAGGAGCATACAAATAAGCTATTGGGAAGGGGGGTCCTATTAAGCTAACTATACTAAAGTTTATAGGAGTGATTTAAGCTATACCTATAGTCTAATAAGCTCTGGAAACTTATTTTGATCACTGAAATAACAACAGTCAAAGGTAGCAAGGGGGGTACTTTGAGCTTATTTATAAGCTAGCAAACAAGCTCAAATCTCCAACATGAGCTGAAGCAGACCTAGACCAGGTGCCAAAGAATGCAAAAACCAAGACTTATCACTTTTGAAGCCAAAATAAAGGATTACACAGATCTGATATAAAGTGCATTTTGATGACATGTTGAATTATCATCTATGTCTATAGAAAACTAATTTTTTGTAATTTTGAAAAGTTTGGGGACTTGACCAAACCTATAAGACACTAAAATAGCACTTGACACAGACCTAAAAGGACTCTAATGACTCAAAAGATGACTCAAGAGAAACTTTTAACAACCCTTTAACCATAATTTGTTTTTGACTTATGGGTACCAAGACCTTAAAAACTACTATTGACTTTATAAAAGATGATGAAATTATTAAAAACACTACAAGGACTACTGAAACTAATTGACCAAACCAAAGCTAACTCAAAAGGTACCTTGAATGGGTCAAAAACCCTTAGTGCCAAACACTCCTTTTTGAGGACTGTTTGGTACAAAATGCTTGGATTTACCCTTTTTTGAGTCTAGCTGGTAAAATGAAGATGAAAGCATAGCCTTTAGATTATGAAAGATAGATTTGAAAATAAGCAAAAACCAATAAGCAGTTTGACTTTTGCTTTTGACTCGTGTTGACTTTTATCAAAAACTGATTAAGACTAAGATATAATGAATCTGAAAAGCTCATATAAGCTATACAGAGCTTATATAAGCTTATAATAACAAAATCACAAGCTTATTACTCAATGTAACAGTAATGATCAAGATCAAATGAGAAAAGATGAAATATTTGGAAATTTTTTTTTTTTTTTTTAAACTGAAAATGAGATTACAATGGACTGAGATTACAATAAAAACTTTTAAGAAAACATTAATAAACTGCTGAAAGATTGAAATACAAGAAACATTAAGCTAATTTGAAACTAAGGAATTTCACGATTACAATTTGAGCAAAGGGGTCTATTTATAGCCTTCAAGAGCCTTGGGATCCTTGATAGAAGAGCCTAGAAGCGATCCTCAGCCACAAAATCACATCACTGTCACTTCCTCCAATCATAGTGCTCCAATTCACATGGTGAGGTGTTGCAGCCAATGAGGTAGCTCCAATTAGCCACGTATGAAGCTTATCCTGACATGTCAGCTACTCTCGAATGATCCTAAGAAGATGCTAGTACGATGTTGGGTGATTGGGAGTGGGTAAAATGGGCGCGTTTGGATTTGGGGAAGACAGGTACTGTAGGGCGCGTTTGGGATTGTTTATTATTTTTTGAGTGAGTTTGACCGGGGTGTGGGTGTTGAATCGGGTAAAAAGGTGGGAACGGGTTAAGTATACCGGGTTTTTATATTGGACATGGGTTTGTATTGGTGGACCGGGTCATGTATTAATGTTTGGGCCGTGTATGTTGGATTTGGATTTTGGACTAATAAAGTGATCAAAGGTATATTTCAAGGACCCAAAGTGTAAAATCTGATTTTCAAAGGGCCAAGGCTGTAATTCTGAAAATCTCTATCAAGGGCCAATCTTGTCATTCACAATTAATCCAAGGACTGAATTTGCGACTTCAGAAACTTGAGGGATCACTTTTGCCAAATGCTCAAAGATGAGGGGCTGATTCTGACAATTTCTTCAAATATGATCATATCTTCCAAAAATCATCCACAGAGAATAAAACTCTTCACAAAAGCATAATTTTGATCTTCCGGCTCAGCTTAAGCTCTCTTAATCTCTCGTGCTCGGATTTACATTTGATTTGGCTTCTTTTTGTGTGTTTTGTCACATCTGTACCTGCACATGCAAAAACTCAAGAAAACAGCAAATATAGCAATAAACGGCTCTTTCTTGGTTATTTTGGGTCAGTTTTGATAATGAAAAGGTATGTGTTTTAGCACATACCAAAATACCCCAGACGAGACCATTGTCGTGTCCCCACGCAATGCAATCAACTCACACTTCTAAAACCAAGGATTTCAATCTCTTTCTACTAAACCTATGAAGAAGTAGCAAAGATTCCTCAAAAGAGATTAAGAAAGCCTTAATTCTAAAAACGCCCCATTTACCTTTTAATTCACATATAGATATTATGATTAAGCACATTCCGGTTATGAGTGACGGTTTGTTGAACTTTCATGTCGATCAATAACTCCAACATTTTTCAAACGACACGTTAGGATCACGGAGTAGAAAACACAACACAGCGTGAAGTGACCATAAGGATAGAATACATCGTCCCTGATTTTTCACAAGTCCCCAAACTAAGCGTAAAATCGAAATCATTGTTAAATATGACTCTAGATGCTAACACTACCCATGGAAGTTACTTGTGTAATTACCTTTTGCTCCCATTTTCCTATTTGCCTCTAGAATTTTTTTATTTTTGTGAGAAATGAATTTCTTCATAATTCTCGTTTCGATAACTTTTATTCCAATAAAGATATGAAGCTAAGTCGCTAATTAGTTATCCACCTTCCCTCGAAAACCATTGCACACAAGAATGAGGTCCACATCAAGGTCCTAATTTCACACGATTTAGGGAGAATATCCTTTTTATGGCGACCGAGACAACTCATCTACGAGTCCAGAGACAGAAGCTTTATTTAGACATCTCCCGGATCCGAAGTTTGGCTTAACACTATTTCAGCACATTTTCATTTTTGCAATTTAGGCCCTTGGTCTTTTAAACTACTAACTCAACGGGATTACCGTTTTATCAGAAGTCTTATTATGACTTTGGATTTTCCTCTGCCTTTATAGAAGTCTATGACAACTTTTATAGCTTTCGATTTTTAATTTTAAAACATTTGGGCTTTATGTCGTGTTAATTTTTGTGCCAAACTCCAAACCCTACGGTTTTTATAACAATAGAAACAATAGCAGCAAACTATCAGGAATCAGTTGTCTATTACACCGTAACACTGACAGTACCTCGATGTGTACCCAACTCTCATGGGCAAAGATTCTCTAAAGAAGACAAAGAACTAACTATCGCAAAAAACTCAACATCTCTAATTATTATTAGACAAATATGGGGTGAAACAATTTTGTGGGAACAACAAGCCATAAGTACCTTCGATGGGCTCTAAAGAGAACCATCTACTCCACGCTTAGCATCTAAACTCATAAGTACCTTCGATAGTGTTCCAATTCACATGGTGAGGTGTTGCAGCCAATGAGGTAGCTCCAATTAGCCACGTGTGAAGCTTATCCTGACATGTCAGCTACTCTCGAATGATCCAAAGAAGATGCTAGTACGATGTTGGGTGATTAGGAGTGGGTAAAACGGGCGCGTTTGGATTTGGGGAAGACAGGTACTGTAGGGCGCGTTTGGGATTGTTTATTATTTTTTGAGTGAGTTTGACCGGGGTGTGGGTGTTGAATCGGGTAAAAAGGTGGGAACGGGTTAAGTATACCGGGTTTTTATATTGGACATGGGTTTGTATTGGTGGACCGGGTCATGTATTAATGTTTGGGCAGTGTATGTTGGATTTGGATTTTGGACTAATAAAGTGATCAAAGGTATATTTCAAGGACCCAAAGTGTAAAATCTGATTTTCAAAGGGCCAAGGCGTAATTCGAAAATCTCTATCAAGGGCCAATCTTGTCATTCACAATTAATCCAAGGACTGAATTTGCAACTTCAGAAACTTGAGGGATCACTTTTGCCAAATGCTCAAAGATGAGGGTGATTCGACAATTTTTCAAATATGATCATATCTTCCAAAAATCATCCACAAAGAATAAAACTCTTCACAAAAGCATAATTTTGATCTTCCGGCTCAGCTTAAGCTCTCTTAATCTCTCGTGCTCGGATTTACATTTGATTTGGCTTCTTTTTGTGTGTTTTGTCACATCCGTACCTGCACATGCAAAAACTCAAGAAAACAGCAAATATAGCAATAAACGGCTCTTTCTTGGTTATTTTGGGTCAGTTTTGATAATGAAAAGGTATGTGTTTTAGCACATACCAATGTGTAGGAGCAGTAGGCTGTCTAGCAGCAACAGCTTTGAAACTCTCACCGTCCTCAAACCTATAAAATGGTGTAGTGTCTATGGTCTTAGTGATAGATGGTAATGGTGTGTCAAATCATGCACGCTTCCCAAGCTGCAAGTCATATGTATGAGTAGTATCTATGACATGTGATTGTACGGATGATGCTCTAGATGATAATGATGATGAAAATGATGACGATGATGATGATGGAAATCCTAGTGGTAAGTTAGGAGATGATATTGAATGAGATACTACTTTCTTTCGTGTTGTCTCGCGACGTCTCAAAGGTAAAGCTAGAGTATGTACTATTGGACGACTAATAGTGGTATGAGTAGCTGATGGTGGTTGTATTTCATGAGTAGCAGGTGATTTAAGAATGAGGGTAAGAGGATGTACTCTCTTCCTTGTAGTAAGCATCCTAATAGGTCCATTAGGACTAAGCCTATAAGTCCTACCAAATGGTATGATGGTGTAGGTGCAACTTCGCCCTTCTCAAAGGGTTCAGTCTCCATATCGGATAATATGTGTGGTAAGTCTGGTGTAGAATCAACTGATGTTAAAATTTGTGACAGTGAATGATAAGGCATTCTCCATGTCAGATTATGATGTGAGTATAATGGTATGGGTGTCTAAAGACATCAATGAGACAATCGATTTGAAATGAACATAAATAACCCGCATAAAGTGCGTATGAATCCGCATATAAAGTGAATATGCACTTATGATGAAATGATGAGATGCTATGATGATGTAGTTATAGTCTAGGGTCAATGATGCAACCTAGTTCTCTATAACCGAAGATCTGATGCCAATATGTCACACCCCCAAATTACCTGTTTTGCAGCGGAATGGAATTCCTGGGGATAACTGTCATAGCATCACAATTACAGTTATATTGAACGACCTAAAGTTTCGTTTGAAAAGCACATCGTTTGATATATTAAAAACATTCAGAGTTACAAAAGATAGGTCCCAAAAAGTAGATAAAGTTTGCGGAAATAAATTCGTTACAATCTAAACGATGTTTTAAAGTGTATAAAATCCATGTGAGACGCGTCGTCCCCGCGACTTTATGATAAGTCCACATGCATGCCATGAAGTATATGCCTTAAATACCTGAAAATACATTGCTAAAAGTGTCAACACAAAGTTTGAGTGAGTTCATAGAGTTTATGTAAATGTTTTATACGACTACCACAAGTATAGGCCATGTATGACAAATATGTCACAAAAAAATGTTACAATTGCTATAAGCACACGACACCGAAGCTAGACTGTTCCTGATGTTCGCCCCAACAGAGTGTTTTGGCAAACAACTCAATTAATGATATTAAATGAAATGCATCCGTTTCACCAGTTGAGACCACCAACCAGGATGGAGGAGTCACCCTCAATAGTTCTATTCACTCACCCTCGCTTCTTCCGGAATTAACGGTTCATGATTATGAAATGGGGACATTCAATTGGCAATGAAGTAACTTAAGCAATGTAATGAATTTGATATACTTGGTATCGTAATAAAAATGATGTGCAATGTATTCTCCCCCGTAGGTTTGAAATAATGTATAAACTTGTAAAACGGGACTATGAAAACTCACTTGGTACAATGACGTGATGGCAAAAGTGAGTACACTGAAATGTAGCGCAAATCTCTAACTGCGACCTATTATGGATGATATGATCTATAATAAGTCATGATGTAATGTTATGCATGCAACTCATATGATATCTATACCAGTTGTGCGTTTTTGAAAATAAAGTTTATCGTCGAAAAATAAGTTTATAACATGTTGTCAAGTTATAAATTACTTTACAAGTATTTACGTTGAAATGATATCATACGATAGTCATTTAGTGATTTTTTATGAAATTATAGTTTTTCGTCGCAAAACAATATAATTTGACAATTAATGAAAGTGACTAAATGGCCTCCAAAAGCTTGGGGTAAAATAGTGAATATCGAATGTTAGAAAACAAACTCAATGGTTTTGGAATGCTTGTAGCATTATCTCAAAGTCTTAGCATTTAACTTTTGATCATAGAGGTCTCGATCATGGAGAAAAACATAGGTAAAGTAGGGTATTTGTACCAAAAATACTGTTTAAGGGTAGTTTTCGGCAAAGTTTGAGTGACCATAGTTTATTCGTTACAACTCCGTTTGACGAACGCTTGAACATTTTGGAAAATAGGCTAGGTGAACTTGATTTTACTAAAAGACATCGTTTTCCAAAAAGTACCCCATCGATGTGAAAAACGACTCCCAACATGGCCACTAGCGACAACTAGTTTGGCTATTAGAAAATATAACTAAGTGTTTTATACTTGTGACAAATAGTTACGATATCCTTATTTAAACGCGTATAATTTAGTCGTTATAAGTACGTTTTCTACGTTTTATATGTCCTTAGCTTCGTGTTAAAGTATACTAATATATTTTTGATAAATCGACTCATTTAGATAAAGCTTAAGACTTATTTTTTACCCTTAAAAATCTGGACAGCATGCTGATTTTCTGGAAAAATATAGTTTTCGTCGTTAAACTTGAAAATTGCATAACTTCTTCGTTATATATCCGTTTTAACCCGTTCAAGCGACCACGTTTTCGTTTTAAAGTATATTTTCTGAATATCTAGCCCAAAATATTTTACAAACTGTCGAATTTTCCAGATTTCACAAAAATGATCAGACCCTTATTTAATGTTGTCGAAATTGATTTTTCTTGCGTAATACTTATTCTAACCACTTCAAATCAACACCAAATCTATTCTAAACCAACCATACACCTTGTTAGGGTGTCATGGGTTCCTAAAACTCATCAAAAATGATATGTTTCATGGGATTAATTATTGGATGACATATACTAATTATAAGTACTAAAAACATTAAAAGTGGTATAGAGATACACATGAAACTTGCATGATTTCTACTAGAATGATAAAAATGACTCATGAATATTAAGAAAGAGTAAAAATGATCATGAAATACTTACTAGTATGATGATGAGGTTTCTGGAACAAGGTTTCCTAATTACTCATAGGTTTTTATTACAAAACCTAAAAGAGAGTATACTAGTGATTGTGAAATAATCTTGTTCTTGAAAAATTTGGCTTACTTCCTTTTCTTTCCTTCCTTGGCCGGTTATGGAGAGCAAGATGAGAGAGTTTTATTTTTTTTACACCTTCAAATGTGTGTTAGTATGTGTTTGTAGAAAAATAATATCTAGTTATTTCTAGCCTAGTCATAAGATTATGTGTAATAGCTAGTAGCAAAACTCAATTTGATCACAAGTTGTATCATATTTTTTGGTCGACCAAGTGTAAAAAGAAAACAAGGGTGGTGAATTTTGTATGACAAATGTATAAAAGTGTAAGTATATTATGTAATTTGTAAGTATAATTAATTATTTAGGGTAGCGTTAGCTAGAAATAGATTTTAACGGAACAAAATAAAATATATCGAAGTCATAAAAATTAAAAAAATACATTTCTTACAAGTATTGAGTGAAATAATAATTATCGAGTTGAATTTACGAAAACTGTCGTAAATATTTATATATAACAATTTATATACAAAATAAACTGAAAACATCGGGTAAACTAATAATATAATTTTATAGTCTTAAAATGAGTATAAAAATATCAGGATAATTTTTGGAAGGGTCGGATCAATTATTCAAAATAAATGATTATGCGATAACGTTTATTTAATAGGAAAATATACGTTTATGAGATATGCAAACCCATGCATGAACTAATATGAAAATGACGTTACTAATGATATGTAGACTAAATCTAGTCTATATGAAATGTCCTCAATGATTTTTCATGAATTCGCAGCTAAACCCTTACGGTTACGCGAATTTGATACTCGTAAACCTAGTTTACGAAAAATGATGAATAGTGAATCATGAATAGTGATTTTTCCCCGGGAATGAATAGTGTTTCGTGAATAGTAAAATTTTGAAATTACCTTTCAAAATATCAAATCGACTTCAAAAATGATAAATAGTAAAATAATGAATAGTAACCGGTGAATAATAATTTCTCGAGATGAATAGTGAAATTTTCAAAATTTGTAAAATGACATGAAATTACGATTTGTCACATTCATAATTGGAAGTTTAGGGTTTAAGGCCACGTTCAGGATCTAAATCCTTGTTCTGTGGACAAATGTTGTTGAAACTAGTTTAGTATCACTCTATTACACCTTACGAACACACTGAAACAACCTTAACTTGCATCAGTATTGAAAATTTGTTGTTTGTAAACTAAGGGTTTAAGGTTTTAGAGAGTTTATGAATAAGAACATATGTGCTTGATAAATTGTAAAAATGCTTTTGTTGTGTTCTTGATGAAGTATAGACTGAATTGTAACAAATGGAATTGATGTCATGTTATCAGGAAAGGAAATTCGTAAAGTTTGAAAAGGTTACGACTAACCTGAAATTTTACGAACAAGTTGGAAACGTTTATGAATTAGAACGTAATCTTACGAAGAAGGATGTGTACAGTGACTTACTAACTTCTTGGAAAGAAATTCGTAAACTTGGAATGTTTACAAATTAGGCTTATTCTTACGCATAACCTTATTCTTACAAATAAGCTTGGGTTTTACGAATTAGCACTATTCTTAAACGTAAGCGTATTCTTACGAATAAGCTTAATGTTTACGAACAAGATCTATTCTTTACGAATAAGGATTGTTCTTAAGCATTAAAATCATTCTTACGAATAAGCATCCGACTTTATGAATAAGGATCCAGGTTACGAGTAAGAAGCCGTTTACAAACAAGTTAAAAGTTTACGCATAAGTCACAAATCATACTTTGTCTTAATTTACGATAAGCATACAAAAGATTCAAATGTTGTGTTTAAGTGATAAATGAGAATTAATACTTCAAAATTAACACATTCACTTAACTTATCATCACAACGAAAAGCAAAAGGATAAATGTGACTTATAATGTGTAACAGACATCAGTCTATGAATATCATCATCAATCAATGTTGGATCAATGTACTCTAACCAAACTAACTATATAGCTTGTTAAGGGTTTAATAACCTCGGATAAATCTTAAGTTATTAACAATGAAACACTGAGTAATCTCTATTAAGTATGCGGAATTTACTTAACAAAGCTAAGAAAAGTATAACTTTAACTTTCAAAGATTTTATTAATAACTCTAAATCTGCTTGTTTATGCAGACTCTTTTAACAACTCTAAAACTCTAATATCAAATTCTCTAATAACGTACGTACTTTCTAATGCCAACCTAGGGGTCCTTTTATAGGCTCAAGGATAACCCTTGTCGGTTTACAATTTGTAACCTTGTACGACAAGTAATCTAAAAAAAGAATATTCTAGAATAACAAAGCTTTCCATAAACAAATATAGCAGTTCTTTAGCTTTGCAGTACTTTGACTTCGACAACAGTACTTTGACTTCTTCTTTAGCAGTACTTTGACTTTTTCCAGTACTTTGTCATTCTTGAGCACTTTCATATCCCAACAATCCTCCCCTAACTTGAATTCTACTTGCTTGACTTCAAGTTCCTTTGTAAACTTATCTTTAGCAGCTCCATCTTCATGGAAAGATTGTGTCTTTGTCTTTGGATTGTATCTGTGTATTCTCTGTGCTTATATCATCATTATCAAAGTATTCTTTAGAATTTATTCTTTACAGCATCCTTAATCAGTAATCTTTTCAACAACATTTAGCAATTTGTACATTAATTCAGTTTAAGTTTCAGTCTATTCTCATCACTTCCAGGTGTGTAAATGTAGGATCGATATATTTATTGTGTTGATGATTCGGGTGGTCTTGGATGATCAAAATACATGTTTGCCATTAGAGAGAGAAAGTAGAGAGAGGGAGATTTCTTGGTAGAGACTTGGTTCACAAAATTTGTAAGGTTAGATTAAGAAAAGCTCCACCCCTTCCATGGATGGAAGGGGTATTTATAGTTACAGAATACACGACCTCCTATCGGCCTGTGGATCAGGCATACAGTGGGTAAAGACCCGTCCTTCCTCCACGGTATTGCACTAAACTATTCTACGCTACTAATTAACTATTTAACTTCTAAACAACGTAAATAACTACAAGTCTACGAGCTAACTAATGCTAGATAATAATTGGGGTGACCGACTCTCCACTATGGAATTTTCTAATTCCTAACAATCTCCCCCTAAGGGAGGTCACCCCATGTTTTACATTTCAAATCCTAGCATTCTATTCTTGACTTTGTTCTTGAGCTCGTAGACTTCAATTCTTCAATTCCGCAATCTTTGTGCTTTAGTAGTGCAGCTTCAAAGTCCGCATAGTTTTGTACTTTCAGTGGAGGTCTTTGAACTGATCCACATCTTTGATGATCTTCGAGCTTTCTTTGAGATCATCAGCCACAGCAAATCTCTCTGGATCATCCATAGTTGTGTTGCCTTCATGTGATGTTGTGACTTTTGGACCGACATGCTCACACTTTTGGATCCTGACATCTTTCCGTCAGAGTAGCGGAAGCCTTACTGGCTCATGATATTTGCAGAAGCGTAGCAGAAACATAGTATAGAAATATCAGAGCCAGGTTATGTAGATATGCACCAGTCATGATTTCTTAAGATTAAGTGTGGATCTTTGTGAGCATGCGGCTTTGGATTGACTCCTCAATTCTGATCAACTGCAACCATCCAAATGTACCTGCAAACAACAGTTAGCAATAAAACACACGAAAGTGTCTTTGATCACTTTCTTTGAATTGAGGTACACGGCCCACGGTTCCCCGTTGATCAGTACATGTACTGCCTGTGATCAGGTAGGATTCCTAAGAATCTCCTTGACAGGGTTTCGCAGTTGTTCTAGCCGTTCTCAAGCCGGAACGTCTCAAAGAAGACAACATGGAGTGAGTGAACCAGCAAATTGAGATTTACTGATTGGTATAAATGATTTGAAAACAATCGTGTACTGCTTCAGAGAAAGAGTTTTGCAATACGACGAAGGTTTAGAAGAAGAAAATCATTTTTCAATCATAAATACCCTTTTGATTTTGAAGATAATACACAGTCGAAGTGCTAGAGAAAAGAGTTTTTAAGCACAACGACTGGTTTTTCAAAGGTATCCGTCAATCCATAACCTGAACCAGGAGTGATTCAAAAGATTTAATCGCCCCATTGTTTCTGTTCAGTTGTCACATGGTTGATCTATTGGATAGATCTCACATGCCACCTACCAGGAGCTTGTTTGATGTTGGCTCCAGAAGGCTTTCCATCTTCATAGTGAATATGTATGTATATTACTCTGATGTTCTGGCAATACCACAAGGATAATGCGTAGGACTCATAAGATATAATCTCTCTTTCCACAATGTGTGAAACAAAGAGTCTTCATTGAAAGTGTCCTAAAGAGATTTTGTGGATGAACTCTTGGCTCTAGACTCAATTAGTGCACTTTTGGTTCCTATGTCAGAGACTATGGAGAGGGTCTCCTTCTTCAATATCAACAATCTCTAAGAGAAAGTCGATAGATAATGTCGGTTCCCCGTGAGAATGAAACAAGCCCTTTTAAGAGGAACTTGAGTAGTTTGGGAAGTTTATTGCAGTGCGTCACTGGGTCCATGACGTCTTATCTTCAATACCAGTGTTACCTTAGTAACAACCAGTAGCATATGTATTGAACCCGGTTTCCGCCCTAAGGTTGAATTAATGGAGGGCTATTTCTTTTCACCCTTTTTCACATTCAATTCTTTTTCATTCTTCAACCCCTTCAGTGCTTACCGAGACTTCATTACTAGAACCTTGTTGGGTTTATTCCAGTACTAGCTCAGTCTCACCCCGCACTCTTCCCATATCTCATTTTTCTCCTTTTTTCATCATTCCTAAGGACTCTACACTATCTAGTGGATTGTCCTTGGGTAGATCCCTCCGGTTCTGGCGGATCGTGGGAACTAATACCTAACCTCACCATCCTTATAACTCCATACATAAAGTAAAATGGTCGGTCTTTTGGTACAGTTCATTCTTCCATGAAACCAATTGAAAAATCATTTGGAAAAACAATCAAGGTACTTGTGATACGAGATCAAAGCATTTTGTACCTTAAAAGTTTTGATCATTTAGAAAACCTCCCCCTCAGCATGTGCATATGTTTTAGAAATTGTTTACCACAAGGAGGCAAGAGGACTTTGAAATATTTTCTTTGATCATAATTTTCATAGAAAAAAGCCATTTGATTTTCTTGGTAAATTTCTCCCCCTCAATATGTGCATAGGATAAGTGAAATCATTTTATCACATAGAGGCAAGAGTTCTTTTGAAGTACTTTTCACGATCACAAAAGCCATTAAGAAACCATTTGTTCCCCCTCAATATGTGCTTCGAGATTCGAATGCATTTAGCACATATGAGAGAGCAGCCTGCACATTTTCATCAAATCGATCATCATATATCAAGTTTCATTATTAAATCACAAATTCTACCCCGATCAAAAATATCAAACCCTTTGAGATTTTGGATCTCAAGTGATTGAATCAGGTTTGGAAAACATGGGAGAATATGTGGCCAGGTTTAAATACTCATCTTGTTTTTGGATAAATCCTCCTCCTCAACATGTGCATTGTGTATTTGAATTCGTTTGGCACATGGAGGCAGGAGTGCCTTTAAAGGACTAAAACCGATTTCATAAAAACATATTTGAGATTTAAATCATGATCTCTCCCCTGATCAAAAATATCAAACCATTTGAGATTTGTGATCCATTCCAAAAGGTGTCAAGAGAACACTTCCCCCGTGTAGTTGAAATGATGCAGTCCGTCTCTTAGTATAATGCTCAAGAACTCTCTTGAATACACTTCATGAGGGGAATGAAGAACACCTTCCCATGTTCACATTTTTCTTCCCTGATGAACGTGTATGAAGCTCAAGAACCCGAAGTACACCAATATCCAAGAACTCTCCCAAATACACATCATGCCCGGAAGGAAAACACCTCCCCAATGTTTGTGGTAAACAATGGCTTTCTTCCCTGATGATCGTGTATGAAGCTCAAGGACCCGAAGTACACACGTTCCCCAAAGAGAGAACAACCGATAACATTGAAGAAGCAGGCCGAATCACTGATTATCTCTGCGGATGACAATCTCTGCGGATGTCAACTCCGGAATAAGTGATTATATCTCTGAATCACTGAATAAGCCCTCAAGTGAGAAGTGACGCCCCAATGTACACAGTTCTTTCACCCCTGATGATTGCGATAACATCGAGATCATCACACACCAGTGTACCTCTTTTATCTTCAGAAACTTTCATTTACATCACTTCCCCCACGTCGTTGGAATAATAACACTAAAAGCCTTGATGAGTAAAACCTTGAGTTTCTCTGCGGTCGTGACATTTGTTTTCCCGGGATATCTTCAATCACTTAGAAGAGTTAAGTTCATCAAGTTTACTCTCCATGAGTCAAACCTTGAGTTTCTCTGCGGTAATAACATTTGTCATCCCGGGATATCTTCAATTACTTAGAAGAATTAAGTTCATCAAGTTTACTCGCTTTGTGTTTAGATGTGTGTCTCTTTCCCCCTTGCTGGTTTTGACACTTCAGAATCAGCAACTCATTGTAAGCCCGTATACTAGAAATTTGTTGAGAAGAACACTTGAACTCTTGTGGGAATCAACTTGCTGAAGAATATGAGCAAGTCTAATTGGGGATCAAATCTGACATATCACTCTCCCCCAATTAGTGCTCTCCCCTAAACTGACAATCTGTTTGATAAATGCCCAGATTAAGAAGAAGTCTTTGAATAATCAGATGCAATTCGTCTTTAGTCTTCTAACATGCAGCAGAAAATGTAGAACCGACTGTAGACTCGACCTTCTTCAAGATTTTCCAGTTGAGGAATAGATAGTTAACATCTTCAACTCACCAAAACACAAGAATATCACCAAAAAGCATCCCAATTAACTTACATCTTGCAAATCCCCTTAACTAAAATCCCTCCCAATCAAACAAGAACAGAAAGATGTTCATCAAGGAAATCAGCAATCAGGCCGCAACGAACACACAAGATAGTAAAACCAAACTACCAATCAAATCAAACAAGAACAAAGAGATTGTTCGGAATCATCATGTTGATGTATACGTGAAGCATTAAACGAAAGCACTTTGTCGATTAACTCATCAATCCGATTGAAGATGTCAACCAACGGCCCTTAGAAGAAACTCCATGTAAAGATGATCCGATAAGAAGAAGCTCGGTTCTTACATGAGTTAGGAGCCGTATGACCATATATTCTCATAAGTCAATCAACCATGCCGAATTATCACACTTCTTCTCCCCCTCAAGAATTGCATACGGAGATGCCATTCTTGATTAAACAAGTGAATATCTTCAACAAATATAGTCTATTCACACTTCTCCCCCGTAAAATTAGCATATGATGTCGCCATCGTCATATTAGTTGAGCAAGTGGAATAAGAAAACAATCAACAGTAGCCCGGTTCACTTGAGAATTGAAGTGCATGGAAAAAGCATGAAGCATGTTGACGAGAATGGTCATAAATAAGAAGATTTCTCTTCTTACAAAGATAATGCACACTGAAGCGTACACATTTTTTTTCTTTGAGAAACGAGGCTTGAACTGAAGTATTCAAACGTCATAAGAAGATTTCTCTTCTTTGAAAGATAAAGCGCACTGAAACGTACACTTTTCTTTTCTTTAGAGTACGAGGCATGAACTGTTGTGTTCATACATCATAATCTCTCTCTTTTCATCATCTATTGGCAAAACATGTAATCAACCCCATTATCAGTTAGTAGGCTCTTTGAAGTGACAGCTGATGGAGAAAAACCGATATAATGAATTTGAAGTAAACTACCCCGAACTCGTGACTTAAACTTGCACATATGTAACAAAGAGCGGTGCCGATTTCCATTAGCATCTCTAAGTACTCTCTATGTACTCTATACTCTTCAACCAAGCAACCATCAAGTATAAGACGTACATTACCTCTTGAAAATCCACAATTGAAAGTGACACTGAGCACTACAACGTAACTCCTTAAAGTGATAGTTATTTTGTAGTGGTAAGAGCCCAATTCCCCCAAGTGGTAAAAGAAAAGGTAAAAGACACCCAACAATAACTAGATTTCCAAGTCTTCGTTTTTGATAATAAGCTCGAACAAGGATCATGAAGAATCTTCATCCAACCATCCCCGATATCTTCAGATACTAAGTACACTCGCCCGCGATATTTCACTTCAACCTCAAATAAATAATAGTGAATTAACTCCGTTGTCACATCTTGTTAAAAGCTCAAATCTAGCCTTCTTTGACATTTAAATGAACTTTGATAATGGTTTCATCCCGACCATGGTTAGAAGCACGTTACCCCGTAAAACCATGTAATAACCAAACTGCCATGACGAATATCCAAACACACATCCAATTCATGAAGTACACCCTTTTATCCCTTCTTCGAAGCAGAAATCGTAGTACCAGCATCAGATAAGATCCTGAAGTACACTTTCCTTTTCTCCAGGATGGTTCCATCATTACGGGATTTTACAACTCTATAGTTTAAACTGAAAAATAGATTCTTTCGCGGGATTTTACAAAACCAAGAATAAACCGTAAAATAGATCCGGAAATGCTCTTTACTATTACCAGCATGTTTCCATTGTCACGGGATTTTACAAGTCTATTATTTAAACCGAGAAATAGGTTCTTTCGCGGGATTTTACAAAATCAAGACAAAACCGTAAACAATGTCAGCTTGAAGGTGTTATGACAACTTTGGTTTCAGTGAATATCTGTTTTAGGGGAACATGCAGCGGTTCATCAACGGTTCATTATCCAACATCAACAACATCATCAACCATCCAGTAAACACATTGGTAAACACATCATTCACGCAATCTGTCAGCAATTGTAGTGACCACATGAAGAAGTAAACCCGATATATCAAACTCGATCATGATGTAAAATTCCCCAGATTTGTTACTTTGACTTGTACTAATCCTCGTGAACAAGAAATGGTGTACCCAATGTACAAAACCTCTTGACATTCTCAACTGAGTGAGACACCAAAGTGATAGCTACATTGTGGGTTAAGTAAGAAAGAATCACAAACGCAACTAAATAGCCAAGTCTTTATCACCCTCTATAAACGCCCAAACAAGTCATCTTCGCGGAAGGGTGGAAAGAAAGAAGACGAAATAAGTAACCGCGCCCGGAAAACCTCACGACAAATCCAAATAAGAGATACCGTCCAAATAACCCCGTAGTCAACATTTTCCAATGAATACTTTTAGCCGTGACATAATATTCTTTGTGAAGATGTATATACCAAAGTACCAAACCTCATAACCGATCGAATCTTATCATCAGATCTCATTGTCAACTAACAACTCGTATTTCATGAACAAAGTATTAATACCCATTCCAAAAGCCTTAGTATAACATCCGGTATAACTCAACATCACGTTCGATCCAACTCAAGCCCACTTAAGATTAGTACATCCGAAATTAAGAAGCCCATCCGAAATTAAGTACTCTTAGAATTTAAGACTTGTATCAAACAACATTCTTTGAATTAGAAAAATTTGGATGACAAACACCTTTAACACCCATTTCATATGATCCTTATCATTTATCCTATAACCAAGACTCAACAAATAAAGATAGCAGCTCATGAAATGAAACACGAGACCCAGTCAATGATAAGCACACAATATTCCTCAAAATAATTCGGCCCATCTAAATGCCTTGGCCCATTCCCCATTACCGATCCAAACAACCACTCGCACACATGATGATCCAATATTGAGATAACCCTAAAATTTCGGAGGTTATATAAGCCTCACATATTACACTCCCTCAAACCCTAAAAATACTCCAACTAACCCTAAATCCTCATCAATCAGACGCCTCCCACTTCCAAAGTACACTCACAGCCTTAACAAATCCATCTCAATCACTTAACCTAATCTCCTTTATTATTACAGTCCAGACACTCATATATCAAATCACATAAATACCGTATCATTCATAATCCAATCGAATCACATCCATTCACCACAGATCATTTATCACACGATAACAAAGGAAGATCAGTTAGTCCTTCATCATTCGGACAGGCTATGGCTCACCACAGGGATGGTTTAGAGCAAACATCTTGGCTTCAAGATCTATAAAGTATTCACAGGTAGGTATTGTAGCTTTTAGATGTTTTGATTCATATTTCCAATTTAACGAATCTAAGGATGAGGCTAACATTCTTGTTAAACCTCAATCTTTAAAATTTCGGATATGAAATGAAGTCAATCTTCAACAATTGATCAATGATGAAACGAGTTTAACAAAAATTATCTTATAAAGATAAGAACGTTAACTGGACCTGAGATCTTTAGATGATTTTATATGTGTTGAGTTAATTCGAGTCTTAAGGTTTTTGGTGTGTTGAGTTAGAGTCTTAAGGTTTGATTGAAAATAATGTCTGATGTTGTATTTGTTATACCCGAACATGGCTGTGTTTTTGATTCTTAATGAGAAGATAAATTTGGATCCGGTGTTGTGCTACTTTTGTCGACCTCATCTTCATTTCATGTATTACATATTCTAAGACTGATGATGGGATAGAACCTGAGGTCGAGAAGTTTGAGTCGTTACCATATTTGGTATTTGTATGTTGAGGTTGAGTTGTTGTTTTGGAATAGGTTATTGTGGTCGGGAGTCAATTCTTTCTTCATCTCTTTCTGTTGCAAGTCGCTAGCCAAAATTATTGAGTCAAGTCGCTACCACTATTGCTTTTGACAACTCGCTACCCAAAGATTTTCTAAACAACTCGCTACTTATAAACATAAGTCGCTACTTCATTTTTTGAGTGAGTCAAGTCGCTATCAATTTTAAAGCACACAAGTCGCTAACTTGTTCAATAACAAGTCGCTAGGTCACCATAATCACACAACTCACTACCAAAGTCGCTAAAAATGAGGTACAATGAACTTGGACAACATAAACAGCCAACTCGCTAACTAGAACTCTTGTACAAGTCGCTAGTAAGATGTTTGAGTTTTTCCTGCGAGTTTTCCGACCGTATTTCCGACCATCTTCATGATAAACCTAGAAAAACAGTTTTGACCCATTACTGTTTGGACAATAGCAGATAAATGGACTTTAGACACAGAAACATATGTAATATTTGTAATGACCATTGGACTTTGTCACAAAAAAATGTAACTTTTTGACCAAATCAAAGGATACACAGAAAGTGTAAAAACTGTTATCACAAAAAAAAGGCAGCAAAAACTTTTATTCCGACCAATCCATAATGGAATAAAAACAGCTTAAACACTAGATTCGAACCACAATAAATCACTAAACACAAACAACCATGGTACGAAACCACACAAATCAAAGATAACACAATAAACCTTGGCTCTTGATACCATTTGTAGGATCGATATATTTATTGTGTTGATGATTCGGGTGGTCTTGGATGATCAAAATACATGTTTGCCATTAGAGAGAGGGAGATTTCTTGGTAGAGACTTGGTTCATAAAAGTTGTAAGGTTAGATTAAGAAAAGCTCCAGCCCTTCCATGGATGGAAGGGGTATTTATAGTTACAGAATACACGACCTCCTATCGGCCTGTGGATCAGGCATACAGTGGGTAAAGACCCGTCCTTCCTCCACGGTGTTGCACTAAACTATTCTACGCTACTAATTAACTATTTAACTTCTAAACAACGTAAAAAACTACAAGTCTACGAGCTAACTTATGCTAGATAATATTTGGGGTGACCGACTCTTCACTATGGAATTTTCTAATTCCTAACAGTAAACTCCTGTGAGAGGTGAATAATTTAAAATTTAATGGTTTTGATGTCTCTTTACCAAAGCCATTAACTCTGTAGTAGCCAAATGTTTTGATGTGTAAGATCATGGTACACTGATAACCATATGATTTTTAGCAAATCATCAGCTATCAACAGATTTGATTTGTCTTTACCAAAAGCTATACCCTTTTGGACTAGTTAGTTCTTTCATCTATGGTGAACTAATTACCAAATAATGGTTTTTCCACAGCCTTTACCACAAGCCATTTTCTTGTGGGCTAGCCAACTCTTTACATTTACTGATATGGTGACTTGATTACCATACAACTTATTAGCAAGTTGTCAACTATAAAACGGATTTGAGATATCTTTACTAGAGCCGTTTGCTCATGGATTAGCCAATCCTTTTGTAACCATGGTGGATTGATAACCTATTGTTGTTACCATCTCAAAAACCATTTATTTCTTTTAACCTTTGTTTCAAAATATTTATCACTTAACAAAAGTTTTCTTTTCAAAAATCATTAACTGGTTTAAAGCTGCAAGCAATACTTTGATGAAAGTACTGTTTGATCAGCAGTACTTTGAATAAAGTACTGATTTAAAAAAAATTATTCAATTAAGATTCATACCAGTTATTCATCATCATCAGCAATAGTAGTCCATCTGATAAATAGTTTGATGACCATAAGAGCAATTTCATTATCTTCTTCAACTTCCATTCCATGCTCTAGCATTCTCCTCATGAGATCTGACGTAAGCGGATATCTTCTGTCAGCTAACATGTGAATCATAGTCCCATCTTCTAACTCTTGAACATGTACTCCAGATTCTTTAAAGAATCTCCAGCTGATAACCTCCCAATCTTCTTGGTTTTTCCAAATCTCAGCAGTGCTTTGTTCTTCAGTTTCCCAAATAGTTGTGAGATCTCCAAGCAAGACTAAACCAACTCCTTCTGATGGATTGTGTTCAAAATATTCTCGCACCACATGATATAAATGAAATAAATCCACTCTATCTATTATATGCAATAAATCCCATAGCATATTGAACACCCTGAAGCTTTCATCTTCTTTGTGAAACATCAGATAACTTTCATCCTTTGACTCTACAACTTCAAAAGTAGTTATTGGAGATTTGTTCATCTTCATTTCAGTATCATCTTTAGAATACTCAAATTCTACTACTCTTAAGTAATTCCTTAGCTCATCATTAGTATCAGATCTTAACTCAATCTTCTTTGATGACTGTGTATCTTCAACTTAAGTTGTTCTTTTTCTTTTTAAGCTTTCTTCTCTTTCATCTTCTTTCTGAGCATCATCATCTTTATAGTCTTTGATACTATCAACTTGTTTCTGATAAGCTTCTATAATAGCTTCATACAAACCTTTCATCTCAACATAATTCAGCTTATTCAATCTAATATACCCTTGACCTTTCAAATATGCCATCATAGCATTTATTTCCTTAGCAAGATTTGGCCTTCTTGGTAGAGCAAAAATAGGAATAGGTGATTGTAATGGTACAGCAGCTTCAACATTCAATTCTTCTTGGAATTTCTTAGCTGCTTCTTCATTCATAGCCTCTTCATTAGCAACTTCAGCAATCAATTCAGCTTGTAACTTTCTAGCTGCTTCCTCATTTATAGCAATTTGAGCAGCCCTTATCTGTGCTAACGTAGGTTTCTTTTTCTTCTTTGTTTCTACCAACTTACCTTTTCCTTTATCTTTTGGATCTATAACAGGTTGAGAAGCTCTTGATTGTTCTTCAGTAACACCTGGAATGCTAACACCCCTTGGCTTTGATAAATCATGCAAGATTTCAGCAATGGTTTCATCATCACTTGCAGTGCGTATAGGTTTGGGTGTATCAGCTTCCTTTTCTGGTATGACAGTTGAAGGACCAGCTTCCTCTTCAGTTAAAACAGTTGAAGGACCAGCTTCCTCTTCAGTTAAAACAGTTGAAGGACCAGCTTCCTCTTCAAAATCTAAGAGTCTTGGTGTAATTAACTCTTGCATGTAGGTTCCTTGAAAAGCAGTACTTTGATCAGTAGTACCTTGATCATCAGTACTTTTAACTCTAGTGCTTTCTTCCTCAGTACTTTCAATATTAACTTTTTCTTCAGTACCTTGAGGTTGAACATCAGTACCTTGAGGTTCAGCTTCTTCTTTCAAATTCTTATCTTCCAAATTCCTCCCCAATTGGAATGAAGATGATTGTTGAACCTTTTTGCCTTTGGTTATCTTCTTAAATTGCCTAACTGGCCTGCCTTGCTTTCTTTGAGACTTGACCCATAGACGATGATGTTGAACCAATGGCCAGACAAAATTCTTGAGTCTTCTAAACTTAAGCTTCAACTTCTTAATCTAAGTAGCCTGATCTTCAAAAGATTTCTTCAATCTTGTCAATTCTCTTGATAAAGCATAGTTTTTTAGAATTGGATCCTCAGGCTCCATAGCTTCTTCATCTCCTCTAGTTGATGAATGTTCTTCTTGTAGAGAATCATGAACAGAGACTTGTGGAGATGGTGGAGGTGAAACTGCAATATCTTCTTGAACGTCAGTACCTTGTGATGCAATACCTTGTGATGCAGTACCTTGAGAAGCAGTACCTTGTGTAGAAGCAGTACCTTCTCTGTCATCACTCTCTGCAGCCTCATCTCTTATTGCTTGAACAACCTCCATCATAGAAGTGGTTAATGGAGTATGCCTTCCAGTGAATAGATCACTTTTCCTAGCCATAAAAGTGAAAATATTGGCTGGTTGCACCACAACAGGTAGTAGACTGGTAGGCTTTGGTACATCAGCAAGTTGTTTGTTCAGGAACACTTGAATAAACCTTGGATACATCAACCATTTTGAACCATGAGAGATGTGTGAGAGCATTCCATCTAGGATTAGCCTTGAAAAGTTGAAAATGCGATTGGTAGCCAATCCCACTATAGCAGATGCTATATTAGACCCAAATTGTTCCCATGATGTACTTTTAGCACTAATACAATGAAGCAATACATGAACTAAATACTTCCAGTGGGGACAAAATAAGGATTTCTTGAATGTTTGTTCAGTTAAGGACCCTTCATATCCAATGTCCCTGAATGTATCCCAAATCAGTTGCTTATCAAAACGAACAGCCCCTTCTTCATCAAAGAAACAATAAGTCTTCACGAATTGAGGCTTCAGTAACCTTCACAGTTCTTCCAACAACTTTAGCTTGAATATACGAATCATCATTCTCCATATGAACCCTAGCAGTTGCCCAAAATTGTTGAATACAGGGCTCAATGATATCTGGTTCCACTAAACGCGTATAACTAATCGGAGACCCAGTGAGAAAATCAATGATATCATGAAAGATCACATTAGCTTCAGTCTTTTCTAAATTCGCCACCATGTTGTGTTTTGAAATTGTATTACGATTTGCCATTGATGATATGTGTACACAGAAAGTGATATGATGAATAATATGGGTGAAAGAGAGAGAAATATGGAAAAGATTATAAGGTATCAATATGAGAAGGAAATTTGGAGAGTAGTTATTTATAGGTGAGATTTAAAAAATCACAGCTATTAATAACAAAGTTACCGTTAGTAGTAGTTACCCCTCATTATTACCGTTGGAACAGTACTTTGATAAGACAAACAGTTCTTTCCATGTGTGCAGTACTTTCCTGATCAGTACTTTCCAAGCAGTACTTTCATAAAATCAAAAAGCAGTACTTTCCCATTCTCTACTTTACATAGCAAATACAACAAATAAACATGAATGTCCTCCCCTCAAACAATGCATAGGACTAAACTGATACTAAATAGTCCTCCCCTCAAATGTAGCTTAGTAATTAATCATGCCAATGCTTACCACCAAGTGATTGAATCTTGAAACATCAAAACCTTTGGTTAGTAAATCAGCTACATTATCATTCGTGTGAACCTTGACAACATTAATGAGCCTGTGCTCATAACAATCTCTGATGAAGTGATGCCTAATCTGAATGTGTTTGGTCTTGGAGTGATAAACTGGATTCTTCACAATACAGATTGTACTCTCATTATCAATATTGATAGGAGTATTCTTGAAATTGAACCCATAGTCCAAGAGTTGATTTTGCATCCATAAAACTTGTCCACAACAGCTTGCAGCAGCCACATATTCTGCTTCAGAAGAGGATGTTGCTGCAATATTCTGTTTCTTGCATTGCCATAAAACTAATCTTCTTCCAAGATATTGGCATCCTCTAGTGGTTGATCTTCTATCATAATTATCACCTGCATAATCACTATCTGAAAAAGCTTCCAAGTGAAAAGGTGAATCCTTTGGATACCACAACCCCAACTTAGGTTGTTGTTTCAAATAACTAAAAATCCTCTTCACTGCATTCATATGAGAGACCTTAGGTGGGACTTGATATCTTGCACATAAGCAAACAGAAAACATGATATCAGGCCTAGATGCTGTGAGATACATAAGACAGCCAATCATTGATCTGTATAACTTGACTTCAACAGGTTGTCCTTCTTCATCCTTGCCCAATGAGTTGATAGATTTAATAGGTGTAGTCACAGGCTTCATAGCATCAAAATTGAACTTCTTAAATATGTCAGATACATACTTGTCTTGACTTATGAAAATTCCCTCCTTTGACTGCTTAACTTGAAGTCCCAAAAAGAAAGTTAACTCACCCATGGAACTCATTAAAACATCATTCTTCATCAGCTTCTCAAACTCCTTGACCATGGATTGTTTGGTAGCTCCAAATATGATATCATCAACATATACTTGAACCAACATGATATCCTTCTTGTCTCTCTTGATAAACAAATTCTTGTTAATGGCTCATCTCCTGTAACCATGTTGCAATAAGAAAGTAGAGAGCCTCTCATACCAAGCTCTAGGTGCTTGGTGAAGGCCATAAAGAGCCTTAACCACCTTGTAGACTTTGTTTGGATGTGTAGGATCTTCAAAACCTAGAGGTTGCTTAACATACACCTCCTTTGTAATCTTGCCATATAAAAAGGCACTTTTGACATCCATCTAGTAAACCTGAAATCCCATATATGAAGGAAAAGCAAAAAAAATCTAATGGCTTCTATCCTTGCTACAGGAGCAAATACCTCATCATAATCTACTCCTTCTTCTTGTCTGTAGCCTTGAGCTACTAACCTTGCCTTGTTCTTGATGACATTCCCTCTTTCATCTCTCTTGACTCTGAACACCCATCTTGTACCAATTACCTTCTTTCCATCAGGTAGATCTCAAAGTACCCAAACTTCCTAAAGTTTAAATTGAAGAAGTTCTTCTTGCATAGCTTCAACCCAAATCTCTTTAGATAATGCCTGAGCTATATTCTTGGGTTCTTCTTGAGAGATAAAGCAAGTGAACAGGCATGTTTGATGGTCCTTATGATTTAGCCTGTTTTGTTTATAAACAAAGCTAAGCAAAGCATTATGTGGTGTAGAATAACCCTTAGCTTTGGTTCTTGTCATCACTCCAAAAGTTGAAGGACCAATGATTTGATCAGCAGGATGATTCTTATGAATTCTTAACATAGGAGTCTGTGGAACTTCATAATTATCTTCCAAATTTGTGAAATCAGCATCTTCATTGGAATATGAGAAAATACCTTCATTATCTAACTCATCATCAGTATCCTCTAAACCAGGCATGGTTGGATCATCCAAATCATCCAAAGTACTGTCAATAGGTGCAGCAGTACTTTGATAGAAAGTACTGTCACCCAAAGTACTGTGAGTGAACTCTGCAGTCTTGTTCTTTTTCTTTGCTTCCTTGTAAGATCTTCTCTATTCATCATTATAAGAATGTGCTATAACATCTTGAAAAAGCATCTGATTAAGTTCCTGTTGTAAAGCTTGATCCTCAGTAGACAGTGAGGATTTTGGTTCATCAGTACTTTGCTTTAGATCAACAGGTATGGGTTCTTCATCAGGAACAACATCAGGTCTAATATGGACTCCATGAACAACATATTGTAAATCCTCTCCATTGTGCACATGTCGATTTTCTTCTCTAACTGGTACATAATTCATAGAAGGAGTAAAACTTCAAGATCAAACATCCAATCGGGACCTTTGCCCTTCAGATTTTCTTGATCTTCTAAAAATTCAACATGAAGACAATCTTGAACTTTCTTGGTGACTCTGTTGCACACTCTAAAGCCCTTGCTGTTGGTGCAGTACCCTAATAAGTATCTTTCTTCTGACTTGCCATCAAACTTTCCCAAATTATCAATTGTATTTAAAATAGTGAGAGGGCATCCAAAAGGCTTCATAAATTGAATGTTGGGTTTGTTTCCCATTAGCAACTCATAAGGTTTCTTCATCTGAGGTTTTGTGACTGATACTCTGTTAAGCACATAGCAAGCAGTACTTACAGCTTCAGCCCAGAATTGAATAGGTAATTGTGAATCTGCAAGCATAGTTCTGGCTGCTTCAATCAAAGTCCTATTCTTTCTCTCTGCAACACCATTCTGCTGTGGTGTTCTTGCAATGCTGAACTCCCTCTTGATCCCTTTGTTGGCACAAAATTCATCCATAAGCTTGTTCTTGAATTCAGTCCCATTATCACATCTAATACCTCTAACTTTGAGTCTCAATTAGTTTTCAAGTGCTATTATAAGATTATGAATAGCATCAAAAGTATCATCTTTAAATCCCAAGAAAAATACCCAACTGAATCTACTGCAATCATCTGTCACTACTAAGCAGTACTTCTTCTTGTTTAGACTAGCAACAGAAACAGGTCCAAACAAATCCATGTGTAACAGCTCCAAAGGTTCTCTAATAGTTCTTTCCTCAAGCTTCTTGCATGAAGCTTTGTGTTGTTTACCCTTCTTGCACGCCAAACAAGAGTGATCATTCTTGTAAGTTTTTGAAGGTAAACCTCTAACTAAATTTCCTTTGACTAGTTTGTTGATATTCTTGAAATTTACTTGGCCCAATCTTCTATGCCACTGATGTGCTTCTTCAGATGTTGCTTTTGCCACTAAACATGTGGCTCTCCCATAAGAGTGAAGACTCTTCATATCTAGACTATACACATCATTGGTTCTTGGTACTCTAAGTACTACCAAGTTGTCATCATCAAGCTTGAAGTCAAGTGAAAGTATGAGACATTCTATGTCAGTGAATAACACAGGGTGCTTTTTGTCACAGATTTGAGAGACTGACAAAAGGTTGAACTTGAGCTCCTTCACATATCTAACATTCTCAAAATCTATGCTCCCTGTCTTGATGGTTCCTTTTCCAGTGATTCTTCCTCCATTGGGATCATTCCCAAATGCAACTTTTCCTCCATAAATAGATCTAAAATCTGACAGAATCTCCTTGTCTCCTGTCATGCTTCCAGAGCAACCACTATCCACAATAAGATGATCTTTAAGCTCCTCTTCTGGATTGCCCTGCACAAAGAAACAAAAGTTAGTGTCTTTTAGGAACCCAAGCCATTACTGACTTGTGTTCCCCTTGTGGAGTAACATACTCAAATTCCTTTAGTATGTAATCTTCACAGTTTTTGTAGACAGAATCAAGCATTATCTTTTGTTTCAAAACTTGTGGTGGATTTTTAGCAAAACTTTCTTTTTCAACAAAATCATCTTTATCAAAAATCACAGTTTCAGCAGTACTTGTTGAAAGTACTGTTTGTTCATCATCAGTACTTTCCTTCTTGACCCATTTAGTTTTAACTTCTGGTGAAGAGTCTCTAGAGCTAACTACTTTCTTGGGGTTGAAACGCCTTCTAGATTGATAGTAATTAGATCTCCTAGGATTCCTATTCCAAGAGGTGTTTGGTGAAAACTGAGCAGTACTTTGAGAAAGTACTGTATTTTGCTTAACAGTACATTGGAAAGTGTTTGAAGGTACTGGAGGTTTTGAAAAAGGTCTTCTCTGGTGAGGGTACCTATAGTCCGGTGAGAAGTTTCTATGGTTAACCCTGTGTGAATGATTCCAAGCTGGTCTAGTCTCCCTTGGTTTTTGGTTGACAGTTCTGTTCTTGGGGAGCTTACTTAGGTACTCTGAATGTAAGTCATAGTCCTTAATCAAATGATCAGGACTAAAACAAACAAAACATAGTTTTTGATCTGTAATCCCAAAATTTCTTCTTCTATGTGTGTGACCAAACCTATCCTGTCTTCTAGGTGAATAATTAAAACTGTTTTGACCAAAATTATCCCAGAAAGGTTTAGCAGTGTGTTGAAAAGGTTTTCTTAAAGGTACTGCTAAGGGTGTAGCAGTACTTTGAGGTGTAGCAGTACTTTGAGGTGAAAGTACTGCTTGGCTTTTAGTATCATCTACCTTAGGTTTCTCAATAGTTTCTTTTTGGGTTTCAGACCTAGATTGACCAATAAGCTTCTTCCTAAACTCTAAGCTGTCTACACCAAAACGAGAAACATCAGGCCTAGGAGGTTGATGACTACCAGTGGGATGAGGGACAGCATGATAACCTTTGTCTTTCTTATATTTAGGAGGTGTTTCACTAATTGAGTCCTCATTACTAGATGTGTCTACATAATTAATGAGCTCATCACCACTAGTGGTTATATCCTCAAAATTACATTCATCCTGATCACTAGGTGGGTTTTCTATATTATTAAAGTCCATACCAAAACCTAGGCCAGTTTTAATGTAAGCTCTTCTCTGTTTTTCAACATAAGTAACATGAGAAAGACCTGATTGTCCCCAAGCATCAAACTTTTCTAGCAATTCATCTCTTTCCTTAGTCAGTTTCTCAATTTCAGAAATCTTACAATTTAACTTCCATTCACTTAATTTTAACTGATAATCCTCTTGTTCATACTTTTCTGCCCAAGCCATTTCATTATTTTCATGTGTTATGATTTTGGCTTCCATTGACTCTAAGGTTATTTGATAACCTGCTACCTCAGACCTAGCCTTTATACAGTTATCTTTTTCAGCCACATAACTATTCAGTACTTTTTGATAAAAGTCATGACAATTGGAACATACCTCAGAGATACGGGGTGAACTTGGTGAAGTAGCCATCATAGCAAGTAGAACAGGATCATCTTCACTCTCCATGCTCCAATCAAAGCTTCCTAAACCATCTCTGGATTCCAAAGCAGCATGTTCAGGTTCCTCATCAAAAGTTGTGCTCCAATCAAACTCTTTCACTGACTCCTCACAGCTACCATACAATAAGTTACTGGTTTATCAACAAACTCAGCACTCCAGTAAACCTCTGATAAACTCTCTTGAGCAACCAAAGCTTTTGTTTCAGTAATAGGAATTTCTTTAAGCTCTAGCTTTGGTTTCTTAGTTATCCTGTTTGCTTGATATTTAGCAAACCTGCATTCCCTTGCAAAGTGTCCAGTCTTTTGACAATTGAAGCATTCAATTTTGGATTTGTCAAAAGTAATTCCCTGTTTTGGTTTGAAGTCAATGCTTTTTCCTGTCTTTTTCATATACTTCTTGATCCTTGCAGTGATCATTGCAACTTGCCACCTGATATCAATTTCTTCAAGAGCATCCTCTTCAATCTGTGAGAGATCTTCTTCATAAGTGACAGGTAAAGAAGGTTGTTGTGCAAAGAAAGAGCATACGACTTCATCTGAGTGGGTGGTATTAGTTAGAGGAGGGTAGGCAACAGTACTTTGAGCAACAGTACTTTGAGTAGGAGAAGCAGTACTTTTAGTTGAAGTACTGCCTCTCTTTTCAGATGACAAAAAGGCTATACTGTGAGACTTTGAACTAGTTTGGCCATTCAACTCATGCTCATACACCTTTATATGATTGTAAAGATCATCAAAGTCCATGACATCCAAACCATGTTGTCCTCTGATCATTGTAGCAATCACATGCCATGTTGATGGCAAACTCCTTAAGAACTTAAGATTAGCATCTTCAACTGAAACCAGTGCTTTGTACAGCTCCAGCATGCTGAGGAGATTTTTGAATCTGTCATAGGCAGCATCAAGGCTTTCTCTTTCTCCAATAGTAAAGGTTTCAAACTGCTGCTTCAAAAGATTTTTGTGCATCTTTTTGGAAGCATCATTATCTCCAAACCTTGTCTTGAGAGTAGCCCAGAGTTGCTTTGCATCTTTAGCATCATGGAATTTGAGTAGATGACCATCTGGAATGGCAGAAAATATAATGTTGAGTGCCTTCTCTTGATTCCTTATTGTTGCTGCTGGTAAGACTGCCTTAGGTGCTTTGGGTTGTCCAGAAATATCAATAGGTTCTGGAACGACTTTATTACCATTGACAATTACATTCCACAGTGCATGGTCTGTAATTGCAATGTACTACCTCATCTTTATGCTCCATAGGTCGTATTCTCCCTTCTTAATGATGGGTACCCTGAGTGAGGTGATGGATGGTGGTGGAACAGCTTCAGTCGACATCTTTAGGTTTTGTTAACTAGGTTTTAGGGTTTCTTCTTAGTCAGAGTTTCCACGCAAACTCTGATACCACTTGTTGGATCGATGTACTCTAACCGAACTAATTATATAGCTTGTTAAGGGTTTAATAACCTCGGATAAATCCTAAGTTATTAACAGTGAAACACTGAGTAATCTCTACTAAGTATGCGGAATTTACTTAACAAAGCTAAGAAGAATATAACTTTAACTTTCAACGATTTTATTAATAACTCTAAATCTGCTTGTTTATGCAGACTCTTTTAACAACTCTAAAACTCTAATATCAAATTCTCTAATAACGTACGTATTTTCTAATGCCAACCTAGGGGTCCTTTTATAGGCTCAAGGATAACCCTAGTCTGTTTACAATTTGTAACCTTGTACGACAAGTAATCTAAACAAAGAATATTCTAGAATAACAAAGCTTTCCATAAACAAATTGTCACACCCTCGCCGGAGGCGAAACACGAGGTGTAATGGAAAGGAACACAAGCAAAAGATAATAGAGCATACCAACGTTTAAGATTAAAGGAAAAGATACACTATTACAATACTAGTTTAGCCGACATCGGCAATTGAAGTACAAAGTTTAGATCCCAAAATACTTCGATTTAATACATAATGATTTGTAGTGATATGTGAAAACTTCATTATGCAAAGACCTTGTTGAAAACCTTACTAACGATCACCTGAAATGCATGAGAGAAAACGAGTCAACTATGAAAATAGTTGGTGAATACATACGTTTTGTATAATATGAAAATTCTCAAGAGAGAGGATCAAAGGTTTCGGTCATCGGGAATAGTCCACAAAGCAAAGGCATTGTAAATCCACTCAGTTCCAAGTTCCGCCTATACAAAACTTGCAACCTGTGTGTTCACAACCCATTGCATAAAATATAGTGTGTCAAGTAGTCAAATATACGTTGTCAGGACAGTTCACAATATAGCACCACGTATATAATAATGTATGCCAGGAAAAGTCCCTAGAAAAAATAATATGCGTCCCGTAACATAGTGGACGAGAGGTTGGCCGACCTCTAATAGCGCTATCCATACTACCTACTAATAGGAGACTAACAATGTGAATGTACGAACGGTACATCATACAACTATTATATACAGTTAAGAACACTCCGAACATGGGAGAATTTAAATTGTAAATGCTCCGTTCCCATAGGGAGACATTCAGCTCCGGACCGGGGAGGCTTTAGGTTGCTCCGAACAAGGGAGACTTTGTACGCTCCACCAATAAGGCGAGACTTTTAGGGTCATAGCAAGTACGGTTCAATAAGTTCAAACAAGTCGTAGGTTCGTAATTAAGTTTAAGGATTTGATTCGAGTTCAAAATTTCTAGTAAAACGAGTTCATAAGAGTAGTAATCAATTTAGTATGCTTCATACATTTAGCCCCAAAATATAGTAAAAACGGTAAAAAGGGGATGTGATTACTCACTTGGTTAAATGATGCGATGGCAAAAGTGAGTACACTAAAATGAGACGCAGATCTCTAACCGCGACTTATTATGAATGATATGATCTATAATAAGTCATGATGTAATGTTATGCATGCAATTCATATGATATCTATACCACTTGTGAATTTTTGAAAATAAAATTTATCGTCGAAAAATAATCTTATAACGTCTTGACAATTTATATATTACTTTACAAGTATTTTCGTTGAAATGATATTCTACGATAATCATTAAGTGATTTATTATGAAATTATAGTTTTTCGTCGCAAAACAATATAATTTTGACAGTTCATGAAAGTGACTAAATGGCCTCGACAAGCTAGTCGCAAAATATGGACTATCGAGTGTTAGAAAACAAACTCAACGGTTTTGGAAAGCTTGTAGCATTATCTCAAAGTCTTAGATTTTAAATTTTCATCATAGAGGTCTCGATCATGAAGAAAAACATAGGTGAAGTACGGTACTTGTAACAAAAATATTGTTTAAAGGTAGTTTTCGGCAAAATTTGAGTGACCGTATTTTATTCGTTACAACTCCGTTTGACGACCGGTTGAATATTTTGGAAAATAGGCTAGGTGAACTTACTTTTACTAGAAGACATCGTTTTCTAAAAAGTATTCTATCGATGTTAAAAACGACTCTCAACATGATCACTTGTGACAATAATTTTTGTCTAATAGGAAAAATATGTAAGTGTTTTATACTTGTATAAAAAGTTATGATAACCTTGTTTAAAATGTGAATAACTTAGTCGTTATAAGACCGTTTTCTACGTTTTATATGTCCTTAGCTTCATGTTAAAGTATACTAACATATTTTTGATAAATCGACTCATTTAGATAACGCTTAAGACTTATTTTTAACCCTTAAAAATCTGGACAGCATGCTGAATTTTCCGGAAAATATAGTTTTCGTCGTTAAACTTGAAAATAGCATAACTTCTTCGTTTTAACTCCGTTTTAACCCGTTCAAGCGACCACGTTTTCGTTTTAAAGTATATTTTCTGAATATCTAGCCCAAAATATTTTACAAACTGTTGAAATTTCCAGACTTAGCAAAATTGATCAGACCCTTATTTATAGTTGTCGAAATTGATTTTTCTCGCGTAATACTTATTCTAACCACTTCAAATCAACACCAAAGCTATTCTAAACCTACCATACACCTTCTTAGGGTGTCATGGGTTCCTAGACATCATCAAAAATGATATGTTTCAAGGGATTAATTATAGGATGATATATATTCATTATAAGTGCTAAAAACAAATAAAGTGGTATAGATAATCATATAACTTGCATGTTTTCTTCAAGCATGATACAAATAACCAAAGTATGAATATGGAAGATTAAAAATGATCATGAAATGCTTACTAGTTGAATGATGAGGTTTATAGAACAAGGTTTTTCCTAATTACCCTAGGTTTTTATTTGAAAACCTTAAAAAGAGTATACTAGTGTTTGTAGAAATTACTTGATCTTGAAAAACTTGATGTTTCTTCCATGGTTTTTGTCTTGGCCAATCACTATGGTGAAGAAGAGAGAATTTTGGTAGTTTTTCACCTTGGATCAATGAGTTTCTATGTGTTGGTTTGTAAAAAAAATGATTATAAGACAAATATCTTCCTAAATATGCATATGTGTTAAGCTAGCAAAAGATTTTTGTGTACAACTATGGTGAGTCATTGTTGTTGTCAGCAATGGGTAAAAAAAAATTGAAAGGGTGATGTAATTTTATTAAGTAAATGTGTTAAAGTATATGTATATTGTGTATTTGATATGTAAAAGTAATTATTTAGTGTAGCGTTAGCTAGAAATAAATTTTAACGGAACCAAATAAAATATATCGAAGTCATAAAAATTATAAAAATACATTTCTTACAAGAATTTAGTGAATAAATAATTATCGTGTAGTATTTACGAAAACCGTCGTAAATATATATATGTAACAATTTATATACAAAATAAATTTTAAACATCGGGTAAACTAATAATATAATTTTTATAGTCTTAAAATGAGTACAAAAATATATTAGGATAATTTTTGGAAGTGTCGGATCAAGTATTCAAAATAAATGATTACTCGATAGAGTTTATTTAACAGGAAATTATACGTTAAATAAAATATGCAAAACCATGCATGAACTAATATGATGATGATATTATTAATGATATGTAGACTAACTCTAGTCTATATGAAATGTCCTTAATGATTGTTCATGAATTCGCAGCTAAACCCTTAAGGTTATGCGAATTTTATACTCGTAAACCTAGTTTACGCTAAATGATGAATAGTGACTTTCTCCGGGAATGAATAGTGTTTCATGAATAATAAAATTTTTAAATACGTTCTCAGAATATCAAATCGACTTCAAAAACGATGAATAGTAAAATGATGAATAGTAACCGATGAATAGTAAATTCCCGAGATGAATAGTAAATTTGAGAAATGACCGGAAATTGAGAATTGTGACATTCTTCCCCGGTTAGAGGAATCACGTCCTCGTGATTCTGTTATTGATATTATATTCCGAACCTCGACAAGAGTTCTAAAAGTTCATGCTCGTACGAATAGTCTAAATGATCATGTCAATGCTCATGCATATGGGTTCCTCATCTAACTAAATACGTACCCGTGATCAGATTTGATGGGGTAAACTTACCCAACACCGAACGTAGCCCTCAAAAGACCTTTTGAGTAAAAACTTGACTCTTAGCTTGATTTTCGCAACTCATCAAACAAGAACTGTCAATAGATCAAGCTAGGAAACAGGTTGTTAGAAAGATAGGATCCCACATCCTTGAATGAAGTCTTTTGAAAGATTCGTTTGATCTTGGATTTGCTTACGCGAATCAAATCAACAAAATAAATTATAACTAAGGTCGATATCGTTAGGTCTCAAATTAATCAATGTCGTGAACGTGGTAAAAAAATTGGAAGGAAGTTATGCACTCAAAATCATGTTGTATAGAAATAAGGTGGTTGTTCAAAAGAATGTACCCGTTACGCATTGCGGGCTTCCTCGGTGCCCATATAGAATGCTCGACCACGTGCGGGGGGAACATCAATTTTCTGATCTTGTGGGCCTTCTATTGCCAAAGCCAGGTTTGGAAGATTACCTGCTTGGTTGGGAGTTCTTTTCAACTTTGGACAGGTATTCCGAAGGTGATCTAGACTTCCACACTCGTAACATGCTGACCTTCTTCCTTGATTGCCAGTCCTTTTTGAGCAATTCCGCGCGAAGTGGCCCGTCTGTCCACATTTGTCGCACCTTGGGCAGTCTCCTAAGTGGTGATAGTTACATCGAGTGCACATAGGATGTGGACCTGCGAATCTTTTGGGCCCTTGAGTTATTGCTCCGTAGTTTCGGTTATTTTCTTTGCCTCTTGTTTTGCGGTCCGGTCTCGGCTTCCCGGTGATCCTCCTGTCGCTTTTGTCCATTATCGTTTGCTTTTGTTAGTCCTCCAGACCTGATCACATCATTTGTCAAGCGATACGCCATACCCACAGCGGCTTGCAGAGTGGTTGGGTTTGATGAGGTGACATCCCTCCTAATTTCCGGTATCAATCCCCATATATATCGGTCGATCAACTTCTCCACAGTGGAAACCATGTGAGGAACCATCCTAGTTAACTCGTGGAAACGGATCGTGTACTTGTCAACTTCTACTCCTACCATCAAGTGATTCCAAAATTCTGCTTCCAGCTTCTACACTTCAAATTTTCTGCAGTACTCATCGGTTAGTAGTTTCTTAAATTCTTCCCAAGATAACGCATTTGCAGCCCCTCTTCCTCTAGTCTGCAGTTGGTTGTTCCACCAGGTCAATGCTCGACCCTGTAGTAGACTAGCAGAGAACTCAACCTTGTTTTCTTCAGTACATTTCGTGATACTAAGTTTCGACTCAACATTCTCGAACTAGGTTAGCAGTCCAATGGCACCCTCGGTACCATAAAATTCCATTGGCTTGCATGTCATGAAAGTCTTGTAGCTGCATCCATGACCAGTATTTGAAGTACCTTCTCCAACGTTGGTTCGTCTAGCATCAAGGTGCGTCATAATTTGGGTGAGTAGATCCGCTGTTCCAGCAGCGTTGTTGTTTGGATTGTCATTGTTGTTTGGGTTGGCATTGTTGTTTAGGTTGACATTGTTATTTGGATTGGCGTTGTTGTTGACTCCTGAGCGTGTGTTTCTTGCAGCCATGATCCTGCAATGGACCAAAACATCGGGTTGAGTAAATGACACTCGAACGAAGGCAGATGAGGTGCAGAACGGCGGTAATATGTGTTATAGTGATCGAAATATGGCAGGAAAAAATACATGCTATGTCTAACAATTCGAAAGATGGAAAGAGAAAGTATAAACAAAGTACGGTAACGTAAACGTGAATGTGAAAGCATGCTATGCATACCCACCCGACCAATGCTATTTCAGGTGACCAGACTCTAAAGACTCGACTAAACATGATTTAAAACTACCACTCTTATCATTGCATGGTTCTTCATAAATTAGACATAGGTGATCAGGCTATGTATAATTTATGATTAACGATGCAACGATAGGACTAGTTGACTCGTATGATGTTCGATGTTTAATAAAACTTTATTCCGGTTATAGTTGCGAATTTTATTTTTGAAAAATCGGCATTCTCTATAACCTTTGGCTCTGATACCAATCTGTCACACCCTCGCCGAGGCGGAAACACGAGGTGTAACGGAAAGGAACACAAGCAAAAGATAATAGAACATACCAACGTTTAAGATTAAAGGAAAAGATACATTATTACAATACTAGTTTAGCCGACATCGGCAATTGAAGTACAAAGTTTAGATCCCAAAAGACTTCGATTTAATACATAATGATTTGTAGTGACATGTGAAAACTTCATTATTCAAAGACGTTGTTGAAAAGCTTACTAACGATCACCTGAAATGCATGAGAGAAAACGGGTCAACTATGAAAATAGTTGGTGAGTACACACGTTTCGTATAATATGAAAATTCTTAAGAGAGAGGGTCAAAGGTTTCGGTCATCGGGAATAGTCCACAAAGCAAAGGCATTGTAAATCCACTCAGTTCCAAGTTCCGCCCATGCAAAACTTGCAACCTGTGTGTTCACAACCCATTGCACAAAATATAGTGTGTCAAGTAGTCAAGTATACGTTGTCAGGACAGTTCACAATATAGCCCCACTTATATAATAATGTATGCCAGGCAAAGTCCCTAGAATAAATAATATGCGTCTCGTAACATAGTGGACGAGAGGTTGGCCGACCTCTAATAGCGCTATCCATACTACCTACTAATAGGAGACTAACAATGCGAATGTACGAACGGTACATCATACAACTATTGTATACAGTTAAGAACACCCCGAACATGGGAGAATTTAAATTGAAAATGCTCCATTCCCATAGGGAGACATTCTGCTCCGGACCGGGGAGGCTTTAGGTTGCTCCGAACAAGGGAGACTTTGTACGCTCCACCAATAAGGCGAGACTTTTAGGGTCATAGCAAGTACAGTTCAATAAGTTTAAACAAGTCATAGGTTCGTAATTAAGTTTAAGGATTTGATTCGAGTTCAAAAGTTCTAGTAAAATGAGTTCATAAGAGTAGTAATCAATTTAGTATGCTTCATACATTTAGCCCCAAAATATAGTAAAAACGGTAAAAAGGGGATGTGATTACTCACTTGGTTAAATGATGCGATGGCAAAAGTGAGTACACTGAAATGAGACGCAGATCTCTAACCGCGACCTATTATGAATGATATGATCTATAATAAGTCATGATGTAATGTTATGCATGCAATTCATATGATATCTATACCACTTGTGAATTTTTGAAAATAAAATTTATCGTCGAAAAATAATCTTATAACGTCTTGACAATTTATAAATTACTTTACAAGTATTTTCGTTGAAATGATATTCTACGATAATCATTTAGTGATTTATTATGAAATTATGGTTTTTCGTCGCAAAACAATATAATTTTGACAATTCATGAAAGTGACTAAATGGCCTCGAAAAGCTAGTCGTAAAATAGGGACTATCGAGTGTTAGAAAACAAACTCAACGGTTTTAGAAAGCTTGTAGCATTATCTCAAAGTCTTAGCTTTTAAATTTTCATCATAGAGGTCTCGATCATGAAGAAAAACATAGGTGAAGTACGGTACTTGTACCAAAAATATTGTTTAAAGGTAGTTTCGGCAAAGTTTGAGTGACCGTATTTTATTCGTTACAACTCCGTTTGACGACCGGTTGAACATTTTGGAAAATAGGCTAGGTGAACTTACTTTTACTAGAAGACATCATTTTCTAAAAAGTATTCTATCGATATTAAAAACGACTCTCAACATGATCACTTGCGACAATAATTTTTGTCTAATAGGAAAAATATATAAGTGTTTTATACTTGTATAAAAAGTTACGATAACCTTGTTTAAAATGTGAATAACTTAGTCGTTATAAGACCGTTTTCTACTTTTTATATGTCCTTAGCTTCATGTTAAAGTATACTAACATATTTTTGATAAATCGACTCATTTAGATAACGCTTAAGACTCATTTTTAACCCTTAAAAATCTGGACAGCATGCTGAATTTTCCGGTAAATATAGTTTTCGTCGTTAAACTTGAAAATAGCATAACTTCTTCGTTTTAACTCCGTTTTAACCCGTTCAAGCGACCACGTTTTCGTTTTAAAGTATATTTTCTGAATATCTAGCCCAAAATATTTTACAAACTGTTGAAATTTCCAGACTTAGCAAAATTGATCAGACCCTTATTTATAGTTGTCGAAATTGATTTTTCTCGCGTAATACTTATTCTAACCACTTCAAATCAACACAAAAGAAATTCTAAACCTACCATACACCTTCTTAGGGTGTCATGAGTTCCTAGACATCATCAAAAATGATATGTTTCAAGGGATTAATTATAGGATGATATATATTCATTATAAGTGCTAAAAACAAATAAAGTGGTATAGATAATCATATAACTTGCATGTTTTCTTCAAGCATGATACAAATAACCAAAGTATGAATATGGAAGATTAAAAATGATCATGAAATGCTTACTAGTTGAATGATGAGGTTTATAGAACAAGGTTTTTCCTAATTACCCTAGGTTTTTATTTCAAAACCTTAAAAAGAGTATACTAGTGTTTGTAGAAATTACTTGATCTTGAAAAACTTGATGTTTCTTCCTTGGTTTTTATCTTGGCCGGTCACTATGGTGAAGAAGAGAGAATTTTGGTAGTTTTTCACCTTGGATCAATGAGTTTCTATGTGTTGGTTTGTAAAAAAAATGATTATAAGGCAAATATCTTCCTAAATATGCATATGTGTTAAGCTAGCAAAAGATTTTTGTGTACAACTATGGTGAGTCATTGTTGTTGTCGGCAATGGGTAAAAGTAATTATTTAGTGTAGCGTTAGCTAGAAATAGATAAAAGGGTGATGTAATTTTATTAAGTAAATGTGTTAAAGTATATGTATATTGTGTATTTTATATGTAAATGTAATTATTTATTGTAGCATTAGCTAGAAATAAATTTTAACGGAACAAAATAAAATATATCGAAGTTATAAAAATTATAAAAATACATTTGTTACAAGAATTTAGTGAATAAATAATTATTGAGTAGTATTTACGAAAACCGTCGTAAATATATATATGTAACAATTTATATACAAAATAAATTTTAAACATCGGGTAAACTAATAATATAATTTTTATAGTCTTAAAATGAGTACAAAAATATATTAGGATAATTTTTGGAAGTGTCGGATCAATTATTCAAAATAAATGATTACGCGATAGCGTTTATTTAACAGAAAATTATACGTTAAATGAAATATGCAAAACCATTCATGAACTAATATGATGATGATATTATTAATGATATGTAGACTAACTCTAGTCTATATGAAATGTCCTTAATGATTGTTCATGAATTTGCAGCTAAACCCTTAAGGTTATGCGAATTTGATACTCATAAACCTAGTTTACGATAAATGATGAATAGTGAAGTATGAATAGTGATTTTCTCCGGGAATGAATAGTGTTTTGTGAATAGTAAAATTTTTAAATACGTTCTCAGAATATCAAATCGACTTCAAAAATGATGAATAGTAACCAATGAATAGTAAATTCCTGAGATGAATAGTAAATTTGAGAAATGACCGGAAATTGAGAATTGTGACACAAATATAGCTGTTCTTTAGCTTTGCAGTACTTTGACTTCGACAACAGTACTTTGACTTCTTCTTTAGCAGTACTTTGACTTTTTGCAGTACTTTGTCATTCTTCAGCACTTTCATATCCCAACAATGAAGGACTTAGGAAATGAATCAGAATAATGTTAACACACTGTGTCTTTCAAAGTCTGTTTTTGTGTCTAGTGTCTTTCAAATCGCAACAATGGCTGCACAACAAGCTGATGTCAATGTTCTAGAAGAACTCACATCGGGAAACACATTTCAACAAGGTTATAGCAAAGTGATTGGCAAGAACAACCTCTGAGTTGATTTCAACAATTTCTCATCTTCGGAATCATCGTGTCAAGTTGCTGTGGACATTCTCCTCAACCACCATTATAAGTTCATGCTCATAAAGTCTTCCTCCATTCCCAACTTCTATATCCATCAGTTCTGGCACACTATTAAGAAGAATGATGGGGGAGAGTCAGTCAAGTACACTTTTCACAACTGTGAAGTCACTATCAGCATTGAGGACCTTCGCTTTTTGCTACTTCTTCCTACCATTAACTCTCTAGAGGAATATGTCAAAACTCCTACAGAGAAGGAGATTCTTATCGACATCGGATATGATGATTCTGCTGGTATCATCACTACTCACTCAAGAGTAGATGTGAAGTACATGCCACAACCGTAGAGAAGCCTCTACCTCATGATTCCAACGTCTGTATCTGGCCGAGACAACGGTCGTGAACATCCCAAGATGCCACATCTGTAGATATTCTGGGGGATGGTCAATGTCAAGCACATTGACTACGCAAGCCTCATCTGGGAGGATATGATGCAGCATGTCAAAAAGGGATTTTCTAAGATCACTTTTGTCAGGTATACAAGGATGATCATCAACAATTTGGTCAAGAAGTTTGATGCCATCCCTAAAATACTATGATCAAGACAAACACATGGTGAAGAATAAGCCTACTCTAAGAATGGTTAGGATTCATGAGTCTAGCACTCGAAAACAAGTGATGAGCTCCCTGAGTGCCTTTTAACCGAAAAGGTCAAAACTGCTACTTCTTACAAGTACTATAAGCAGGCTCTTAAGTCCCAACATGTGTAATTTCTTGACGAAGTTACAAAGACCTCATCCGTGAAGATAAGAACCAAGAAAGCAAAGAAAGCAGGTAGCTCAGGAAGTACCACTAAAAAGAACAAGTCCAAAATCACAAGAAGAGTCCTGAAGAGAAGAATACCGACTCAAGTTGCTAAGCCTGAGCCTTCTCCTGAGCCAACATCTCAACCAGATGAGGACTCAGAAACTGAATCAGATGACTACGTCATGTACGATGAAGTTCATGCTGATGAACCTGTTAAAGAAACGGAAAAGGAGAACAGTCGCACACTAGAAGAACTTGAGCTGGACATCGAATCTTACAAGTCTGATGAAGAACATAGGAAGACTAAAAAGGGTAAAAGGCCACTCACTGTAAAAGAACATGTTTCATACTTCGAGCAGAATATTGAAGAACAAGATGAATGATACTTTCGGGAGGTATTGAAACAAAATAGAATGGAACATCAAGCTTCTACCTTTATGGCTAATCAACCCAGTTGGGTAGGAAGCTCCAGTAGTGGTGCTCCACATCTGGAAGAACAACTAAAGGTCACTCAAATCCAATACGATCCGGTTAATCAACCCGATAAGGAAAATGGTGACACCACAAAGATTACCAATGTAGAAGAGGAGCAACAACAAAAACAAGACGAGGATGAACTCATGTATGATGCAGGAGGTGACTATAATGACCAGGAGGGTAATAATATGATCACGGATGATGATATTCAAAGGGTAGTTGAGGATAACAAAGTAGAGAGGCTGAAGAAGTGGAGAAAGCCGAAGAGGCTAAAATGGCAGAAGAGGAGCGACTTAAGAAGGAAGCCGATGATTATATTCTTGACAACCCAGCTCATGACCCAAAACCGTCTTCTGAACCACCAAAAGACACCTCTACTATACCAGAATCTTCATCTCACTCATCCCCTCCACAAAAAAAAATAAAACATCCAAGTCAACCACAAGATCGGTCAAGAAGAAAGTTGACACCTGGATGTCACGTGCCAAGACAAAAAATTCAAAAGGCAGTGACTCAATCCCGGACAAGAAAGTAGAACTGTCTAGAAGAACAAGTGAACACACTGACGGGCTTGGTCACATACTTGACGGAACAGATGTCTACCTTTCAGCAATCCAAAGATTCTATCCAAAAGTTTCTCTCCAAGGTCGTTCAAGGAGAAAGGAATCAACTCATCATCAACTATGTTGAGAAATTCCTCTATGAGAACATTCCTGCTGTAACTAAGGAACTCATGAAAAGACAATTGCAACCAATGCTCAAGCAAATGATCCAGCAAATTGTCACCACAACACCGGTTGTAATGCAGACAATGCCGATCAAGCCACCAGTCGTTACAGAAGAAGAACTCATCGCTTAACTAGAAAAAAAATGGTTTCAAGAGTTGCTTATATGAGCAAAGAAGACGAGTATATCTATGATCTTCTCGTTGCTAAACAACTTAGAACACCTTGCAAGGAAGATAAGGGCATTGAGAAAAGACCGAGGAAAGATGATGATCAAGATCCTAACCCAAACACAAAGAAAAAAAAGGACGGTGGATCATCATCAATGCAACAACCACCAGTCAACCCCTCCATCACCATAACACCACAAGCAACTCAGCCGCAACCATCTGAACAACCGAAGGAATTCGAGACCGCACCAAAAGCCGGTGATCACTTTATTTACACCGGTGGTGATGACTTTGATAAACCGAAACCTCAACCTTCGCCAAGACATAGACCAGGACCATCATCATCAAGCAAGAAAAGCAAGAAATCTGATGTTGTCACATGGTTAGACAATGACAACACAGAAGAATATTATTGGTTTGACAAATTGGTCGTGTAAGCTCCTGGAACATTTCAATGTACTTAAAGCTTTAATCAGAAATTAAGCACGATTTATATCATCATAAAATTTTCTAAATATCACATTTGCATATCATTTAGCATATGCATGATCAACGCAGCTTGAGCATTCATAAATATACCGTTGTGATCAGAACGAAATTTCCCACAATCTTGATAATTTTAAAATACGTAATGAATACGTAAAAATTTGTAAAAATACGAATTAAATTATAACAAAAATGTATAAAATTTGTATTGGGCCTCCAAATTTTATTGGACTTCATACCACCTCACAACTCAACCCGACACGTTATTGGGTCTCGTAACCGAACCAAGCCCGCCCTCACTAATATTAAACATTGGGCCTAGCTTGTTCCATTTTCCCAACTCGTTAATGCATCATTTGGGCCTAACCGTTTTACGCGACCCAACCTACTAGCCCAAACGCACCCTCATCTTCTTGGGCCAAGCCATCGAGCCCAACTCTTTTTATTTCTTTCTCCCTTGGGCCTCGTTAAATACCCAGCCCAACACACACATGAATTTAGCCAAATACACCTTTGAAATAATATTTCTCTTGTGGGATTGTAACCGGTCGAGAGAAATGGGAACAAAACCAAACCAAACTAAGAACTTCCACCTTAGAGACAAACTATGTCGTGTAGACATGGACAACGGGAGACAAAGGAGAAGTTTAGCCACCCCTAACACAATATTATAATTACCTAACCATGTTCAAAACCTTTGACCACCACTTGACTTTTTAAACCCTTGGATAATACAATTGTTTAGGCAAAGAATGAAAAGACATGACCTTACCATGCCCTTAAACTCGGCTGCCCATCCCACGCTCAAGACCAAGATTTCCACACATGTCTAATAGTTACTAAGTACTAGGTAATCTAATATTAAAGAAATGATAAGTGTCGTGCTTGTTACCCTTTTTAAAAAAACACGACACACACATATCAACTCCAACACAAGTCTTACACTCTCACACACACTCAAAACATTCATAAGCATCAAGGAGGAGCAAGGGTATTGATGAGTGTGTAAATACTCATCATTTTTGGTTAAATCTGAACTGCAAAACGTCTAAAAATGCTCAGAAATGCATCAAAATACTGAAAATATTCCAAAATTGCATTTTATATGTTTCAGATGCAAAATGTTCAAAATCAGATGAAAAATGAGCTAAGTTTGCATAATTGGCAGTTTCAGTCCCCCAAGTTTCAAAAGTTGTCAAAAATAGTCCCTGAGCCCTTAATTTAAAAAGAAAAATCACCAAAGGTCCTTTTAAAATCATAAGTTGTCAAAATTAGCCCTTTGGTGAAAAATATCAAAAGTTTTGAGAAATTACAAGTTTGGTCCTCCAAGTTTCAAAAATTGGCAAAATTAGTCCTTGGAAATTGGAAAATAACAAGTTTGGTCCTTGTACTTTTGGAGCTTGTCACTTTTAGTCCCTTGGAGCAACTTTGCAGATTTGGCAGCCTAGGTCCCTTAATTTTCAGAAAATTACACAAAGGTCCTTGTTTTATTAAGCCTTTAAACCATTTTGGACCCTGCCATTATCCCATGTGACCCCTGACACTTGAACCTTTTGGACTTTTGACCCCCCTTCAATATAATATCCAGTCAAACCCTTTTGACTTTGCTTTTCCCTCCAACTCACGGGATACCTTCATCATCATCCCCTGCAACACCTGCTAACACTCAACCCTCCTCCAGCTCATTTTTCCACCCACCTTATCACTCCACCAACACCACACTCCAAGATACATTAAATTCCTCTCCTCCTTTTGCACTCAAACTCACCCACTGGCTTAATACTTTTTCCCGCCAAAAACCAAATCAATGGCCAAGATGAATTCAAGTAATCCAATGGCCCTGATTATATGTGGGATTAGCTCAGAGAGAGAGAAGAAGAAGAGTTGGTGTATAAAAGAGAGAAGAAATGCAAGAAGAAGGAAGTAGTTAGTTTTATAATTTTTCTTAATGTCGTTTTTTAAATAAATGTCTTAGTTTAACGTTAAAATGTTGTAATTTCAAGTTCTATGTATCACATTTAAGTTAAAACATCCTTGTAATGTGCTTTTGATTATCAATCCAAGTTTTCATATAAGTCTCAAGTTTCATGTTTACTGTTGCACATTTCAGTTTCGAATTCTCTTGTACAAGCTTCTAGTATTTTATTTTTGAGCTCAAACAAGTTAATTGAAGCTTCTTATAGCTTTTTATAAGCTCACAATTCAATTTTAAGCAATTTTGGCTTTTGGTCAATAAAAGTCAAACTGGGTTCATTTGATCTTGGAAATGGAAAAGGGTGATGCAGAACTTGGATTTGGATTGATATTGGGTTGTTTCATGGATTAGAATAGGGTAGTGGAACCTGTGTACTTTGGCAATCCACTGTGGATAGGACCACATGTAAGTGATTTTCAAGTTTGTTGCATAATCTGTATTTGTGGTGTAGAGTAGTTTTTATTTGTTGATTAATATGTTATTAGGTTAGTTAGAGTTAGCTTAAGTGTCTGCAAAAGATAGTTTAGCAGTTGGTTAAATTTTCATTGCAAATCAGTACTTAAAATGGTGTTTGGGTCATATGCTTAAACTGTGTTATAGGTGTGTTCAGTAGTTAAGCCTTGTTGCTTTAGGATTGTGTAGCTCATTTGTATTCATATCTGTCTTCATATTGCACCTGCAAGCTATCAAAGTCAAAATCCATTCTCATCTGTCTCAATCTGCTTCATGTTGGGGTTTTTAACATTCAAAAGCTCATTTTGTGTTTTAATTACATAGAGTTAGATTGCATTAGTTCTATTTCATCATTTAATGTCAAGATCAGTCCACAAATTGAGTTCAAATCTCATTTAAGTCAAACATTTCACTTCTGCTTCCAAAGTCAAAACTTGAAAAACCTGTTTTGAGCCCAACTAGAGGGAATTTTCATGAGCTCAGTTCTGGGCCAAATCAAATGAAACTTGTGGTTTTAAAAAGTTATACTGGTCTAGTTTATCATTGTGAATTTTATATATTTTTGTCAAATTTTTATAAGACCCAAACTGGCTTGGCAAATGGGCATAAACTGCCCTGTGCAACTGACTCAGTGAAAGCTAGTGCACGAGGTCTTGGCTGCCACAAGCTCAGTTGAGCTTATCTAGGTCTCATCTTTGGCTTGTAGATAGCCACCCAGGTCTAGTGCAGGTTCCCACTTCTGTTTTGTAGTTTTAGCTTATTAGGAAGCTTGTGCTTAATCTCCAAGTAGCACCAACCGCTTTTAGCTTATAAGCTCAAATCTTCCATATCTTTGTAGTTTGAAATTCTGTGGTTTAGGATAGTTTTTTTTAGTTCATTTTGAGTATATATAGCATAATATAGCTTCTGTATTCAGTTGGTAGTCTTTGGTCTTCTTTGGCTTATTTAGAGTACTTATTTATAAGCACTCTCCATTGCAGTTTCAATTTCCTTCACACAAGCACCTGTTTTTATATTTTTCCTAGATTCCTCATATTATTTTAAGCTTATCTTGAATTTTTCAGATTTTTGTAAGTCAGTTTGCTATTTTTCTTGACTTAAATCAGTTTTTAATCTTTTTTAATTAGCATTTAATACAATTAATTAAGAAAAGTTTCAAAAAAATAATTTTTCATTTTTATTAAGTTAAGACAAATATAAAAAGACAAAAAAATATTTTTCCAGATTTTTCTTAGTTAAATTTGTATTTTTAAGTAATTTAAGTAGTTTTAAATAGTTTTTAAATCATAAAAAATAGAAAAATATTCAGAAAAATATAAAAATAGTTTTGAAAATTCTCTTTTGTTATTTTAGATTTTTCCAAGTCATAATTTTATTTTTCTAGCTTTATTTCATATTTTCTTGTATTTTAGGCTATTATTAAATAGTTAAAAATAGTTTTTAATTAATAATAATTAATTAAATAGTTGTAAAAATAATTTTCTTTTTCTAAAAATTTTCTTTTATCATTAGGTTTGTAAAAATATCATTTTCATATTTTTAGGATTAATACTGCTTCAATTTCACATTTTCTATTTGTACGTCGCGTAGTTTTTAATTCAGTTTTATAAAACATAAAATCAAAAACATCATTTTGCAAATAGTGATAGCGCTTATTTAATATAATTTATCTTTTTAATTTTCTTTAATTTGCATTTAAGCCCCTGTAATTTATAAACTTTTTCTGTAGTTATAATTAATCAATCTCTTTTCTCATTCAAATTCTCTTGATCACTATACGTTTGGTGATTCATCGCATAGCTCGTTGGGACATAACGACCCGGGGAAACACTATACTCTCCTGATCTTCATTGCATTTGCTTCTGAGCTGTTTTAAGTTTGTTACGGTCGGCCATTCACAAGTGGCCGGCTTGAGTGATTAAACTTGACCGTCTGGGAGCGAATCAAATTTTGGCGCCGCTGCCGGGGAGCTGTGCTGATTATCTTCCGTTTAGCAGATTAGTGATTTGAATATTCACTCTTTGTTCATACCATCTATCTTTATCTATATATATTTTCTTATAAAAATCAAAAACCCAAAAAGATTTTCATTCTTTGTTTTTACAACATGTTTTTCAAAAATACCAAAAATATTCATCTTTACCCTCTTACCCTTTTTGATTCTTTAACCCTTTACCCTCTATCCATTTGATTCTAACTTCTTCTATTCTCATGGAATCTCTCGACTACGACGAATTCTGGGACGAAGTTGAAAAACTTCAGACTTTATTACAAATGTCCAGAATTCGTGTTGTTCGTAATGATCCATTAATTCTGCGTAGGGAAATGGAACGAGAAACCGGGGTGACAAAGGACCAGGTACTTCCCTCTAATAATGGAAGTGCTAAATACGTCCAACCTACGGTTATCCAAAGATCTAACCCCTCAATTTCTCTTAAGCCGTCTAGAATTGATCCTAAACTTTCACGATTTACGGTTAAAAGCAAACATGCAGAATTTAGACCGGTGACTAGCAAGAATGACTTGCCTAATCTTCACGTTTCTCAAGAACCAGAACCAGAGACCATAACGGAAGTGGTGGAAATTACTAGCTCTCAGAGCACACCACTTGTCCCACCTCCTGATTTTTCAAAATGTTCTTTGAGACTTGATAGTCATTCAGATCACCATGTTGGTTTTGTTGATTCTTTGAATAAATCGATTCCTTCTCATAACTCTCAAATGAAATCGTTTATTCCTTGTGTCGGTTGTGGTGATCCTCTTTTTGGTTCACCACATGCGTTGGTTAATGCGTGTGTACAATGTGGTAATGATATTCATAACGGGAGTTGTTTGTTTTGTGGTTCGAGGAATTCATTTGATTATGATCCTAATCAGAACTCATTTAACGACCCTTCAAACTTTTCCAATTACCCGCCACAGCCCGACTTATCTTCATATAATCAACATAAGCTGCTGTGAATTTTTGGAGGCCCTCACCAAGGATTTGAGTGTCAATCCGGAAACACATTTGTCTATGAACAGTTTTCCAATGGCCTTCGAACTTTGGTTATGACCAATATCCATATAATTCACCAGTCCGGACTCAACAGTTTTCTTGTTGTGAGAACTGTGGAGGTCCCCATTTCATTTCGATTGTCAAATAGGGAATCCATTTCCTTGTAACAATCATGACTCTTACAGGTTTGACAATTTCCAACCTCCACAGCACTATACGGTTCAAACTCCACCTGAGCCGTTGTCTCAAGAAATCTCCCAAGATTTTGAAACCGCAATGAAAACACTTGAGGATATGATGAGTAACTTTAAGAATCAAGTGAGTGGTGAAAAAACCATGGGAGAATTGCTAGCCGAAGAGCGAGAGGCCCGCCAATCTAGGGAAGAATTATTAGTCCTAGAGCATGCAGCTCTAAGGCGTTCCCAATTTCTTAAGGCAGCTCTATATGATGATGACGAGGAGAGTTTTTATCCTTTTAAAGATAATATTTCACAACTTCCTCAGTCAGTTGATATCCCAGCAGTTGAGATTCCATCTCAAATAAGCGCTATCACACCCAAGCTCCCACTCACTCTCTGAACATGGGGGCGAGCATCTTGACACTTGTTCTGAAAAAGGAATCGGACGAATTCATAAAGTCTAGTGTTGAGAACCTTGTCCCAATTCCGAAAGAGTCACAGGGAACCGATCATATGTGTGATTCTCTTTCCCTTCTTGAGTGTTCAAATGATCATTTGGAAACTTTCTCTGATCTTAGCAACGATTTTGCTTCCTATGGAAACATGAAGTATGTTGAGGCATCACTCCCACAGTCTGATCATCTTCTTGAGGAGTTCACCGATGAACTCACTCACATCAATCCACTTTCTTCGGAAAGTAATGATAGTCTCTTTGATTTCGAAGCCGATCTGGGAGAGACTGAAAGTTCCCTTGATAATGATCGTTCACTCACTTCTTACCCTAACAGTCTAATAGAGAACATTGATCACTTTGTTCCCGAAACATTCAAAGCTACTTTCACCAATCCTCTATTTGAATTCGACTCTGAATTCACTTTAATTTCTGAGAATCCACTCTTTGATACTCAGACCGAGGATAGTGATGAGCCCGCAATGGAACAAGAGTTCACAATTTCACTTCATGTGAATGATTCTCTTCATGAAGAGTTCTCCGGTGAACTCTCTCATGACATATCTCCTCCGGAACATGATCATTTCTATTTTGATCTTGAGGATGATATTGGCTCGGAGGAAGGTGTACTCTATCATACGAGTTTGCCTATTAATGAATCTACCTCACCCTTCCTCCCGATATGTCTACATTTGAGGATGAAGAATGGATCTTGATTGTTATCAAAATCTTTCTTCCTTTCCTCAAATATCTTGTGATTTCTCTTCATCTTCACTCCTTCGGGAATGAAGACACTATCTTTGACCCCGGCATTTTCATTTATCATTTGTGAGCGGTTCTATGTATATCTCATCGGTGTGGAACTTTCACGTGCTTCAAATGTTTATACAAACATCTTGAATGAAAGTCCGATGGAGATTGTCTCTTCCACTTACTTCCCCATGAGCAAATTAATTCGGGGTCGAGTCAAGCTAGCGACTCGGTAATCAAAAACAGTAGCATGCCATATGGGTTTTCACCCATATTTCTGACTTCTTTCTATCTTTCTACCACCCTAGTGTGGGGGGGTTGCCTCACATGTTGTATATAAGTTTTGAAAAAAAAAAAAAAAAAAAAAATCTTTCAAAATAATGGCCGTAGTATTTTCCTTTTACGTTCTTTGTTTCGGCATAACAGCCGGTACTTTGAATATTGAGGGCAATATTCATTTCTAAGTGTGGGGGGGAATTCTCACGAATTTTATCATATAATTATACCACCCAATTCCCCCATTTTTGGCCAAAATTTTTTTGGAGTAAGTGTTTTGCACTTACTCATTTGGTTATCAGTCCGCCATGTCTAATAAACAAAAGGATTGGCTAATCTACGAGCAAACGGCTCTTGGTAAAGATATCTCAAATCCGTTGACGGCTTGCAATTTGCCCAAAATTGTATGATATTCAGCTCACCATATCCTTAAAAGTGAAGAGTTGGCTAGCCCGCAAGTTTATGGCTTGTGGTAAAGGCAGTGGAAAAACCATAATTGGTAATCGACTCACCAAAGATAATATTGATAATTTATCTAAGAGTTGGCTAGTCCAGAGCAAACGGCTTCAGGTAAAGACAAACCAAATCCGTTGGAAGCTGGTGGTTTGCTCAAAATCACATGGTTATCGGTGTACCATGGTTCTTACTTGAACTGAAACATTTGGCTACTCCCGAAGTAATGGCTTTTGGTAAAGAGATTCAAATCCATTAAGTTTTTCTCAAAAAGATTGCAAGGGACTAGCAATAGTTTAGTGTGGGGATTGATGAGTGTGTAAATACTCATCATTTTTGGTTAAATCTGAACTGCAAAACGTCTAAAAATGCTCCGAAATGCATCAAAATACTGAAAATATTCCAAAATTGCATTTTATATGTTTCGGATGCAAAATGTTCAAAATCAGATGAAAAATGAGCTAAGTTTGCATAATTGGCAGTTTCAGTCCCCCAAGTTTCAAAAGTTGTCAAAAATAGTCCCTGAGCCCTTAATTTCAAAAGAAAAATCACCAAAGGTCCTTTTAAAATCATAAGTTGTCAAAATTAGTCCTTTGGTGAAAAATATCAAAAGTTTTGAGAAATTAAAAGTTTGGTCCTCCAAGTTTCAAAAATTGGCAAAATTAGTCCTTGGAAATTGGAAAATAACAAGTTTGGTCCTTGTACTTTTGGAGCTTGTCACTTTTAGTCCCTTGAAACAACTTTGCAGATTTGGCAGCCTAGGTCCCTTAATTTTCAGAAAATTACACAAAGGTCCTTGTTTTATTAAGCCTTTAAACCATTTTGGACCCTGCCATTATCCCATGTGACCCCTGCCACTTGAACCTTTTGGACGTTTGACCCCCCTTCAATATAATATCCAGTCAAACCCTTTTGACTTTGCTTTTCCCTCCAACTCACGGGATACCTTCATCATCATCCCCTGCAACACCTGCTAACACTCAACCCTCCTCCAGCTCATTTTTCCACCCACCTTATCACTCCACCAACACCACACTCCAAGATACATTAAATTCCTCTCCTCCTTTTGCACTCAAACTCACCCACTGGCTTAATACTTTTTCCCGCCAAAAACCAAATCAATGGCCAAGATGAATTCAAGTAATCCAATGGCCCTGATTATATGTGGGATTAGCTCAGAGAGAGACAAGAAGAAGAGTTGGTGTATAAAAGAGAGAAGAAATGCAAGAAGAAGGAAGTAGTTAGTTTTATAATTTTTCTTAATGTCGTTTTTTAAATAAATGTTTTAGTTTAACGCAAAATGTTGTAATTTCAAGTTCTATGTATCACATTTAAGTTAAAACATCCTTGTAATGTGCTTTTGATTATCAATCCAAGTTTTCATATAAGTCTCAAGTTTCATGTTTACTGTTGCACATTTCAGTTTCGAATTCTCTTGTACAAGCTTCTAGTATTTTATTTTTGAGCTCAAACAAGTTAATTGAAGCTTCTTATAGCTTTTTATAAGCTCACAATTCAATTTTAAGCAATTTTGGCTTTTGGTCAATAAAAGTCAAACTGGGTTCATTGGATCTTGGAAATGGAAAGGGTGATGAGAACTTGGATTTGGATTGATATTGGGTTGTTTCATGGATTAGAATAGGGTAGTGGAACCTGTGTACTTTGGCAATCCACTGTGGATAGGACCACATGTAAGTGATTTTCAAGTTTGTTGCATAATCTGTATTTGTGGTGTAGAGTAGTTTTTATTTGTTGATTAATATGTTATTAGGTAAGTTAGAGTTAGCTTAAGTGTCTGCAAAAGATAGTTTAGCAGTTGATTAAATTTTCATTGCAAATCAGTACTTAAAATGGTGTTTGGGTCATATGCTTAAACTGTGTTATAGGTGTGTTCAGTAGTTAAGCCTTGTTGCTTTAGGATTGTGTAGCTCATTTGTATTCATATCTGTCTTCATATTGCACCTGCAAGCTATCAAAGTCAAAATCCATTCTCATCTGTCTCAATCTGCTTACTGTTGGGGTTTTTAACATTCAAAAGCTCATTTTGTGTTTTAATTACATAGAGTTAGATTGCATTAGTTCTATTTCATCATTTAATGTCAAGATCAGTCCACAAATTGAGTTCAAATCTCATTTAAGTCAAACATTTCACTTCTGCTTCCAAAGTCAAAACTTGAAAAACCTGTTTTGAGCCCAACTAGAGGGAATTTTCATGAGCTCAGTTCTGGGCCAAATCAAATGAAACTTGTGGTTTTAAAAAGTTATACTGGTCTAGTTTATCATTGTGAATTTTATATATTTTTGTCAAATTTTTATAAGACCCAAACTGGCTTGGCAAATGGGCATAAACTGCCCTGTGCAACTGACTCAGTGAAAGCTGAGTCTGCACAGGGGTCTTGCAGGGGCTGCCACAAGCTCAGTTGAGCTTATCTAGGTCTCATCTTTGGCTTGTAGATAGCCACCCAGGTCTAGTGCAGGTTCCCACTTCTGTTTTGTAGTTTTAGCTTATTAGGAAGCTTGTGCTTAATCTCCAAGTAGCACCCAAAACTGCTTTTAGCTTATAAGCTCAAATCTTCCATATCTTTGTAGTTTGAAATTCTGTGGTTTAGGATAGTTGTTTTTAGTTCATTTTGAGTATATATAGCATAATATAGCTTCTGTATTCAGTTGGTAGTCTTTGGTCTTCTTTGGCTTATTTAGAGTGCTTATTTATAAGCACTCTCCATTGCAGTTTCAATTTCCTTCACACAAGCACATGTTTTTATATTTTTCCTAGATTCCTCATATTATTTTAAGCTTATCTTGAATTTTTCAGATTTTTGTAAGTCAGTTTGCTATTTTTCTTGATTTAAATCAGTTTTTAAGCTTTTTTAATTAGCATTTAATACAATTAATTAAGAAAAGTTTCAAAAAAATAATTTTTCATTTTTATTAAGTTAAGACAAATATAAAAAGACAAAAAAATATTTTTCCAGATTTTTCTTAGTTAAATTTGTATTTTTAAGTAATTTAAGTAGTTTTAAATAGTTTTTAAATCATAAAAAATAGAAAAATATTCAGAAAAATATAAAAATAGTTTTGAAAATTCTCTTTTGTTATTTTAGATTTTTCCAAGTCATAATTTTATTTTTCTAGCTTTATTTCATATTTTCTTGTATTTTAGGCTATAATTAAATAGTTAAAAATAGTTTTTAATTAATAATAATTAATTAAATAGTTGTAAAAATAATTTTCTTTTTCTAAAAATTTTCTTTTATCATTAGGTTTGTAAAAATATCATTTTCATATTTTTAGGATTAATACTGCTTCAATTTCACATTTTCTATTTGTACGTCGCGTAGTTTTTAATTCAGTTTTATAAAACATAAAATCAAAAACATCATTTTGCAAATAGTGATAGCGTTTATTTAATATAATTTATCTTTTTAATTTTCTTTAATTTGCATTTAAGCCCCTGTAATTTATAAACTTTTTCTGTAGTTATAATTAATCAATCTCTTTTCTCATTCAAATTCTCTTGATCACTATACGTTTGGTGATTCATCGCATAGCTCGTTGGGACATAACGACCCGGGGAAACACTATACTCTCCTGATCTTCATTGCATTTGCTTCTGAGCTGTTTTAAGTTTGTTACGGTCGGCCATTCACAAGTGGCCGGCTTGAGTGATTAAACTTGACCGTCTGGGAGCGAATCAGGTATCAAAAGGGTTAACACTAAGGAAGCTTGGGAAAATAATAGCTCGGGTAACATTATAAGGAGAACAAGGGGTTCTCGTGGGTCATTTCTTCTCGCTCATAACTCACACGTATCATCACCACTCTTTTTGACTGTAGTAAGTCCCTTCCAACTCATTTCCATTCCAATTTTCTCATTTACACTTAGTTATCTTACGTCTTATATGTTGTGTGCACCATTTCGTAAACCAACTCGTAAGTTATGCATGTTATAGCTCAACAAGACACATAAACACATGATAACATGTTAGGAATTAGAAATTCCAGGTATTAAAGAGTCGGTCACCTCAAGTATATGTAATCGTTAGAAAGCTCGTAGTCATAGTTATTTTATGTTAAGTAGTATTTTGTTAAGTAACACCGTGGAGGACGGACGGGTCTTTACCCACGGTATGCCTGATCCACAGCCCGTTGTGTGGCGTTTTATTGTAAGACTATAAATACTCTCTACCTTCCAAGGTAGAGAGTTGGAGCTCATAATAATATTTTCTTTCTCTCACTATAGTTCCCAACTCTCTTCCTTTCTCTCACTAGAACTCTCTCTCTCTAACATTCTTATACTCCTACTTTGATCATGGTTTAGAGTGTTTGTGAAATCCAATATCCAACAATTGGTATCAAGAGCCATGGTTTGATCACTCATCTTTCATGCTCTTTGTTTTGGTGGATTTCATAAGGTTTTTGAGTATTAAGGGTTTAGGAGAGTTTGATTCATTTGGACAAATTCTTGTGTTAAAGTTTGAATTTTGCTTGTACTTTTGTGTTTAGGATCATCATATGTGTTTATGTTTTGAATTGGAAGCCTTAAATCATTGTGGTTTGGTTGTTTTGGATTGATAAAGTGGTTATTTTTGAAAAAGGACTAAGCGAGTTGTGTCTCGGACTTGTGTTTCTTCAAAGCGAGTTGCTTTGTTATTTAAAGCGAGTTGGTACATGCGACTTAGCTGTTTAGCGAGTTGATATTTATGCTACTTGGGTTCTAAGCGAGTTGTTTCTTTAAGCGACTTGAGATCTAAAGCGACTTGCTACTTAGCGAGTTGTAACGTTAGCGAGTTAACTTAAGCGACTTAGTGTTCAAGCGAGTTGATTGTGTTGCGAGTTGAGACTAAAGCGAGTTGGCTATTTAGCGACTTGATTAATTAAGCGAGTTGAGTGTGTTGCGAGTTGATTGCTTATGCGAGTTGTGTGTTTAGCGACTTGTTCATTTAGACCTTTTTCTTCTTCGTGTTACGTTCTTACGGTTGTTCTTTTGGTTTAGTAAAATCCCGTGAAAGAATCAATTTCCCGGTTTAATCAAAGAATTGCAAAATTCCGTAGAGCTTGAAACATGTCTACAAACGTTCCTACTATCATCTCCACTGTTGCCGAGGATGTTCAAGCAGCTGGTTCAGATACTCGTCCACCCATGCTTGACAGAACGGACTACAATTCTTGGGCTCAACGAATCAGTTATGCTGCCTTGGAAAGGAAAATGGTGTCAACATTCTCAAATCCATTGATGAAGGACCGTATCGAGTTGAGACGACTAGAGATGTACTTGATACTGCTGAAGATGGAACTCTGATTTATGGAATGGACAGACCAAAGATGTATGATGAGCTTGATGATAAGGAGAAAAAGAGATTCGATGCTGATATCGGGGCTTCTAACATTGTTCTTCAAGGTCTTCCTAAAGACATCTACAAGCTGATCAATCACAACACCGAAGCAAAGGCAGTATGGGATAATGTCAAGATGCTTCTCTCAGGTTCAAAATTAACTATGGAAGACAGAGAATCACAACTCTATGACGAATTTGAACACTTCAAGATGAAACCAGATGAGAGTGTCTATGAGTACTATGTGAGATTTCATAAGTTGGTGAATGACATGAGGAACATCAGAATGACTATGCCTAACATTCATTTGAACTCAAAATTTGTGAACAACATGAATCCCGAATGGCACAAGTTTGTCACCTCTGTGAAGCTCACTAAAGGATTGAAGAATACAAACTATGAGCAACTCTATGCCTTCCTCCTTCAGAATGAGAGACATGCTATGTTTGAAAAATTGGTTCTTAATCAGTTCAAAACCAACCAGGGAGAGACAAGCTCGTCTAATGACTCAACTGCCTTCTACTCAAACATCGGAATCACAACCAAAGCCTCACAAGTCATACCCATGGGAAATGGTAATCACAAACTAATTCCTTATCATATGTTCAAACAAGCGATCTGATGCACACGTGGGTAATTTCATTAATCAACTAGCTCTTCTGATTAGTCAAAACATGAATTCTCTCCCACACACCAATAACAACCTCGAACAGACATCTAACCCACACAATCAAGCTACTGTTAAAGATGGGAGGATCGTGGTGCAACCAGTTCAGGAAAGACAGTATGATCGGGGAAGAGGTGGAGCTGGTAGAGGTTATGTTGGTAATCGAGAATCGAGGAAGGAATGGTAATCAAGGTCAAGCTAAGCTGATCAAATGTTATAATTGTGGTGGTGAGGGACACATTGCAAGGAACTGCACATCTCCTAAGCGTCCACAGAATCTGATTACTTGAGATAAGATGCTGCTTGTGCAAGCTCGGGATAATGGTGCTGCTTTGGATGAAGAGGAATTGTTGTTTCTAGCTGAGGGCAATGCCAAGACCTATGATGCAGATGTGGATGAGCGGCCTATTCAGGAGATAGGTCATCAGAATGCCTTTCAAGTCGCTGATTGTGATGCATACGACTCCGATGTGGATGATGGACCTACTGCACACACAATCTTTATGGCTAGCATTTCTCCAATGGTTTCTCCCAAGGTCTCCTCTTCACCACAAGCTGGCCCATCCAAAGACACACTCATCTGAGAGGTACTAAAACTATACGATGATGCTGATGTGCAAAAGATGCATGACAAAGTACTATCAACTGAAACTTTTGTATCAAATATTGAAAATATGGGTAATATCAATGTTGTCCCATATGATCAATATGTGAAACAAAGTGAAAGTGAAGTTGTACCAAGTGATGCATCTCCTGCAGTCAACAATGACTATATTTTTGATGAATACACTGCTTGTGCCCCTGATGAGTCCGTAATATCTGAATTAAATGCCTATAAAGAACGTGTTGCTATTTATGAACAACGTGCTAAATTTGAGTTGACCACTCGTGAGCAGGAAATGGATGACCAAGTGCGTACAATTATTAGAAAAAGTAATTTTTTAGAAGAAGTATTAAAACAAGAGTTAAATTCCTTGCAAGAAAAGCTTTCTAAAACCGCTAAGCAAAAACAAGAACTTCAAGAAAATGTGAAAATGCTTAAGCAAGAATTTAATGCAAAGGAATCAAAACTCTTGAAAGATTTTTCTAATCCGAAAACTTTGAAAAACAAACTTGAAAACAAGTTGTACATACAAGGGAACACCATTCAGATTGCTCACATGATCACTAAGCATAGGGTCCTAAGCGATAAGCATAGCATTCCCCTTGTTAAGGAACCAAATCCAGAGGTCATTAAAAGGGCTAGAAATGCTCATAAGGTTCTTTATGATGGCAATGAAATCCTTAAACCTAGACAGAAACCTAGTTGCGTTGAGTGCACTGAGGAAGATAAGAAATCAGATGAAGTCACTAGGGAAAAGATGAACAAGAAATTAGATGATCCTAAATGTAGAGAGAAGAAAATAAAGATCACACCCCATGATTACAAGAAGGAAAACTGGATTTCCTTGAACATGTTTAAACCTCAGACATTGTTGACTCCCGAACAAGTTTTCTGGAAAATGGATTTAGATAAGCAGAAAGCTGAAAATATTGTTGAAACAAACCCTCCTCTTTGGAAAATGCCTAGAACGACTGTGTATCCTCCTAATACACCAATGCATCTTGTTCCTAGAACAATTGCCACTAAAAGCAAGACCTTAATTAGCCAATATGTTATACTTCAACTATTTGTTGATTTTGAGAAAACTTGCAAGAAAAGGATCACACCCACTGGTATTACGGAAGGAGAAAGGGGTTTTGAGCAAATGAAAGAATGTTATTTAACCGAGGTCATGCCTTTCTTTAAACTTCTAAAAGATCACTTTGAGAGTCTTAAAAGGGGATAGAAACTGATATTAAGGGAATGGAAAAGGAATTTGATGCAATGATAGTTGAAGTTAGTGACTATGGGCGAGCACTAAAATATAATGAGATTGAGAGGAAGAACTTGCATACACTAAATGAGAACCTGATTTCTGAATGTATTTCTCAAGATGTGTTTTTCACTTTGCTACAAATTGTTCCATTAATGCTTCCAAATTTCATGAATTATCGGTTGCACTGAAAGTCTCCCATGATCGTGTCATTGAGCTTGAAAAAACTAATTCCGAACTAAACGAGAAAATTGAACTGGATGATCACGACAATTTGGTTAAACATTTTTCTAAACTGGAAGTTGAGCATTTTAATTTACATATAAAATATCAACATCTTAAAGAAAATGTCAAAACTTCAAATATCAAGACATCCTCGGATGCTCCAGAGTTTGATGCAGTTTTTCAAATTAACAAACGTGATGAATAGATTCAAGCTCATTGCAACACGATCAGAAAGTTGAAAGCCCAAATCTCTCAATTAAAGGGTCAAACGAACAATATGACAGGCTCCCAAATGCCTCCTCCTTTAGATTCTCCGAATTCTCAAACTTTTCATCTTCAAAACTTAGTTGATGCCTTACAAAAGGAAAACGAGAGTTTTCTAGAAGAAAATGAAAAAGTTAAACGACATTTTAAAGAGTTATATGATTCAATAAAAGTCACCCGTGACCAAAACAACGAAAAAATAACGTCTTTACAAAAGGAAATTGAAAATCTGAGAAGTCGGAAATGGGAAAGCTGCCACTTGTTTTCAATAAGAATGTTGTCTCAAAGTCACCCTTAGACTGCAAATACACTGTGACAGTTAAATATATTCCTCCTCATCTTAGGAATAATGAACATGCTTTTCATGAATACTGTGCTCACCTTAAGGATAGTCTAGAATGTCTCCGTGAGATTGTCGAAGAGGATTTCATTAACAAACCTCTTGATAGTGAAATTAGGTTTGCTTGCCTCCAGGCCAAACGATCTCAAGAGTTGCTAGAATGTGTAATTGCAACATGTCCCAAATCCTTAACCTTAGGTGCAAAAGGCAAAGCTGTGATGCCTTGTTCTATGCCTAGTGTTGAGCCTTCAAACCATTCTAGGCCCAGTTTTAAGAAAGTATACATCAATGTGTCGTCTAGTAATACAGATCCTTACACGTCTAGTTCAGGGAATGCAAAAAGTAGATCAACCAACTAATGTTCCCATAATTCCCTCTACAGGAGTAATCAATGACATTAAAGCGAGCGGGTCAAAGTCTCAAGACAATACAAGGAATGATAGGACCTCGCAAGCTAAAATGTGCATTGGAAGAAAGTAGAAGACCAACCTAGGATCTTTAAGCTTGAGTTGAATAAAACGAATCGTGTTGATTCTAGTATTAGCCTTAGGCGTTCTGTAATTAATTCGAATTCTGATACTATTTGCAAACCTTGTAATGATGTCTGCTTGAATTATGTTGCTAATCATGAATGTGGTGTGAATGCTTTGTCTAATGCTGTCAAATGCCCGTTAAAATTGTTAATGCTAATAATCGTGCAAATAAGGCAAAAAGGCAAAAACGAAAGATTGTTAGAAAACAGTGGAAACCACAGGAAGAACTTTTATAAAGATAGGTTATTATTGGATACCTTTTGGCCATAAGAATAATCAGTTTTGTTCTCAAACTGCTAAGATTATGCCCACTATAAAATGGATGCCTACTTGGTAGAACTATTCCCTTAAGAAGTGAACATACTTTGAATAGGTCAAATACAGACACCAGCATTGCATCTATTCCCAATGATTCCATTGCTTCTACTTCTGATATGGATGTTTCTATTTTTGATGTGGGTGTTCCAATTACTGTTACTAACCAAGTGGAACCCATTCTTGCATGGGGATCCCAATTATCATGTTATCCATTCTTGTCTGTGTTCAACTGCAGATCGTTCAAATCGTTACGTGGTACCTGGACTCAGTACATTCCAAGCATATGACTGGAGACCGGTCGCGGCTCATGAACTTCGTGAGCAAATTCATCGGGACAGTTAGATTCGGTAATGATCATTTCGGTGCAATTATGGGTTATGGTGATTATGTTGTTGGTGATAGTGTTATCTCTAGAGTATACTATGTGGAAGGTCTTGGTCATAATCTGTTCTCTGTCGGTCAATTCTGTGACTCTGATCTAGAAGTAGCCTTGAGAAAACATACTTGTTTTGTTAGAGAACTTGATGGTAAGGAACTTTTAAGAGGAACTCGTGGTTCAAATCTTTACACCATCTCTATAGAAGATATGATGAAGTCTTCTCCAATTTGCTTGCAGTCAAAGGCTTCAAAAACAAAGTCATGGTTATGGCATCGACGTCTCAATCACTTGAACTTCGGCACCATCAATGATCTCTCCAGAAAGGACTTAGCTGTAGGTTTACCTCGACTAAAGTATGAAAAGGATCATCTTTGTTCAGCATGTCAATTGGGAAAAAGCAAGAAGTATGCCCATAAACCCAAACCTACTAACTCTGTCACAGAAGTTCTTCATACAATTCATATGGATTTATGTGGACCAATGAGAGTGCAGAATATCTTTGGGAAGAAATATGTGTTAGTTGTAGTTGATGATTACTCTAGATTCACCTGGGTCAAGTTCTTAAGGACAAAGGATGAAACTCCCGATATCATCATCAAACTCATCAAACAGCTGCAGGTTCGACTTAACAAAACCGTCAGAATTATCCGGACAGACAATGGAACTGAGTTTGTTAACAAACAACTTAGTGAATTTTATGAAAGCATTGGAATCAGCCATCAAAGAAGTGTTCCACGAACTCCTCAACAGAACGGTGTAGTTGAAAGGCGAAATCGAACTCTTGTAGAAGCCGCTAGAACAATGTTGATTTACTCAAAAGTTCCAATGTTTCTCTGGGCTGAAGCTATTGCCACTTCATGCTACACACAAAATCGTTCCCTGATTCACACTTGTTCATGGAAAGACACCATATGAACTTGTCCACAACAGAAAACCTAATCTCTCTTTCCTTCGTGTGTTTGGAGCATTGTGCTATCCAACTAATGAGGGTCAAGACTTAGGCAAACTTAGAGCTAAAGCAGACATTGGAGTATTTGTAGGGTATGCACCAAACAAAAGGGATACCGAATCTACAACAAAAGAACCCGAAACATCATGGAAACAATTCACGTTACGTTTGATGAGTTGACCGGTCAAATGGCTCCTGAACAATTCAGTTCTGGACCCGCACTTCAAAACAGTCCAATTGGTTCATCCCTTGTTCCAAACTCTTCTCAAGAAACTCCATATGTACCTCCATCTGAAGATGATTTAAAGAAATTGTTTGATCCTATGTTTGATGAACTTTATGATCCGAGTACTAATGAGGTGTTGATCCCTACAACAGAGGTTGCTCATATTCCAGTGAATGAAGTCAATCCCTCAGTCTCAATATCTTTAAGTCAAGAAGCGCTTGCTGCTGATCCTTCATCTCATCAACAAATCATCATTCTTCAAATGTACATCATGGAACTGTTTCTGGCATCAATGATGAAGTTAATCCCTTTGCTACTCCTGAAGATGCTCCATTTGAAAACATATTTGCTCCTGAATCTTCATCAGAACCATCTTCTTCAGGAGACATCAACTCTGCTACTTCAGTCCCTCAACAACTACCACATGAACACCTCAGAAAATGGACTCACGATCATCCATTAGACAACATCATTGGAAATCCCTCTCGTCCAGTATCCACACGGAAACAACTTGCAACCGATGCCTTATGGTGCTTCTTCAACTCCGTACTCTCTAAGATCGAACCAAAAGATGTTAAAACCGCCATGAATGAAGATAGTTGGTTCAATGCTATGCAAGATGAAATTCATGAGTTTGATCGACTAGATGTATGGGAGTTAGTACCTGCTCCAGATTGTGCTATGATTATTGCTCTAAAATGGATCTTCAAAGTGAAACTTGATGAGCATGGTGATGTGTTGAAGAACAAGGCTCGATTAGTTGCTAAAGGATACCGTCAAGAGGAGGGTATTGACTTTGAAGAATCTTTTGCTCCAGTTGCTCGAATCGATGCAATCAGAATCTTTTGGCTAATCTGCTAGTAAGAACATGGTAGTCTATCAGATGGATGTGAAGACGGCATTTCGAACGGAGACCTTAAAGAAGTCGTCTACGTCAGCCAACCTGAAGGATTTGTAAATCAAGAGCATCCTACTCACGTTTATCGTTTGAAGAAGGCCCTCTACGGTTTAAAGCAAGCTCCAAGGGCATGGTATGATACACTGTCAAAGTTTCTTCTATCAACCGGATTTAGCAAAGGAGCAGTTGATCCAACATTGTTCACCAGGAAGTCAGGCAAACATTTAATTCATGTTCAAATTTATGTTGATGATATTATTTTTGCCTCGACTGACCCAATGGAATGTGATCGTTTTTCTAATGAAATGAGTTCAAAATTTCAAATGTCAATGATGGGACAAATGTCATTTTTCTTGGGATTACAAATTTCGCAAAGTCCGGAGGCATTTTCATAAATCAATCTAAATATGCAACTGAGATCTTAAAGAAATTTGGATTTGATTCAAGTGACCCTGTTGACACCCCATGATTGATCGAACCAAACTAGATGAGGACCACTCCGGGATCATGATTGACCAAACAAAATATCGTAGTATGATTGGATCCCTGATGTACCTCACGGCTAGTAGACCAGACATCTTGTTCTCTGTTTGCATGTGTGCTAGATACCAGGCTAAGCCTACTAAAAAGCCCCTTGAAGCTGTTAAAGCGGGTCTTTCGGTATCTCCAAGGAACCATCAATATGGGACTTTGGTACCCGAAGACACCGGTATGTCACTAACGGCCTATGCAGATGCTGATCATGCAGGTTGTCAAGATACTCGTCGAAGTACGTCTGGAGGTGCTCAGTTTTTGGGTGATAAGCTTGTGAGCTGGTCTTCAAAGAAGCAAATGAGTACTTCTATTTCCTCTACAGAGGCTGAATACATAGCCATGTCATCTTGTTGTGCTCAAATCCTATGGATGAGATCTCAATTATCTAACTATGGCTTTGTATTCAACAAAATCCCTCATCTTGTGATAATAAAAGTGCTATTGCTCTCTCATGCAACAACGTTCAACACTCAAGAGCAAAGCACATCGACATTCGACATCATTTCATCAGGGAACAAGTGGAAAAAGGTGTGGTGGAACTCTATTTTGTGAGGTCTGAATACCAGTTAGCAGACATCTTCACCAAAGCTCTTCCAAGAGAACGTTTTGAGTTTATTCTTCCACGACTTGGCTTGAAAAGCCTTCAACCAGAAACACTCAAACGTCTTCAGGAGGAAGACGAGGAGTAAAGGTCTATCTTCATCTATCTCTTGTATATATCTATTCGAAAATCAAAATACAAAAATATAAAACTTTCAAAATCCATAAAAATTTGATAAATTTCGAAAAAAAAAAAATTGTTTTTTGTTTTTCTCGGTTCGATAATATCTACGGTCTTTGTGCTGTCATTCAAAGAATGACACGGGACTTTAGATGTTGTTCGAATTTTCATTAAAAAAAAAATGAGAGAAAGAAAATAATGGCTTATTGTCAGCTCAGGCAGTAACCCGCTTTTCAAAGAAAGAACAGAGCCATGCTTTTTCATGTTTTTCAAGATTTGAGAATTTGTTTGAACGTTCATCAAAAGCCTTCTTATCAACCAAATTCCATGCTCGGATTCTATAAACATTTATCTGCTGAAAACTAACTGCTTTGAAAAATAACTCAGTCTCTATTTTTGATAATCATCTGGACATATTTGTCAAAATATCAATCTCTCAATCAACAACCTATGTCATTGATTGAGGGGGAGAATGATTTCAATTAAATTAAAAAGTTATTTGGCATTCAATTGTTTTCAAAAGATATACATGCATGTTTTATCAATGGAGTTTAAAGTCTTAAAATCCGATCCTTATCAGTTAAAACGCTTTCATAATCAAGTCACAATTCTCCTTAAAAGCTTTCAAAATCAATTTAAATCTATAAGAGATCACAAATCTCAAATGATTTGATAATTGTGATCGGGGTAGAATGTGTGATTTAAATTGGATTTAAACTGATAATTCGGTAAATGGTTTTATAAGGATGTACAAGCTCTCCTTCCCACATGTGACAAACGATTTCAAATTTTCCATGCACATGTTGAGGGGGAGCATCTATCTTAAACCTATGATTTGAAACGTGATAACTTATCTCAAGGTGCAGGTTCCCTCTAGTATGTGCAAAACTCTTTTCAAATCTCGAGGCACATATTGAGGGGAGCAAAATCATGAAAACCTCATCCTTCCCCAAAATGCTTTATCTACTTGATTCGATTAGGGAAGTGATGTTGATATTTTTTGAAAATGGTAATCAAAGAAGTTAATTCTTTCTCTTGCCTCCGTGTGGAAAACTATTTCAAATACTTGATTCACATGTTGAGGGGAGTTCTTCTTCTAAAAATATCAAAAACAATTCAGGTACAAAATGCTTTGATAAAATATCATAAGTATCTGGATTGATTTTCAAATGGTTTTCAATTGGTTCCTATGGCAGATGAACAATACCAAAAGACCGACCAACTTTACATTATGTATGGTGATATAAGGACGATAAGGTTAGGTATGTGTTCCCATGATCCGCCAGAACCGGAGGGATCTACCCAGGGACTATCCACTAGTTAGTGTAGAGTTCTTAGGTATGATGATAAAAGGAGAAAAATGAGATATGGGAAGAGTGCGGACTAAGACTGAGCTAGTACTGGAATAAACCCAACAAGGTTCTAGCTATGAAGTCTCGGTAAGCACTGAAGGGGTTGAAGAATGAAAAAGAATTGAATGAGAAAAGGGTGAAAACAAATAGCCCTCCATTTATTCAACCTTAGGGCAGAAACCGGGTTCAATTCATATGCTACTGATGGTAACATCGGTATTGAAGACAAGACGTCATGGACCCAGTGACGCACTGCACTTCAACTTTCCAAACCACTCAAGTTCCTCTTAAAAGGACTTGTTTCATTCTCACGAGGACCGACATTATCTATCAACTTTCTCTTAGAGATTGTTGATATTGAAGGAGGAGACCCTCTCCCTAGTCTCCGATATAGGATCCAAATATGCACAAATTGAGTCTAGTGCCACGAGATCATCAATAAATCTCATTAGGACACTTTCAATGAAGACTCTCTGTTTCACACAATGTGGAAAGAGAGATTATATCTTGAGTCCTACGCATTATCCTTGTGGTATTGCAAGAACATCTGAGTGATGTGTTTACATATTCACTGTGAAGATGGAAAGCCTTCTGGAGCCAACATCTAACAAGCTCCTGGTAGGTGGCATGTGAGATCTATTATACAGATCAACCATGTGACAACTGAACAGAAACAATGGGGCGATTCAATCTTTTGAATCAATCCTGGTTCAGGTTATGGATTGACGGATACCTTTGAAAAACCGGTCTTTGTGCTTTAAAACTCTTTTCATTAGCACGTCGACCGTGTACTAATTTTTCAAATCAAAAGGTGTTTTATGATTGATAATTGATTTTCATTAAAACCTTTGTTGTATTGCAAAAACAATTTCTATTGAGCAATACACGATTGTTTTTCAAATCTCTTTTCATCAATCAGTGGACTTAAATTCGCTGGTTCACTCACTCCGTGTTGTCTTCTTTGAGACGTTCCGGTTTGAGAACAGCTAGAGCAGCTGCGAAACCCTGTCAAGGAAATTCTTCGTAATTATTCCTGATCACAGGCAGTACTTGTACTGATCAACGGGGAACCGTGGGCCGTGTACTTCAATTCATCGAAAGTGATCAAAGACACTTTCGTGCGCTTTATTGCTAACTGTCTTATGCAGGTACACCCCGACGTTTGCAGCTGATCAGAATGGAGCGGTCAATCCATAGCCGCACTTGGATTAACCAAACATGCAATGAGTGGAATCAATGACTACGAGCTTCGGAGCAAAGTACTACATCAAGAATGCAAGATCAATTGTTAATGTAATATCTGATTGTATTCAATGTCATTTTAGTATATGTTTGAGGTGACCTCCCTTAGGGGGAGATTGTTAGGAATTAGAAATTCCAGGTATTAAAGAGTCGGTCACCTCAAGTATATGTAATCGTTAGAAAGCTCGTAGTCATAGTTATTTTATGTTAAGTAGTATTTTGTTAAGTAACACCGTGGAGGACGGACGGGTCTTTACCCACTGTATGCCTGATCCACAGCCCGTTGTGTGGCGTTTTATTGTAAGACTATAAATACTCTCTACCTTCCAAGGTAGAGAGTTGGAGCTCATAATAATATTTTCTTTCTCTCACTATAGTTCCCAACTCTCTTCCTTTCTCTCACTAGAACTCTCTCTCTCTAACATTCTTATACGCCTACTTTGATCATGGTTTAGAGTGTTTGCAAAATCCAATATCCAACATAACACTAGCTTAAAATGTTTATAAAACAACTCAAAACTACTATGAGCTCTCATATATTTTGTAAAACCCACGCAAGGCTAAACGGGCCTAAAGCCCAATACGTAAGCCCAATAAGCCCAAACTAAGTCCAAGTAAAGCCCAACCAGGCCTAATAAGTCAATAATAAGCCAATAAGCACTGAAGATAAGCTAGAAATAACTTGTGATTATTTTGAAAAGATTTCGTATAATTAAAACTATATTCGGACTAGTTTTGCAAATAAATGTGTCCTTGGGTCGAAATGGTAATGTTTTCAAAAGATAAAGGGATGATTTTAGACGTATATAAATGTGCATGGGTAGTTGAGGGACTAACATGCACTAATTTCAAAGTAAAAGGGTGTATTTACATGTGCATGTACACGTATGAAACCACAAGGACCGGTTATGTAATTAACTCAAACTAGTTATAATAAAGGCTTTGGGTGAAAAGTGTCAAATTAGAAAAGTAAAGGTTTAAAGCGTATAAAGTAAACAAAGAGGACTGTTTTTGTAAAATTAGTTTTACCAAGGGGTAAAACTGTCAAAAACTGAAAGTTTTGGTATAAAACAAGTTTCGGGTAAAATGTGTCAATTTCTCAAAGTTGAGGGACTAAACTCGTACATTTTGAAACTTGAGGGTAAAAAGTGTAAATGCCGGAAAAGTTTAGAAAAACTTATAATCTTATCGTAACTTCATAAAAACGAGTATTTTGATCATATGAATGTATTATTTTCGGATATCTATTAACATATTTCATATATGAATATATATATATATATATATATATATATATATATATATATATATATATATATATATATATATATACACACTAGCCGTTTAAGCCCGTCCAAAGGCGGGCACGACTTGTGATTTATTGTTTGTTTATTTCAGAGTGTAATTTAGTTATTTGGCTATTTTAATTATGATATGGTTTTTATTATTGTAGTGTTAAATTTTTTGTACATGAACATTATATCCTAAATAAAACTATACGTAAACAATTTTGCACATGTTTGTATTTTTATAATCTTTTCATATATTAAGGGTTTTTTTTTTTGTTTTTTTTGATTTTTTTTGTTTTTTTGTAAAGAAGCGGTTTTTATATTTTTAAAATATGTATTGTTTTTTTTTGTTTGTAAAATATGTTTGGTTTATAGGCCCAATACTGGTTAGGGTTTTTTTGGGTTTAAATTGAATTCTTAATATAATTTTCGTATTGTATTTTTGTTTTAAAATAGGTTAGTTTAAAAGGCTCAAAACCGGTTTTTGCTTATAGGGTTTTTGATATTATTTCTTATAAATATTAACATTTGTTACTTTGTGTCGTATGTTTTTATAACTTTGGTATGGATGATAAATCTTCATCAAATGAAAGTGTTTCCAAAGATAGTGAAAGTAAAGAACCAAATAATGAAGGTATTTTTTTGTGTATGTTTTTTAATATTATCGTTTTGTTTTTAAGTAATTAGTCATTTTAATGTAATTTGGAGGTGTAAATGATGTTGGAACGCTTGTTGATTGGTTAAAGTCTTATTTTGGCAATCGGCTAATCAGCGTTCATGACATGAAAAAACTTTTATCAAAATTGGTTAAAGTAACAATATTAGTTGAGCAGATGCAGGCTTCGAGGCGTGATATTGATGATGTCTATATGATTGATTTAGATTTTTTTTCGGATGATTAATGTTATGTTTTTTTTAAATAATAATTTTTCAGTTTTGTATTAAGATATTTTAATATCAATTTATAACATTTTTTTTAACGAATTGTTGTTATATATTTTTTTTTGCGAAAAAGGGACGATTCCCCGGCAAATATATAAAGAGACCAAAGCAATACAAAAGAAACTAACTATGGACAAACCCATAGTAGTGATTGTACCATGACATTCCCAAAACATGCTTCGGGAACATCGAAAGAAAGGAAAACATTTTTCTACAACTAGCATTATTACAAAACCAAAAACTATTAATGAAGTAGGAAAACCAAAAAATGACAATCTTCTTCTTCTTAAATGGTTGGTCCATTTCAATAGGGTGGAAAATGGAGCATTTTATTAAACGAGATTGCCTCCTTAAAAAACCTTCCCGAGTAAAACCCGATGGGAAAAACCACGGGTAAGGAAAAAGAGCACAACTCTCATTTAGGACTCCAACCAATATGACATTGGCCTTTAAGTCTACGAACAGAGCACAACAACCAAAATTACCATAAGGTCCAGGCCATCTGCTATCAATAAAAAGTGAATTCATCCAGGAACCTTAGACTTTTCACTGATATTACTCTGAAGAACCTGAATATTCCATAACTTAGCAGCCTTAACAACCTGAAAAGACCCTTTAAGCTTAAGACTAAGGAGTCTAAGTCTGACCATCTCCTTAACTGTGTTACAAATAATCTCCTCATTCCTGGTCTTACCTTGAAAAATCCTCAAGTTCCTTTCTTGCCAAAGAACATACACAACAACACCAATCACAAGTCTTTGGATAATACTCCAAATGGACTTCTTAATAGGATTAGCAGACACAAGGTCAATAATCTGATAAAGGTTATTAGAGGAAGAACCAAAATTCATAAGCTCCTTGAAGAAACACCATACCTTAGTAGAGAATTTGCATCCGAAGAATAAATGCATATGGTCTTCCTGAACTTCATTACATAAGGAGCATTTTAAATTGTCTAATCTTAACCAAAAAGCCATTTTGTCTTGAGTCTTAAGCTTCTTGAGAATTGCCAACCATAAGATAAATGAATGTCTAGGGATACTTTGGCTGAACCAAATAGTTTTATACCATGGGACTACAGGTTTAAAAGGAATCAGATCAGACCAGACAGATTTCACTGAGATAAACTGTGATAATGGACCCAAAAACACCAATTATCAAACCAAGCAGAAGCACTTCACCCATTACCAATCCTAGTAATAAAATGATTTTTGAGAACATCTCTACAAAGTAGAATCTTCCTCCAACTCCAACACACATCATTAAGTATAGGAATATCCTAAAAATTCCTAACACAAGATCTTCTATCCATCAACCTATAGGAGTTTATCCATTTAACCCAAAGGGAGTCTTTATCAGAAACTAAATTCCAGATATGTTTAGACATTAAAGCAATGTTCCAGGAATGCAAAGATTTAACACCAAGGCCCCCTTGAACTTTTAAACTACAAACAACCTGCCATTTAACCTTAGCCTTCCCTCTCTTCATCTCACCATGACTCCACAGAAAACCCCTTATAACTTTCTCAATTTCATGAGACACATAAATAGGGAGAATAAAGACAGAAGAACAGAAGACCTGAATAGAGCTCAAAACAGATTGAATAAGCTGAAGCCTCCCAGCAAACGAGAGGACTTTGTTCTTCCAGTTAACCAATCTCTGCTTAACCTTATCAATAAGAGGATCGCAAAACTTTCTGTATAATTTAGAAGATATCAAAGGAACATCTAAGTATTTTATAGGCAAGGAACCCACAGGGAAATTCAACACACTGATAATAGATTTCTTGACAGAAGATGGAACATTCCCAAAGAAAACAACACTTTTTTCAATATTAGGATTCAACCCAGACACTCTACTAAACTCATCCAAAGCATACTTCAAGATAGAAACAGACCTCACATCACCATTAGAGAAGACCATGAGGTCATCAGCAAAACTAAGGTGGGTGAGATTAACTTTACTACATTTCCAATGATATCTAAAATCATCATAATTACTAATGCTCCTGTTAATCATTAAAGACAAAACCTCCATCAAGAGAGTAAAAAAATAAGGGGATAGAGGGTCACCTTGCCTTAACCCTCTACGCCCCTTAAAATACCCATAATGGTCTGCATTAACACTAATAGTGAAGGATGGGGAAGTCATACAGCTCATAATCCAACAAACCATCTTCCGAGGAAAACCAAAATGGATCAAACACTGTCTAAGAAAACCCCAATCAACAGAATCATAGGCCTTATTAATATCAATTTTAAAGGAAACCTTAGAAGGACCACTATTTCTATGATAATTTCTCATGAGCTCTTGGGTCAGCAAGATATTATCACTAATCTGTCTGGAAGGGATAAACGCACTTTGACAGCTACTAACCAAAGAATTAAGAACCCCTTTCACCCTATTAGCAATCACTTTACTAATACATTTATATAAAACATTACAACATGAGATTGGTCTAAAATCAGACACTTTTCTAGGAGTATTCACTTTAGGAACCAAAGCATTGACAGTGGAGTTAATCTCTTTAAGCAACTTACCAATAGAGAAGAAGTCTTGAATAGCTTGAGTAAACTCAGGACCCACAATAGACCAAGAAGCCTTAAAAAACTTGGAGGAATATCCATCTGGGCCAGGAGCCTTGTCATCATCCATGGAGAACAAATCAGACTTAATTTCATCATTAGACACAGGTCTAGCCAAGAGATCAGCTTCAAATTGAGACAGCTTTTTGGAGAACAGATTTGAGGGGTCAGAAATAGGATCAACAACTGCATTTCTTCCCAACACCCCTTCAAAATGTTTAAAAATTTGATCCCCCACAGCAGAACCAGAAAACAAATTACCCTCCATATCTTCCACTACTTCAATTCTGCAATTACTTCTTCTCTCTTTCATAGCCCTATGAAAATATTTAGTATTCTGATCACCATCACTTAGCCAAGAAATTTTAGATCTTTGTTTGAGGAAGAGTTCTTCATCTTTAACAGCTTCATTAAATCTTTTAAGCAAAGAAACCTCTTCTTTCCTAATAAAAGCATTAGTAGGATCCTTCACCATATCAGATTGGACTCTGCATAGCTCCTCCTTCAGACGAGAAACATTAGCAGATAAATCTCCTTGAGCAAATTTCAACTTTCTCAATGGCTTCTTCAATAACTTGAGCTTAGAAGCAACAGAAAACATAGGAAAACCAGCAACAGCTTTACTCCAAACATGCTCCACAGTAGGCAAGAAATCAGGCTTAGAAGACAAAAAATTTGTTAATTTGAAAGGTTTTGGCTTAGCACCAGAAATATCAGGGATATTGAGAACAGAAGGGGAGTGATCAGAAGTGACAAATGGTAAAAACAGAGCATTTGAATTAGCAAACTTGACCAAAAATTTCACATTGCACATGACCCTATCCAACTTCTTTAAAAGACTATACGGGCGTGTTTGGTTAAGAGAAATAGAGGTAGAGAAATGGAAATGGCATCATATCTCTTGTTTGGTAAGATGGAGAAATAAAAAAGCGGAGAAATCGAAATTCTCAGAGAGTTGGTGCCTTTGTATTTTGGTTTCTTTGATTTCCTTTGTGATTGGTATGAAAATGGTGGGGTACAAGAGAGAATTGGTTGGTCTACACAAAAATATTTTTAAAAAAAAACACGTTTTTTTTTTTAAATAAAATTTAAAAAAATATTTTTTTTAAAATAAGTTTTTTTAAATAAATACATTTTAAAAAATATTTTAAAAAAAACAAGTTTTTTTTTTTTTTTTAATTTTTTTTTTAATTTTTTTTAAATACATTTTTAAAAAAAAATTTTAAACATTTTTAAATTTTTTTTTTTCAAAAATAAGTTTTTTTTAAATAAATACATTTTAAAAAATATTTAAAAAAAACAAGTTTTTTTTAAATAGATACATTTTTAAAAAATAAATTTTTTTAAGAAAGTACATATATTTTTAAAAAATAAATTAAAAAAAAAAGATAAAATTTTTAAAATAATTTAAATAATTTTTTTTTTCATTTCTCTGGTCAAGTCTCTATTGTTACCAAACATTAGAATTGAACAAAATTCTCTACTGATTTCTATTCTCTGAAATTCTATTCTCTGCTTCATTTCATTTCTTTGAAATTCTCTCTACGAAACGTGCCCTAAGGGTTACCAGGACTTTTGTTCCAAGTAAAATGGAGCCCAGATCTAATTAAATCCATCACCTCAATATTATAAAGACACTCTCTAAATTCAACCATACGAGCAGTTACAGTAGAAGATCCCATTGACCTTTCACTAGGATCCAAAATGATATTAAAATCTCCCAAAAGGGCCCAAGGAGCATCCTTAACAACCAGACTGTGCAAGGAGAGGTCCTTCCACAGAGATTTCCTACCCGAGCTAAGAAAATGAGCATAAATGAAAGAGCAAAAGAACTTATGATTACCATTCACAGATTCTACAAAGATATTCATCAACTGGGAAGACTGACTATGCACCATAATCCTAATAGCATTAGGTACCCACCCAACAATCATACCAGTCCCTCCATCACACATAGTAGCATTAGAAATCCAATTCCAGCTACCCAAGACTTTAGAACAAATACTGTTAAGCTTCTTCTTTTTAACCCTAGTTTCTAAAAGACCACAGAAACTAAAGCCACCCTTCCTAATAAGATCAAAGACTTGATTTTGACTAGAAACATTACCCAACCCGCTTACATTCCAAGAAAAGGACTTAAGATTCATGATCACCTTCCTTATGTAAGGACCCAATCAACTCTGCTTCAGGGCCATCATTAACTACCTTCTCAGGCTTCATAGCTTCATCCATACCTTCATTTTCTGACTCAACATCATCATCATCATCAACATAAGGCTCCATTCCAAATTTTGAGCAGTTCTGGTAGAAGTAATAAAGCTGAGACAAAGACGAGCTAGTCTTCACTTCTAGAGAAGGGTACACTCCCAATTTCATCACTTCATCTATTTCTGATTTCAACTTCGGCCAAATAACATTATCATATTTTGCATCTGCACCATCTATAAAATCCTTTTCCTTATCAACCATATCCTGATCATTAAAGGCTTGAAATGAATTAGCAACTGGAACATTCTCACCTATGGCAATATCAGGATTACTAGTTGAGTTAGAACCCCTAACCAAAACCTTGGGCTTAAAATTTTCTTTATACTTAGAGACTAAAGGAGGTTTCTGAACCAACCCAGCATCTTTCAAAGGAACCTTACCTGACTTTACATCAGAAACATCAGTATTAAAAGTGCCTCCCTTATTACCTTGTTTCAACACAAAAGACCCGTCATCAACACCTTTAGCTTTCATGAAACTCTGTTGTCTTGGATTAACATTCTTCCCTTGCTGATATGAACCAAAACTACCACTTTTTTGCCTAAAATTTCGACTTGAAGACCTATTAAAAACTTGGGAATTCTTACTAAGAAAAGGTCTATTGTTAACAAAACTCTTTTGCTTATAATTCTGCTCACCATTTTGACCACTGACCGGCTTATTCTTCTTACCCACAGTAAAAAAACCATGAGCATAGGTCGACCAATCCCACTAAATATCTTGCCAATTCCATTACCATTACATAGCTCCAAAGGAATACCATAAATACACACCCAAATAGGAATAGAAACAGGCTCTACTTTTTCCAACCAAATCCCAGGCACCCAAACATTTAAAACCAGAGGAATATTGTTTACCATCCAAGGCCCACTTTCCTAAACAGTTTTCATGCCCTCTTCACTTTTAAACTTGAAGTAGCAAATACCAGAACTAGTCTTAGTTATATCAGCTATCCCATGAACCCTCCACATCCTGCTCAAATTATCATTAACCACCCTTTAGTCCATCGAAGTCCCCACAAAATAACCATAGAGCTGTAATGCACACGCTTCACTACCATTTTTAATATCCTCCAAAGAAATAGCAACTCTTCTTGAACCATCACTATTCTTAGATACACATTGAGGGGCAAACCTCATTTGTAATTCCCGCTCTTCCACACCCTTTTTCATCTTTTCAACAAATGATTCAATGTTAATTGTACCATCAGACTTCACAACATTACTGCCAAATTTATTAGCTGACCAGACATTACTTGACTTATAAAACAGACTAGCACCAAAAACACCATTTAAACCAATAATAGGATTCTTAAGAATGCCCTTACTACTTTGCCTATTACCAAACACAAAATCAGAACATCCATTTCCACTAACCATCTCATCCTTACTAGTTTTCCTGGTACTTTCAACCTTAGTATGCTTCCCATCAGCCATACCAAGCTTACTAGCATCATTATTAACTAAGCAAGGATCTACAATACCTTCCTCCCTTCCATCCTTAATTCCCACTCCATTACTATGATCATCACAAACAACATTAGATAACTCAATAGGATTATTAATAAACGAACCATCATTTCCACTAATCAAACAGTGACTGTCATTCTTAACAACGTTTTTCTCAGTCACATCACTATCATTTCTACCCTCCCTAAACATCACTGCTTAGATATATTCTTATCATAAGAAATCTGATGCAGGTTTTACTAACCATGTCTTAAATTTATAGTGTCTCGCAATACCTATGGTCTACCCTAGTGCACTAACGGGCAGTGTACCCAGTCATGTGTAGTGTAGTAAACGGTAAAGCCGAGGTCGTCCCAAGAGCTATGTGTGATGGATTATTACTAAGTCCAGTTGTCACAGAATAATAATAGTTTTGATAGGGATTTAATTAATTAAACTACTAATGTAGAATAAAATAAAGCAGATAAATGGATAAAGAGAAATCAATAGAGGAGAGTGGTGCTAACCTAGTTAATCCTTCTAGCTAGTTATGTCTACATCTACTTACTTCCAATTACTTTAGGTGGGGTCAAATTCGAGAGGACAACATTTGGTCAATTCGCCCTAACCTATCAGCAAAGATGCCACCATAGGAGAAATCAGGCGCACCGTCATAAGTCCTGTTGTTCCTGGTCCCCTAAGCCAAGTCATTAAGTACCGCTACATGCTAGATTCATAATAGTGAGTGCCCGACCATTAGGAACTTAGACATTACACCCCCTAATTCTTAAGTTCATCCAAACGATAGGTGATCAGTTGGTCAAATCGCACAAGTAGAAAGGGTTGTCAGTTGGTCATATCTTACCCTTCCCGTCTCAGTCCGCTCACCTAGTGTCAGTTGGTCATATCTCCTAGGCAATTGGCCTTTACCGCCATTCAAAACTACCGAACCAAGGGTGGCTACCAATAAACTATGCATGCATACACTTAGAAATAATTGTACGGAAGTAAAGTAAACGCAAACAAAACAATTAAGGAATCATAACTAGGCTAGCACCAAAAGGTGCTTAGCCGCTCATATTAATCATGCAAATCAATTCAATATTCAAAGGTACGAAATACATGAATTGAAAGTAAAAGAAATATAAAACGCTAATGCTTATCGTAGTGGAGTGACTTCTCCCTTGGAAACAGCTCTGTATGTTCCTCTAGACCTGCCTTGAGCTTTTTCCCACGTTCTCAAAGTGTTGTGTATGGAATGGGATGAATAGAAATGCTGGAATTTGTGGGGTATTTATAGGCCAGATCTAGGTTACGGCGTAACCAATATAAGAGTTACGCCGTAACCTTCTATTTCTTCTTAAAATGCAATAGATCTGCTGGTTACGGCGTAACCTAATGAGTGGTTACGCCGTAGTCTTCAATAAACTCGGTTACGTCATAAGAGATGCAGTAGTTACGGCATAAGTATCAGCGTCGTGGAACCTCTTTTGACCTAATGTAGTTACGTCGTAACCTTTTGTAGGAGTTACGCCGTAACCTTCTGATAGGTTGGCATACCGAGTCACACAATAGTTACGGCATAATATGAGAGATGAGTTACGTCGTAACTTCTTCAAAATAGCATACTGCAATCTTTAGATATGTTTCCAGTTCCGCGTCTCTTTAGCCCCAATGCTCGTAATTTACCTGAAAGTGGAAAACAATGGAAAACAAGCGTAAATCCATATAAATGATATAAATAACGAGCATTATCGGGGGAAATTTACACTTAATATTCAGGACAATTTGATGTTATCAAATATCCCCCACTTAAACTCTACTTTCCCTCAAGTAGACCTTATTAGATAGATTCCTAAAAAGATATCTCCCATAACCTAGAAAATATGAGTTTACAAATCCCTTTTGCTAGAATAAAACAAAGCCGAACACCTCACGAAAGTGGAACAAACACTCAAATATCTCAACTATTCTTAGTGTCAATTTTGGGGTGATCACTCAATCGCATAGTCATAGCATGTATTCTATCATAAGCTTGGCGGTTACACAAATATCCACCACTAGAGTTAAGGGCTAAACAATTCTCGAAGGCAATATGGGTAGACACGACAAAGGTTAAGGGGTGACTCGTCATTACTAACATGTCACGGCGAAGTGGACAAAATCAATGATACATGACCAAATCCATGGCCAAGACACCAAAGATTGCTCGCTACATCACCTAGACACGCTTCATGACTAAAAGGGTAGGATAAGACATGGGATATATAATTGGTGTAAAATAAAAAACAAGCAAGTAGTCTAAATCTATAACCAAGTCATCACCACTTACCGTCTGCCCAAAGTTCAAGCTTTGAAGTCAAGAAACCGGATCATGAAATGCAAGGTAGATGTGTCATTAGAGGACGTCGTGATGGGCACACTACCTTTTTCTCCAACTGTTGGCATAACTACCAACTCCAATCTTCAAATGTGACCAAGGTGGCCTCCTCGATACTAAATCAATAAAGCTCATACTACAGTGCTTATAACATCGCACTTTACAATAACATAATCATAACAACTTTTTTTTTTGAATCATTTTTTTTTCAACATAACAATCAATACTAATATAATATCCCCCCACTTGAGATGAACAATGGGAATTCGGGGTGTAACACCCCAACCCGACGAGGGTAGAAGTGTCACATTCTGGTGTCATATCAGAACATACAATTAAAATTTTACAAGCGGAAACCTTATAAAAAAAACAAATTACCAAGTCATATAAACTGATGACTTATAAAGAAAATACAAAATCCAAAATGTCTAAAATAAAATAGAAACTCAAGCAATAGCCCATCAATGTAAGTCCAAATAAAAAGGTATCTAGGGTCGGTCCACTCAGATAATCCAACTCTCAGCCCATCCAAGCCCATCTTCAAACCTAAAGACCTGCCGCAGGAAAAGAAATGCGGTTGAGCTTAAAAAGCCCAGTGAACAGATATAACAAAGCGAAAGCTAAACGAAATCAGAGATACAAATGAAATAAGGAAACTGATAACAAGGTCGCAATGAAATGAGAACAATGAGTCAATGAGGATCCTGCAGAGATACAATTATACAGATATCCAGAAAGAACAGATAACAAAGAGAACGAAGCAAATCAAGGCATCGATGACATATAAGTAAGCACATACAACAGGCATACAAGGAATCAGGAAATCAGACAACACATAAGCCACACGGAAATCTAAAAGCTAGCGGAAGCAAGTAATTAGAAAGTGAATATGGCAATCACACAAGTCAAGTAACCCACAATCAATAACATAACAGTATCATAACAGAAATAAAAACATGGCAGATCAACAATAAGCAGATAAGGATACTAACAGAAGGTCATAGTCCACGAGATTAAAAAAACGAAGTATACAAGATAAACAGATCAACAATTGGTTTCACACCAGCATGGTCACCATACAAATCAGAGGTTCACATAACAATAGGATGACATGTATTCAGATGACAATAGTTGAATCATATAATTGCATATTAATCATATCGTAGCAGGGTAAACAATAGTCACATAAGACAAGCAAATAGAACAATCAAATTCAATAAACATATAATAACCCGGTACGTGAACGGAATGGTAGTGGAATGAGTCACATAAGGGTACAGAGTAACGGCAATCAATACAAAATATGGTGCGTTGGGGTAAACAGACGGTACAATATAGGTATATCAATAGTGTAAGGGTTGTCAGAAATCCATCCCGAGCCAACAGACAATGCAATCATATCAATAGTGGCAATAGCAGCCCAGTAAACAATAGTAACCATCGTATTCGAAGGGGTGACCTCGGAATACCAGACAATAGGAGGGTAGACCTCAGTAACCAATGGAGTAACTAGCTCCCAGACTGTGAAGACGCGTATTGCACACGACATCATTCACCGAACAGATCGATACAGATAACAAATCTAGGATGCATCTATACGCCTCTGCAGATGATAGTGGCCATACAATATATATATCGAGCTCATAATCAGATAACAGAAAGGGACGGTGTGTAACATCACTCGTACACACTAGAGTCATGCCATTGGTGCATCAATGACACGGACATGGAACCCCCATGCCTAGTGAAACATATTTGGCTCGGGTATCAAACTGAAGGGTCAAAGCATAATCATATCATAAGTTTCATATCAAAGGTTCAGAAGTCAAAGGTTCATAACAGAGTTCCGTAATATAGGTTCATAATCAGAGGTTCATAATCATAAGGTTCATAATCAGAAGTTCATAATCATAACAAACGAATATCATAGCGAACAAAATCATACCAAAGGATCACAGTAAAGGGAATCATAGCAAGGGGTATCATAAGTGAAATAAGGTCAAGGATCGAAAAGTCATGAGAAATCCCTACTGAAAAGGGATAGAATATCTGTACCTTAATTGAAGCAAGCAAAATAGAAACGTAAATCACACGATGAATCAATCCCGCCGTCCGGAACCTATGAATTAGATAACGCTTATTAAGATCAGATTACTCATTATAGACGGCTTTCCATTTTTAGGAGGTTTCCACTTTTAGTAACTTTCCGAAAATAGCAGGTTTCCGTACTTAGCAGATTTAGTCATTTATGACGCATTTAATGTCGTATTAGGTTAAGTGATGCAAAATGAGTGTTATACTAGTTTAAGGATCATGTATGCCAAGTTTTACAAGTTTAGGTTCAAAACTGTAAATATTACAAAGTGTAGGGTCAAAAGTGTAACTATTATAGGTTTACTCTTTTTACCAGTTTAGTCCATCCTCTTATCACCTTTAACGAGCCACCCTTCCAAGTTTCATTATTTTCAAAACCAACCCTCATGCTTATACTTTATGAAATAAACCTTAAACCTTTTTATTATCATTAAAACTCTTTTTACATACGCTAAACTAGATTCGACTACCCATTGCATTTAACAACTCGAAGACCTAGTCATAACCAAGTTATACGACCCTTAATTGTGATTCAAACCTAGGTCGAGACGTGACCAGGACCTAGTAAATTTCATTTGACAACAAGAAACCAAGACGAGACCCCTTTTTAATAATTATATGCGACACAGTTTAACCAAGGTTTAAGTGTGTATGAGCGTCCCGTTTTAACTCGTTACCAAGTAAATAAATATACAAGTGGTCGTGATTATGGGGTTGAACAGATTCAACAATATGGGTCTATATATGGGTCGAATTGCATGGGTCAACCATTTGTTATTTTATGTGATCACTTAGATACTCACGACATCAGTAAAGAAAGAAACAAAAGAAGACAAGACGAGACGAGATTCGTGACCATTATAACATGATATGAGAATATTTAAAACATGATGACTATAGGCAAGGTAGGACCAAACAGATTATACGTAGTGTACATGTGGGTCGAATATCCAAGTCATCCATTTCGTATTTTATGTGATCCCAGTTTTAGTTTTCACGTGACAAGGTTTTAACATTAGGTGTGATGTTTATATAGCATGCGCAAGAAATAATCACATGACCAGCTTCGTGAAACGAGAGGATAGTTATAAGGTTTACCTTGTAGCATGCGTGAGGGGAAAAAGAACAGATCCAAAAGTAACGACCATCACCTTCCTTTTTACCCTGGAAACCCACGACCAGCAGGAGTAAATAACCATGACCAAACTTCCTTGATGATAGCAGCTCCACCATGCCCGCAAATCCCTCCTTGAACTTCCTTGATGTCGATAGAAAAGTGGCCATGAAAAGGGTTTGCCGTCATTGTTTTTGATCTAGGGTTTTGAATGTGTTATTTGAATATGATTTGGTAAGTGAATAAATGGGATTAAAGTGGAATTCATTGGTGAGTTATGGGCGTGAGATTAGGCCGATCATTCAGGGAAATTCAAAACCAGAATATTAACTTTCCAAAACACTATTATGGGCTTCATAATTTATGTGTATTTATGATGGAATTTTCGGCCCATGCAAAGTATTAACGTGCACAATGTATTTTAAACGTAAGCGTAACGGTTTCATTTATCTTGTACAATTTACATAATTACGAGTTAGGTTCTAAACGTATTTAATGAATTGACGCATTTTACCTATTTTATAAATATAAAAGTTGAGGGGCAAAATAGTCTTTTCACGCGTTTTAGATTTTTAGGGTCTTACACGGTGGGTCTTCAATGATCTTCAGAAATGTTGTCAATGAAAGCGTGATTTCCGAACCTTTCCACTCGAACCTTGAACTTAGGCAAATGATGACTTCCCAATTACAAATAAAGACTACAGGGTAGGCTAAGGTGTATAGGTGTATCAAAACAATATATAGGGTGAAAAAAATGAAAAGAATTGCTCAGAAGGGTGTATCTAGGGGTATCTTGCACTAAAGATGAGTGCAACAAAAAGGGTTTCATATAGGGTCGAAAAGTCGAGGTGACTAATCGATAGACTCACAATGGTAGGCTGTTTGGGTGATAATCCTATAATATTGCCATCTAAAACTGAAAAGTCCAAATACATCGAGCTAACTCAACATACCTCGTATATGGTCTCGCAATGATGCAAAGGCCAAGTTCTTAAGTTAACAAGCTACCAGCACACTCATAATTTGGTGGATTTGGGGTAAAATATTGGAACTGGATAAGGCTAATCTCACCATATAATATCAAGGGTTGTATGTGCTCGGCTAAGGTCTAATCTAGTTAGGTTAAGAAAAACATGTCAATATTTTAAAACTGGCATAGTTTTTCAAAATAAACTAGAAAAATGAGGGCGAAATAAAGTTCAAGAGATAATTCTACTCCCGTCCCCCCACTTGAATTGTACAAAGTCCCTTTTGTACTAGGCATTTAAATAAAGGTGAAGAGAAAGGTAGAATTAGAGCGAGAACTTCCCTGAAATTTGCTCCATAAAGAAGAAGACCCACGAAAAAGAGACGTGCCTTCGTATAAGCATCATGAACAAACTTCTATCCCTGAAATCACAATACCGACAAGCATAATTCTAAAAAGAAAAAAAAAATGAAAAATGAAAAACAAACCTAACTCACTTTCGTAGGAATCACGGTTGCATTTAGCGAATGCAACAAACCTTTTAAACCACTTGGTGTCCCAAGTGGAAGAGTGAAGTCTCGTGAGGGTTTACAGGGAACACACCCACAAAGTTCATTTAAAATACTAATACAAGGTTACTATGTTTTAAAATGAAAGAATTAAAGCAGAGGAAGGTTACGTCGTAACTCTTTTGAGGGAGTTATGTCGTAACTAGCAAAACCTGGTATGAGCTACGAAGCGAGTAGTTGCGGCATAACCACTGAATTAGTATTACGCCGTAATTGGTAATGCGTCAAGAATTCTGTTGCTAAAAGGTTGGTTACGGTGTAATCACCAAGATGAGTTACGCCGTAACTCTGTATAGATCAGCAAACTGCAGGAGTAATTACTTCCTCGTTTCCTGCAAAAATAGTTAGAAAACACAAAACCCAACAGAAAAGGAAATAAAACAAAAGAAAGGGATAATTCGGGTTGTCTCCCGAAAGAGCACTTTTCTTTATTTACGAGTCTTTAAGTTAGACTCAGAGCCGCGGGGCTTCTATGGGGGCCTTTGGATCTGCCCCACTTCTTCAATATCTTTCATCAAGTTATGCCTCATCCAGGCGACATTAGAAGCAGTTCGGAGGTATTCACTGGTTTCGATTTTCCGGACTTTACAAAATTTCTCTTCCGGTCCCAGGTGGTAGCGAGTGAATTCATATTTTTTGACAATAATTGGAGGTGGTCTCTTGTAGGGAATCCCAGGAGTTTGCACCTCCTTTGTTCATAAGCTTCGTCGTCGGGATCAGTAAACTCCTCATTACCTTGCAACTCAAGGTAATATAGGATCCCTTCAATATCATCATCATCAGAAGCTGTACCCTTGAACCATTCTTCATCGAGCAGATTCTCCACTAGAACGCGCTTGCATTCTTCTTTTTCATCACTAACCAACTCTTTGTAAATTTCAATTGTTATTTCACTCGTGTTGTTGAGATTCTCGTTGTTTGAATTTTCTCGATCCATGTACTCCTTCCAAATCTTCTCTTTTGTTAACGTGTCCACATGTCCATACTTAATCTTCACCCAACTATCGAATCCTAGGTTATCCAGCCAAGGCAAACTCGTTCTCTCCTCATCATTGGTTGAGGACCAAAAGAATTCATCTTTTCCTATTCTCCCAGAGCTGCTTCCCCCGTTACACATAGCGTCATATGGGTTGCATGATGCCCAGGAAATTTCCCCAGGAGATTTTACTCTTTAGCACCAGTGATTGCGTAATTCCTTCTTGTCAGTTTCACTTAAATGCTCATCCGTGCAGTATATGTCTTTATTAGCCTCTTCTTTTTATGAATTTGCTCCTCGTAATCAATTTTTAGCTTCTTAAGGAGATTCGGGTTAATCTTGGCATCCCCAAATTGTATTGCGTACCAGTCATCAAATGCCAAGTCACCGAACTTTATACAATGTCTTTCACGCTCTTGAGGGCATGTCCACTCTTCCTCTCTTTCACTATCCCCGCCATTGCAATACTCATGGAAGGGGTTGCATGTAGGCCATGCTCGTGTGGACTCCTCGTCAGTTATGATGACAGGAGTACACCAGTGAGTGATAAGTGACTCTTCTTCATCTTCAAGGGAGATTTTCTTGAGTCTTTCATCATCAGTATATGCCGGCCACATAAATTTGTTATGGTTGATCCTATCCTTATTGCTTCCGCCATCATAAACCTCATTTCTCGCGTCACAAGAAGCCCAAAGATCATACCAATCTCCCTTAGCAACTGGTATCATTTTGCACCAGTGATATTTCTTATTAGATTTGGGCAGAGGGCACAAGTTGATGTCATGGGACCAGTCATTTCCTGATTCTTCTACTTCAAGGAATTTTTCTGCCCACGTATCCCAGTTACGTCGTAACTGAGTTTCTTGGTTATGGCGTAATTCGTTAGAGTCATTATCTTCAGTGTTCTTCATAACCCCGTTATTGTTTTCAAAGACATAGTTACGTCGTAACTCATTAGGCGGGTTACGGCGTAACTCAGATCTGTCGACGAAATCATCCCTTGAATCCGTTTCAATGGCCTGAACCTTCGAGTTATCATCAGCAAAAATCACTTTACATTCCATAGCTGGTTTAGATCCTTCAAGTTTATCGTTATTCCTCTTTACTTTTTCACTGAGCTTCTCCACCATGGATTTTAGCTTTTTCAGAGTTATGTCGTGCTTGGAAAGGTTCCTGTCAGTATTTTCCTGGAATTCTTTCAACCACTCATCTTGCTCCTTTTTTCTTTGGGCTAAACTTTCCAGGAACTTAATAATTGTTTCTTCAAGACTGGGCTTTTCTTTCTCCATAAGGCCCACGGTTGTAATTTCCACGATAACCATTACTATTTCGATTATCTCCGTAAAATGGTCGATTTTCTCCATACTTAGCTTCCTCAATATTCACTTCGTCCCCATGAGGACAATTCTTCGTAAGATGTCCTCCTCCACAGCTTTCACAACCTACTTGGATGGCATGAACGGTTTCTCTGACCTTCAGCATATCTCGACTGAGATTTTCAATTTTACTAGCGATTGCTGCAATTCCGTCAAAACTTCCGCCATGGTTTCTTTTACTTCCTCCGTCGTGCCATTTTTGAGAGTGATCCACCATTTTTTGAATGGCTTAAATTGCAAGAGTAGGAGTCATGTTCGGGATAGGTCCTTGATAGTCCAACATTTGCCTTGTAGTTACGTTAATTCCTTTGTAGAAAATATTGACCTTCTGCTGGTTGTTCAGATCATTGGTAGGACACTTGTAAAAGAGATCGTTGTACCTATCCCAGGCTTGATACAACATTTCGTCGTCTTCTTGTTTGAAATTATGGATCTCCAAAAGCTGGTTAGAAATCTTAGATGGTGGAAAATATCTCTGAATAAAGTGCTTCTTAAGTAGCGCCCAAGTAATAATTGCCCCGGCGGGCAATCTTTCAATCCATCTTCTGGCAGCTCCAGTAAGAGTCATTGGGAATACCCTTATCGCGAAGCTCCCTCATAAATTGGTCTTTGATTTCAAAATGAACATCCGCTCCAATTGCCCGGCTTACAAGACCCGGCCCTTGTTCCGCTCTTGTCAATGCCAAGTATTCCTCAAGAGTGAGGTCATCGATGTTAACAATTTCCATGGTACCTGAAAACTTGAAATATGATCATGAGAAAAGTTTAAAACAAAATTAAAGACTTATTATCAATCCTAATATAACTCCCCGACAACGGCGTCAAAAACTTGATGCAGGTTTTACTGACCAGGTCTTAAATTTATAGTGTCTCGCAATACCTATGGTCTACCCTAGTACACTAACGGGCAGTGTACCCGGTCGTGTGTAGTGTAGTAAACGGTAAAGCCGAGATCGTCCCAAGAGCTATGTGTGATGGATTATTACTAAGTCTAGTTGTCACAGAATAATAATAGTTTCGATAGGGATTTAATTAATTAAACTACTAATGCAGAATAAAATAAAGCAGATAAATGGATAAAGGGAAATCAATAGAGGAGAGTGGTGCTAACCTAGTTAATCCTCCTAGCTAGTTATGTCTATGTCTACTTACTTCTAATTACGTCAGGTGGGGTCAAATTCGAGAGGACAACATTTGGTCAATTCGCCCTAACCTATTACCAAAGATGCCACCACAGGAGAAATCAGGCGCACCGTCATAAGTCCTGTTGTTCCTGGTCCCCTAAGCTAAGTCATTAAGTACCGCTACATGCTAGATTCATAATAGTGAGTGCCCGACCGTTAGGAACTTAGACACTACACCCCCCAATTCTTAAGTTCATCCAAACGATAGGTGATTAGTTGGTCAAATCGCACAAGTAGAAAGGGTCGTCAGTTGGTCATATCTTACCCTTCCCGTCTCAGTCCGCTCACCTAGGGTCAGTTGGTCATATCTCCTAGGCAATTGGCCTCTACCGCCATTCAAAACTACCGAACCAAGGGTGGCTACCAATGAACTATGCATGCATACACTTAGAAATAATTGTACGGAAGTAAAGGAAACGCAAACAAAACAATTAAGGAATCATAACTAGGCTAGCATCAAAAGGTACTTAGCCGCTCATATTAATCATGCAAACCAATTCAATATTCAAAGGTACGAAATACATGAATTGAAAGTGAAAGAAATATAAAACGCTAATGCTTATCGTAGTGGAGTGACTTCTCCCTTGGAAACCGCTCCGTATGCTCCTCTAGACCTGCCTTGAGCTTTTTCCTACGTTCTCAGAGTGTTGTGTGTGGAATGGGATGAATAGAAATGTAACATATTGGATTTCACAAACACATCATACCAAATACATAAGAGGCGTATATAAAGTTTTAGAAAGAGAAAGTTTTAGAGAGAGAAATGGAAGAGAGTTGGGAACTATGTAAAACAAAGAAAAATGGTATTGAAGCTCCAGCCCTCTACCTTGGGAGGTAGAGGGTATTTATAGTGTCTTACAATAAACTCCTCCTACGGGCTGTGGATCAGGCATACAGTGGGTAAAGACCCGTCCGTCCTCCAGGGTTTTACTTAACTAACTTCTTACTAACATTAAATAACTACGACTATGAGCTTTCTAAAGATCACATATACTTGAGGTGACCGATACTTTAATGACTTAATTTTCTAATTCCTAACAATGTCCCCCTAAGGGAGGTCACCTCAATTTACACAGAATACAAACAGATATTACATTGAGATTGTTCTTGAATTCTTGTTTAAGTTCTTTGCTCAGTAGCTCGTAGTCTTTGATTCTTCTTGTTATCCAAGTATGAATAATTCAAGTGGAGGTTTTTAAATGATCCACGTGATGATGAGTTTTGAGCCAGCTTTGAGATCATCAGCTTGCATAAATTTCTGACTCTTCCATTGTGGAGCTGACATTATGGGACGTTGTGACAGTGGACATACATGCTCACATTCTGGATCATGATTTCTTCTCATCAGAGTGGCGGAAGCTTTTGTTGATTCATGATATTTGCAGCAGCGTAGCAAAAGCATGGAGTGAGAATATCAGAGTCATAGATGCACTAATCATGATTTCTTTTGAAATGAATGTATTGTGTGAGCATGCGGCTATGGATTGACATCTCCATTCTAATCAGCTGCAAGCGTTGGGTGTACCTGCATACAACAGTCGCAATAAAAGCGTACGAAATTTTCTTTGATCACTTTCATTGAATTGAGGTACACGGCCCACGGTTCCCCGTTGATTAGTACAAATACTGCCTGTGATCAGGTATAATTTCGAAGAATCTCCTTGACAGAGTTTCGCAGCTGTTCTAGCCGTTCTCAAACCGGAGCGTCTCAAAGAAGACAACACGGAGTGAGTGAACTAGCGAACTTGAGATTCACTGATTGATGAAAAGAGATTTGAAAAACAATCGAGTACTGCTCAATAAAGTGTTTTTGCAATACATCGAGGGTTTTTTAGAAAAATAAATTATCAATCATAAACACCTTTTATATTTGAAATATTAATACACAGTCAATGTGCAAATGAAAAGAATTTTTAAGCACAAAGACTGGTTTTACAAAGGTATCCGTCAATCCATAACCTGAACCAGGATTGATTCATAAGTTTGAATCGCCCCATTGTTTCTGTCCAGGATTGATTCATAACATAGTTGATCTATTGGATAGATCTCACATGCCACCCACCAAGAGCTTGTTTGATGTTGGCTCTAGAAGGCTTTCCATCTTCATTGTGAATATGTTTGCATATCACTCAGATGTTCTGGCAATACCGCAAGGATAATGCGTAGGACTCTTTAGATATAATCTCTCTTTCCACATTATGTGAAACAGAGAGTCTTCATTAACAGTGTCCTAATGAGATTTATTTGATGATCTCGTGGCTCTAGACTCAATAGTTTACATTTGGTTCCTATGCCGGAGACTAGGGAGAGGTCTCCTTCTTCAATATCAACGATCTCTAAGAGAAAGTCGATAGATTATGTCGGTTCCCCGTGAGAATGAAACAAGCCCTTTTAAGAGGAACTTGAGTAGCTTGGGAAGATTAGTGCAGTGCGTCACTGGGTCCATGACATCTTGTCTTCAATACCAGTGTTACCTTGGTAACCACCAGTAGCATATGAATTGAACCCGGTTTCTGCCCTAAGGTTGAAATATTAGAGGGCTATTTATTTTCACCCTTTTCTCGTTTCATTTCTTTTTCATTCTTCAACCCCTTCAGTGCTTACCGAGACTTCATAACTAGAACCATGTTGGGTTTATTCCAGTACTAGCTCTGTCTCAGTCCGCACTCTAACCATATCTCACTTTTCTCCTTTTTTTTCATCATACCTAAGGACTTCTACACTATCTAGTGGATTGTCCCTGGGTAGATCCCTCCAGTTCTGGCAGATCATGGGAACAAATACCTAACCTTATCATCCTTATATCACCATACATAAAGTAAATTTGGTCGGTCTATTTGGTATTGTTCATCTGCCATTGGAACCAATTGAAAAATCATTTGGAAAATCAATCAAGGTACTTGTGATACGGGATTAAAGCATTTTGTACCTTAATAGTTTTGATCATTTAGAAATGCTCCCCCTCAACATGTGCATATGATTTGTAAATTGTTTAGCACATGGAGGCAAGAGCTCTTTGAAATAATTTCTTGGTAAATTCTCCCCCTCAATATGTGCATCTGATTTTGAAATTGTTTAGCACATATTAGGGAAAAATTGCACTTAGAGACAAATCAGTCACATTTTAATCCATTTTGGTTTGATATAAATGCTCCCCCCTAACATGTGCATAGAAAATTTGAAATCGTTTGGCGCATGCAGGCAGGAGAGCTTGTTAATCACGTATAAAACCATTTATCAAATTATCAGTTTAAATCCAATTTAAATTACAAATTCTCCTCCGATCACAATTTTCAAATCCTTTGAGAGTTGTGATCTCTATTGATTTAAATTAAATTTTGAGTGCTTTTGAGGAGAATAGTGACTTGCTTTTGAAAGACATTTTAACTGATAAGGATTAGATTTTGAGACTTTAAACTCCATTGACCATTCATGTATGAATATCTTTTGAAAACATAACAATAGACAAGGTCTTGAACCACTTGTATAAAACATTGTTCATTTTGATTATCCAAAAGTAGACCTTGCTCTTTTTCATGCCAATTGTTTGAAAAATAATCGTTTTGATTGAATTGAAATCATTCTCCCCCTCAATCAATTACATGAGTTGTTGATTGAGTATTAGAGATTTTGACAAAGATAAGCCCAGATGATTTACAAAAATGGAGTCAGAGGTATTTTCAAAGCAATTTTTATTTCATTAGATGACAAATATTTTTCAGAAGAATCATTAGACGGAAAAATATTTGGAAAGAAAACATTTGTATTTTTGGTGACAAACATTTATTTTAAGAATCAGAGCATGAGGTTTGAAAGATAAGATTAAGCATGGCTCTGTTCTTTTACTTTTAAAATGGGTTACTGCCTGAGATGACAATAAACCACCATTTTTCTCCGCCTTTTTTTTTAAAGCAAATTATGTACATTCGAAGAACATCTAAAAACCCGTGACATTCTTTGAATGTCAACACAAAGTCCGTAGATGATATCGAATAAAAAAAATATGACAAAATAACATTTTTTTTGGAAATTTTCAAGATTTAATTTTTATGGATTTTTGAAAATTTTATATTTTTATATTTTCTTTTGTAGGTTTTGAAATTTTGTATTTTGCTTTTTGAATAAATATATACAAGAAATGGACGAAGAAAGAAACCATTTTTACTCCTCGTCTTCCTCTTGAAGATGGTTGAGTGTTTCCGGTTGTAGGCTCTTTAGACCAAGTCGTGGAAGGATAAACTCAAAACGTTCTCTAGGAAGAGCTTTGGTGAAGATGTCTGCTAACTGGTATTCAGTCCTTACAAAATAGAGTTCCACCACACCTTTTTCCACTTGTTCCCGAATAAAATGATGTCGAATGTCAATGTGCTTTGCTCATGAATGTTGAACGTTGTTGCAAGAGAGAGCAATGACACTTTTGTTATCACAATACAGAGGGATCTTGTTGAATTCAAAGCCATAGTCAGATAATTGTGATCTCATCCATAGGATTTGAGCCTCTGTAGAGGATATAGAAGTGCTCATTTGTTTCTTTGAAGACCAGCTCACAAGCTTATCACCCAAAAATTGAGCACCTCCAGACGTACTTCGACGTGTATCTTGACACCCTGCATGGTCTGCATCTGCATATGCTGTTAGTGACATACCGGTGTCCTTCGGGTACCAAAGACCCATGTTGATGGTTCCTTGGAGATACCGAAAGACCCGTTTAACTGCCTCAAGGTGCTTTTTGATAGGCTTAGCCTGGTATCTAGCACACATGCATACAATAACAATATCGGTCTACTGGCTGTGAGGTACATCAGGGATCCAATCATACTTCGATATTTTGTTTGATCTTCCATGATCCCTGAGTGGTCCTCATCCAGTTTGGTACGTTCTACCATGGGAGTGTCAACGGTGTCACAAGTGTCAAATCCAAATTTCTTTCAAATTTCATTTGCATATTTAGATTGATTAATAAAAATGCCTCCGGGACTTTGTGAAATTTGCAATCCCAAGAAAAATGACATGTGTCCCATCATTGACATTTGAAATTTGGAGCTCATCTCCTTAGAAAAACGGTCACATTCATTGGTATTAGTCGAGGCAAAGATAATATCATCAACATAGATTTGAAAGTGAATTAAATGTTTTCCTGACTTTCTGGTGAACAATGTCGGATCAACTGCTCCTTTGCTGAATCCAGTGGATAGAAGAAAATTTGATAGCGTATCATACCATGCCCTTGGAGCTTGCTTCAAGCCGTAAAGAGCCTTCTTCAAGTGGTAGACATGAGTAGGATGCTCTGGATTCACAAAACCTTCTGGTTGGCTGACGTATACAACTTCTTTAAGATCTTCGTTAAGGAAAGCCGTCTTTACGTCCATCTGATAGACTACCATGTTCTTACTTGCAGCATTAGCCAAGAAGATTCTGATTGCTTCGATACTAGCAACTAGAGCAAATTATTATTCAAAGTCAATACCCTCCTCTTGACGGTATCCTTTTGCAACCAATCGAGCCTTGTTCTTTAATACATCACCATGCTCATCAAGTTTTACCTTGAAGATCCACTTTAGAGCAATGATCATAACACAGTCAGGAGCATGTACTAATTCCATACATCTAGTCGATCAAACTAATGAATTTATCATTGCATGGCATTGAACCAGCTGTCTTCATTCATTGCAGTTTTAACGTCTTTTGGTTCGACCCTGGATAGTACAGAGTTGAAGAAGCACCATAAGGCATCAGTTGCAAGTTGTTTGCGAGTGGATACTGGACGAGAGGGATTACCAATGATGTTGTCCAATGGGTGATCATGTGTCCATTTTCTAAGGTGTTCGTGAGGTTGTTGTTGAGGAACTGAAGTAGCAGAGTCGATTTCTCCTGATGAAGATGGTTCTGATGATGATTCAGGCATAAATATGTTTTCAAATGGGGCATCTTCAGGAGTAGCAAAGGGATTCTCTCCATCAAGGGTGCCAGAAACAATTCCATGATGTACACTTGATGATTGATGATTTGTTGATGAGACAGAATGATCATCAGCAGGCGCTTCTTGACTTAACGACATAGAAACTGAAGGATTAACTTCATTGACAGAGATAGGAGCAGCCTCTATTGATGGAATTGATAGATCATTAGCAGTTGGCTCATAGTGTTCATCAAACATTAGATCAAACAGTTTCTTCAAGTCATCTTTTAAAGGAGGTACATAAGGAGTTGCTGGCGAGGAATTGTATACAAGAGTAGAACTGATGGGACTACTTGATGATGCGGGTCCAGAACTGGGTTGTCCTGGAGCCATTGGACCGGTCAGCTCATCGAACGTAACGTGTATTGTTTCCATGATATTTCAGGTTCTTTTGTTGTAGATTCGGTATCCTTTTCTGCTAGGTGCATATCCTACAAATACTCCAATGTCCGCTTTAGCTTTAAGTTTGCCTAAGTCTTGGCCCTCATTAACCGGATAACACAATGCACCAAACACACGAAGGAATGAAAGATTAGGTTTTTGATTGTGGACAAGTTCATATGGAGTTTTTCCATGAGAAGTGTGAATAAGGGATCGATTTTGAGTATAGCATGCAGTGGCAATGGATTCAGCCCAGAGAAACATTGGAACCTTTGAGTAAATCAGCATTGTTCTAGCGGCTTCCACAAGAGTTCGATTTCGTCTTTCAACTACACCGTTCTGTTGAGGAGTTCGTGGAACACTTCTTTGATGACTGATTCCAACACTTTCATAAAACTCACTAAGTTGTTTATTAACAAACTCAGTTCCATTGTCTGTTCGGATGATTCTGATAGTTTTGTTAAGTCGAACCTGCAGATGTTTGATAAGTTTGATGATGATATCTGGAGTTTCATCCTTTGTCCTTAAGAACTTAACCCAAGTGAATCGAGAGTAATCCTTCGAAAAAGCCATTTGATTTTCTTGGTAAATTCTCCCCCTCAATATGTGCATCTGATTTTGAAATTGTTTTAGCATACATATTAGGGCAACAAAGATGATCCTTTTGCATACTTTGTCTAGGTAAGCCTATTACTATCAGTCACATTTCTCGAGAGATCCATTTATGGTTTGATATAGACAAATGCTCCCCTTAACCATGACTTTGCATAGAAAAGCCTTTGAAAGCGATTGGAGAAGACTTCATGCAGATCTTCGATAGAGATGGCTTGTATAAATTTGACCCACGTATAAAACCATTTATCAAATTATCAAGGTTTAGATCGAATCACGTAATTTAAATGACCAAGACCTTCAACGTAATATCCCCTGAGATCACAATGGACAACATAGTTCCATAATCCATAATTGAAGTTGTGATCATCTCTATCCGATGAATTTAAACTTAAATTTCATGAGCAAGGACCGGTCTGCATATGCTTGAGGAGAATAGTAACTTGCAATTGAACACGCACATTTTAACGATAATTGGGATCCCCATGCAAGAATGGGTTCCATTTGGTTAGTAACAATGTTTGGAACACTCACATAAGTAGACCATGGAATCATGTATGAATATCCGTGATTTGTCCTAAAAGTATGTTCATAAAGGAATAGTTCTACCAGAGGCATCCATTTGAACCTAATGGGCATTGATCTAGATAAAACATTTAGGGTATATCTCATTTTGATTATCGATAACTTATGTTACTAAATTTCTTTCCCCGTGGGTTTCCAATGTTTTCTAACCTTGCATTCTTTCTAGCCTTCTTAGCTTGAATTGTTTGTATACTATCTTAACAGGCATTTAACAGATTGAATTGAAACTCATTCATACCACATTCTAAACCAAACAATCATCATTACATGTTTTGATTGAGTAGCAGAATTAGAATTAATTACAAAGACGCTTATAGCCGGATCAACACGATTTACTTAAAAATGTTCCTAGAGTGGTCTTCTACTTTCTTCCATTGCACATTCTTAGCTTGCGAGGTCCTATCATGCTTTGTATTTCCTAAGGCTTTGACCCGTGCCAAATTTTGTTACACTGAATCATTAGAGGGAAAAATATTATGGGAAAGAAAACATTAGTATTTTGGTTGAGCAAACCATTTGCATTCTTAAGAACTAGACGCATGAGATTTGAAAGACTAAGATTGAAGGCATGGCTCTAGAGTTCTTTTTAACTTTGGGCATAAAAGTGTTGGGATCTTGCACGAGATGACATATAAACATTCACCATTCTTAATGCTAGGCATAGAACAAGGCATCACGGCTTTTTTTCACAAAAAGATTTGGGACATGTAAACATTCTAAGAACGAGATAGGCCCTAATGCAAGCAAACCTAATTTCACTATCAAGTGGCTTATTTATGAAGTCCTCTTCTACAATCTCGTAGATGATACATCTAGAATAAGGTGAAAAATAGTTATGAAACACAGTTTTTTCTAAGATGAGGAGGAATGTATTTTCAAGATATTTTATGGATGACTTTGATGCAACATTCTCATTAAAGACAAGTGGCATTTTTCCTTTTTCTCAGATTCTATTTCCTTTTGAATAAAATGTTATTTTTCCGTTGTTTTTGTTACGAGTGACTTTCATTGAATCATATAACTCTTTAAAGTGTCGTTTAACCTTTTCATTTTCTTCTAGAAAACTCTCGTTTTCTTTTTGTAAAACATTAACCAAGGTTTGAAGATGAAACGCTAAGAACTCGAGAATTTAAAGGAGGAGGCATTTGGGAGCCTGTCACATTGTTCTTTTCACCCTTCCCGAATAAAATTGTGAAATGTGCTGGGTTGCTCATTTTTCGGATCGTGTTACAAGAGAGAGCTCAATCTGTTCATCACAGAGGATTTGTTGAATTTCAAAACTCCATAGTCATAATTCAGAGATCTCATCCATAGGATGTCTTGAGCCTCGTATTTGAGGTTTTAACATTTTCTTTTAGAAGTGCTCATTTGATATTTTCTTTGCAAAGACCAAGATGCTCACAAGCTTATCACCCAATTTAGAAAACTGCTTCACCGTGTATCTTGATCATCCCGCTGCAAATTTTTCATGCATATTTAGAGTGACATACCGGTTTTCGGGTCAAGCTCAATGACACGATCATGGGAGACTTTCAGAGCAAAGACCCGTTTAATTCAGGTGCTTTTGAAATTGAGATGTATTAATGCATACAATGTAAATATCAGTCATCTTGAGTGATACATCGAAATCATTACTCATTTAAGGTATGCAAGTTTTTCCTCGAGTGGTCAATCTCATTATATTTTAATTCTCGCCATAGTCATTGACCTCAACTGTCATTGCATCAAATCCATTTCTTTCAAATCCTAATCATCCCCTTTTGACTCTCATATTTAATTGATTAATAAAAATGCCTCGTTAAATAACGGGATTCTTTAGTTTGCTCAAAACCCTTCTTTGCAGCTTATCCCAAGTGACTTTTCTTGCATGTCCCAAAATCAACATAGAATTTGAAATTTGGAGCCCATCTCCTTAGTGGCAATAGTTCTAGGAACTAATTGCATTGGGTATTAGTCGAGGCAAAGATAATATCATTTTCAAAAGATTTGAACGTAATTAAATGTTTTCTATATCTTTCTTGAACAATGTCGGGTTAATTGAGTTTGAGGCTTAAACATGTTTGGATAGAAGATCCAATTTTCCTTAGTGTAATCATGGGTTTGATCGTTATGTTATTCTTTTTCAGACCGTAAGCCTTCTTCAATGGTAGACATTTTCTCCCTAGATTCATCATCTAATTTTCTATCCTCTTTTGAGCTTCCTATACATGATGGTGTTTGCCTAGGCTTAAGAATCTCATCATAGAACCTTCTGAGCTTCTCTTGCTTTCTTACCATACTGTGGTTGGGATCCTTTATAATGGGAACTACTATGTTTATCGCTTAAGACTATGCGGCATTAGACCATGTGAGAAGATTCGATTGTTCCCTTGTACGATACTATTTTCAAGCTCAAAGAGCAAATTATTTATTCAAAAGTCAATACCCTTCTTGATATCCTTAGCTGCTACCAATTCGAGCCTTGTTTAAGCACTTTAACATTACATCAGCTCTTGCTCATCAAGTTTTACTTTTCTTGTAAGATCCACTTTAGAGCAATGATCATAACACTTCGGAGCATGTACTAATTCCCATACATCTAGTCGATCGAACTTATGAATTTCTTCTTGCATGGCATTAACACAAACTTAGCACGTTGTTCATAAATCAGCAACGTTCTTTGTGGTTCGACCTGAGATAAGTAGAAGTTCGGAAGAAGCACCATAAGGCATCGGTTGCATAGTTTATTGCGCAGAAGATGGATCACTTGGTACAGGGATTACTTTCAATGATGTTGTCCAATGGGTGATCATGGTGTCCATTTTCTAAGGTGTTCGTGAGGTTATTATTGAATCATAAGTTTTAAAAGATTGTACTTCGTTATGTATCTGATTTGCTCATCAACCTCATCGATAGTTTTCAAATGGGGCATCTTCGAGAGATTAGCAAAGGGATTCTTCCATCAAGGGATGGACTACAATTCCTATTGATGTACACTTGATGATTGATGATCTTTGTTGATGAGACCATAAGGTGATCAGACTTAAGCGACATGAAGACTAAAGGATTAACTTCATCGACATCTGAGATATGCATCACAATCAGCTACTTGATGCATTGATAGATCATTAGTCCCATGCCCTCATAGTTGTTCATCCAAACATTAGATCAAACAGTTTCTTCAAGTCAACTCTTCCTCATCCAAAGGAGGCTCCACTAAGGAGTTCTTGAGCGAGGAATTGCACTAGCAAGATCTTGTAGTACTCTGCATTTTGAGGGCATTACTTAGAAATGATGCGGGTCCTGGGTTGTCAATGTGTCCATTGGACGGTCACCATAGTTGTATTGTTTCCACTTGATATTCGGGTTCTTTACTTGTCCTGTAGATTGTATTCCTTTCTCGCTCGATTGCATATCCTACCAAATACTCCACCTCTGTCCTTGCTTTAGCTTTAGAAAGTTTGCCTAAGTCTTGGCCCATCTTAACGGATAGCATTCAATGCACCAAACACACGAAGGAATGAAAGATTAGGTTTTTGATTGTGGACAAGTTCATATGGAGTTTTTCCATGAGAAGTGTAAATAAGGGATGAAGTTTTTGAGTATAGCATGCAGAGGCTTGTAATGGATTCCAGAGAAACATTGGAACCTTTGAGTAAATCCATTGTTCTAGCGGACTTCCACAAGACCTTTGGTTCAATTTTCTTTCAACTACAGTGTAGAAGGTCTGTTGAAGAGTTCGTGGAACACTTCTTCCTGATGACTGATTCCAACACATGTTTCATCAAGAAAAGGCTCACTATAGTTGGTGTTATTCAATCCAGCTTCACCAAATTTGTGCCATTCGGATGATTCGATAGTTTTGTTCACAAACTTTGAGTTGTGAATAAGTTTGGCATGGTCATGATATCCGAGTTCCTCATCCTTTGTCATTTAAGAACTTAACCCAAGTGAATCGAGTAACTTTCTTCTGGTTTCATCAACCACAACTAACACATATTTCTTCCCGTAAATGTTCTCAAGAGACTCATCATGGGTCCACATAAATCCATGTGAATGGTATGAAGAACTTGTGAGTTTGTAGGTTTTGGTTTGTGGGCATACTTTTTCTTTTTTCCCAATTGGCGTTTGAAGCCCCAAAGATGATCTATTTTTCATACTTTTGTCTAGGTAAGCCTATCATACTAAGTCCTTTTCCGAGAGATCATTTATGGTGCCAAGTTCAGGTCAATTTAGTACAACGATGCCATAACCATGACTTGATAATTTGACTCCATTTTAGAAGCCTTTGCACAATACAACCGATTCGTTGAGCCCATGAGACTTCATCATATCTTCGATAGAGATGGTGTATAAATTTGACCCATGTATTTCTCTTAAAAGTTCTATAACCCTATCAAGATTCTAACCGGAAGCATAGTATGTCTTTCACGGATTTTACTAAGATCAAGAGAAAATCGTGATAGAAACAAAATTGACCAAGCTAGAACCCTTGAACCAAGTCGCTATGACCAAGACGCTTCAACTCGCTAATATACCTCAAGTCGTGAGATAACACTACGCACAATCTAGGACCCAAGTCCACAACATAGTCTCCATAACCCATAATTGCGCAAGTCGAAATGAACAATCTAAGTATCCAAGTCCTAAGAACTCGCTAAGAACAATAAGGACAAGTCGCTAGAAATAATGAATTTACAAGTCGCTACCCAACCAAGTTCATGAGCAGTGACCGGTCTCCACACTTGTATGCTTGTCTCAATAGAACAAGCTTCGCTAAGTCCAAGTCACTACGACTTAAACTACAACTCACCGAAATTTAAAGCAACGATCGCTACAATTGAAAAACAAGACACAAGCTAATTGGATAACTTCAAAACCACACTTGGGATCCAACCATGCAAGAATGGGTTCAAAACCCAAGTAACATTGATTGGAACACAAAAGTACACTCAAAATTCAAAGTAACACAATGGAATCATCGGGGATAGATGCAATGCTAGTGTCCGTATTTGTCCTACTCAAAAAGTATGTTAAAACCACTAGAAATCCAAGGAATAAGAGAGATTCTACCATGGCTCTTGATCCATTTCCTAATGGGCATTGATCTAGATAATTTAGGGTATATCTACCAAATACATAAGATTGTAAGGTTTTAGAGAGAAATGGATCCAGAGAGTTGAGAACTATGTTACTAAATATTCTTCTACCTTGGGAGGTAGAGGGTTTCCAATGTTTATAACCTTTTTTCGCCATTGCTTTCTAGCCGTTCTTAGCTTGAATTTTTGTATTCACTACTTAACTAATTTACTAGCATTAATAACAACTCAGCTTTCATACCACATTCATGATTAGTGACCGAATACCAAACAATCATCATTACATGTTTTGCCTAACAATAGATTATGGAATTCATTACCAATATAGGAGTTACGCGAATACTAGAATCAATGCACTAGATTCGTTTTATTCAACTTAAACTTAATGAGTGGTTACGCCTTAGTATTCAATTCTTACGCATTGCAGAGGTATCCGTATCTTGCTTTGACCTAATGTAGTTCCGAGCCTTTGGGAGGAGTTACACCGAACCTTCTAATAAGTTGGCATACCGAGTCACGGATTACGTAATGTGAGAGATGAGGGAATTATGTGGATGCATTAGATTGGTTGAGCTACCTCTTTAGCATGCTCTTGAACTAGACGTGGAAAACATGGAAAACAAGGATCCATATAAATGATACTAATTGAAGGCACTCTAGAGTTCACTTTTTTAACAATTGGGCATAGAAGTGTTGGGATCAAAATCCTATCCAAAATGGCATATTAACATTCACTTTCTTAATGCTAGGCATAGAACAAGGGCATCACGGCTTTACCTTTGCCAACAGATCTTTGGGACATGTTTCTAAGTCTTTCTAACAGCCCCGCACCCGAGATCCATGTTAGGATTGAACCTGCAAGCAAACCTAATTTCTATATCAAGTGGTTTATTTATGAAATCTCTTCTCACCAGAACAATCAGGATACATTCAAGCCCTAGACTATCCTTAAGGTGAGCACAAAAATCATTTATGTTTAAACACAAGTTCGTTATAGATGAGGAAATAAATCAAAAGGAATAACAGTGAGATTTACACCTATCAACCCTAAATTGCAAGAGATTGAATAGATGACTTTGATGCAACATTCTCACCCAAATTAAAGACAAGTGGCATTTTTCCTTTTCACTCCTCGATTCTCAATTTCCTTTTGTAAAGATGTTATTTTTCGTAGTGTTTTTTGTTTAACGTAGTGTTTTATATTTAGTTATTATTATAATTAAAGTGTCTAATTTGTATTAAGAACCTTTTCATTTTCTTCTAGATAAGTATTACTCTAAAACTATTGAACCAAGGTTTGAAGATGAAACGCTTAAGAACTCGAGAATTTAAAGGAGGAGGCAATATTGGGAGTTTCTGTCACAAGATTGTTCTTTTCACCCTAGTTAATTAAAGTGAAATTTGGGTTCTCTTTATTTTTGATCGTGTTACAATGAGAACTGTTCATCACATTTGTTGATTTCAAAAACTCCATCAAATTCAGGAGCATCCAAGGATGTCTTGATATTTGAGGTATTAACATTTTCTTTTAGATGTTGATGGTTTATTTGCTATTTGCAAAGCATTAGATGCTCAACTTCCAATTTAGCAAAAAAACTGTTTCACCAGTTATCATGAATCATAAAATGTTAGTTTCATGCAATTTACCGAGATTAGTTTTTCATTAGCTCAATGACACATCATGGGAGACTTTAATTAGAGCTTAAATTTGTTTTTATAGGTTTCTTTTTTTGGTGTTAATTATTGAGATGTGTTAATTTTGAACCCCAATTATTGTGCCTTAAAACACATCTTGAGTGATACATTGAAATCGATTCTCATTTAAGGTATGCAAGTTTTTCCTCTCAATGTCATTTATAGTTTATATTCTCGCTCATAGTCATTGACCTCAACTATCATTGCATCAAATTCCTTTTCCATTTCTTTAATATCCGAATCCATCCCCTTTTTAAGACTCTCAAATTAAGACCTTTAACTAATTGTTTAAAGAATGGCATGACCTCGACGTTAAATAACATTCTTTAGTTTGCTATTGTGTGTTTTTGGTTCATAAGTTTACCCTTTTAGGATATTTTATGCTTTTAATTGGGTGTGATCCTTTTCTTGTACATATTATGTTCTTCGTTGTTTTGTTCAAACATCAACAAGATAATTTATAAATGACATGTTGTTGTGAATATAAAGGTCTTGCTATTAGTGGCAAAAGATCTAGGAACTAGATGCATTGGTGTATTTGGAGGATACACGTGTGAATAGCATTTTCCTAAAGGGAGTGTTTGTTTCAACAAGTACATTAACTTTTGTTTATCCATATCTTTCTTCCAAAAATGGTTATGAGAATGGTATCAAAGTCCCACTAATTGAGTTTGAGGCTTAAACATGTTTAGGAGATCCAATTTTCCTTAGTGTAATCAGTTGGTTTGGTTTGTTCATGTTATGAATAATTATTCTTTTTACATGCAGGACCGTTAAGCTTTTATTACATTTTCTCCCTAGATTCATCATGCCACTAATTTTGAGCTATCCTCTTTCGAGCTTCCTATACATGATGGTGTTTGCCTAGGCTTAAGAATCTCATTGCCATCATAGGAACTTACCTTTTCGAGCTTCTCTTGCTTTCTTACCATACTCAGGTGTGGGATCCTTTAGGGTAATGGGAATACTATGTTTATCGCTTATAGGACTCTATGCTTAGTGACCATGTGAGCTTACTGAATGGTGTTCCCTTGTACGTAAACTTAATTTTCAAGCTTGTTTTTCAAAGTTTTTAGGATTAGAAAGGTACGAATTTGGATTCAAAAGTTTTGATTCCTTAGCGTTAAATTCTTGTTTAAGCACTTTAACATTAGTCTATGAAGCTCTTGCTTTTGCTCGTATGATGATTTAGAAAGCTTTTCTTGTAAGGAGCTTTATTACTCCCTAGTTTTAACACTTCTTCTCTATTGAAATTGTCACGCCCTTTTTCTAATAATTGTACGCATTTGGTCATCCATTTCCTGCTACCACGGTAGTAGTTAAACTACAAAACTCTAGCACGATGTTCATAAATAGCACACTTATTCTTTGTATAGCCATTACTCTAGGTGATTGAGATAATAGTTCAACAAAATCATCAAGCACATGCGTGACCTATTACTAGGTCAATCACATAGTCATTATTGAGATAAGAGACATCACTTGGTACAATCTCACTTTCACTTTGTGTCACATATTGATCATATGAGACAATATTACTATTACCCACATTATCAATATCCTGAAGACATAAGTTTTAAAGATAATGAAGTACTTATCGTTATGTATCTTTTGCTCATCAACCTCATCGTTAGTTTACTCCACAAAATATCTCAAAGATAAAAATTGATTCTATATATAAGGATGCGACTCACCCTTTAACTTTGTGCCGGGTCGCCGATGAGTTTCATCTTGGAGAGACCATAGGTGAGATGCTAGCCTTATGAAGATTGTCCTGGGTTCATCATCGACATCCGAGTCATATGCATCACAATCACTACTTGAAATGCATTTGGATGATTCGTCCCATGCCCGGTTGTTCATCCACATCAGCATCATATGTGACTTGGCATTTTTTCCCTCAGCGGAATGGAAACAGACTCTTCCTAGCATCCAAAACCGTTCCACTTTCTTGAGCTTGCACTAGCAAGATCTTGTCGCTAGAAAAGTACATCGCATTTTGAGGGCATTTTAAGTAAAATAATCGAGTTTACAAAATGTAGGTCCCAAATGAAAATCACCACCAATGTAGCACTTGATAGGCTTTGACTTACAAGTCCTAGATTGACGATTCCTTCCTCGTTTTTAGTGTATAAATCCCATGTGCGACCTCCACCACGACTCCACCTCTATGATATGTCCATATGTCATGCCTTCCTAGAACAGTGAATGCTTAGATACCTGAGATAAAACCTGTCCCATCTCTAAGGTAGCTGGTGAGTTCATGGATTGGAGTTTCGAGGTTAATTGTTGGCAAGTGGGAGGGAAGCCTTTCAAAATTTTGATGACCATGAGAGATAGTTGATTGATGCCCAAGTTTTCATACAAAACTTGCAACCTGTGTGTTTGAATCAACCCATTGCCAAAATATAGAATTGGTCAATCTTGAGTTTGTAGTAGGACATAGGTGCATACGATATATACGTTGGTATGTACTGCAAAGAATAAGAACCTCTTGACAAGTCTAAATTGTTTGTACTGCTTCATGAATCCAACATTCAGTCACGCCATCAAGGAAGGGTCGATAGTACTATCAATATTTCCCCGAAGAGCTTGTTTCTTGCTGTTTGTATGTTGATGCATAATTGAAAACTAGTTTAGCACATTAAGGCACATCCTTCGCACCACACATAGCATGTCTCAGTGTATAAGAAGGTAAGGCACAATTGCTCATAGTTGGTGTTCTTCAATCCTTTGAGTAGCTTCGCAAGAGGTGACAAATTTGTGCCATTTCGGTATGAACTCATATTAAGAGTTCACAAGTACTTTGAGTTAATGAAAATATTTGGCATGGTCATTTTGATGTTCCTCATGTCATTTAAAAACAAGCTTGAAAATGGGGTTATGAATCTCACGTAATATTCAGTTTAACACTTTTTGGTTTCATCTTAAAATGCTCAAATTCATCATACGGTTGTGATTCTCTGTCTTCCATGGTAAGTTTGTAAACAAATAAGAGAGAAGCATCTTGACATTGTCCCAAACTCTTAGCCTCGGTGTTGTGATTGATATGCTTGTGCAAGAAAATGTCTTTGGAAGAGACCTGATAGTATAATGTTTGATGTACGATGTTATCGCATGCATCTATGATTTTCTCCTTATGCCGAGCTCATCATCGAAAAATATCCTTGGTCCGTCCAATCCAAATATCATTACAAGTTCCATTGCGCAAATTATGTCTCTTGTAGTCTCAATCTGATAAGGTCCTTCATCAATTGACTTGATAATGTTGACTCCATTTTCCTTTTCGTCGACAATACAATGTCGCCGAATTCGTTGAGCCCATGAGTCATAGTGACATGGCTTCTATCAAGCATGGGTGGACGAGTGTCTAAAACCACTTGAACTCGACGGTTTTGGAAGAGATGATTGTATTGGTAGACATGTTTACAGATTTCACGGGTTTTATAACCAACTATAAAGATAATAACCGGAAATATGGTGATTCTTTCACGGGATTTTAAAAAAAGTTTCGCAAGAGAAGCAACCGTATTAGAAACAAATATTAACCAAGTCGCTATAACGGCTTGAACCAAGTCGCTGAAAAAAGCACCAAGTCGATCTTGAATTAGAAGACAACTCGCTCCAAAAACCACAAGTCATGGTTAAATCAAGTCACTACGCACAAGTCGCTAGGAAATAATATAGTCATTTGAACACAAGTCGCCAAGCACCAAATCACTAAGCGGACATAAGTCGCTAAAGAACAACTCGCTAAGTATCCAAGTCGCTAAGAATCAACTCGCTAAGAACAATAAGGACAAGTCGTTAGAAATAATAGAAACTTAAAGTCGGTTTTGCTCGACCCATACCAAGTCGCTAGCAAGTGGAATTTCTGAAAAATATATATTTCTCCACTAACTTGTAAAATCCATAACTTCTTCGGCTTGTCTCAATAGACAAGTCCGCTAAGATCAAGTCACTACGATTCGTTTTTTAAACTACAACTCATTTTCTAAATATACTAAAGGCCAAAATGTCGTGCTACAGTCGGAAGAAAATCAAAACAAGGACTCCAGACACTTTTAGTCGCTAACTTATCGAAAATAGTTTTTCTCAAAACCACACTTTTCCAATCCCTTCAAAACAAGCCCAACCAGCTCAAGATTTCTAAATCAAAACCCATAGCACTTAGGGTGTCAATGGATTCTAAACACAAAAGTACACTCAAAATTCAAACTTTAACTCTAAAGAAATGATCAAAATGATGCAAAAACCACTAAACTTTTTCAAACCCAAAACCATATAAAACCACTAGAAATCCAAGGATATGTAAGAGGGATGATCAAACCATGGCTTACTATGATGACCAAGGTTATAAACACTATTAGATTTCATAAACACATCTTACCAAATACATAAGAGGTATGTATCTAGGTTTTAGAGAGACTTAATGAAAGAGATCCTTTGTTACCCTTGAGAACTATGTGAAACAAAGAAAAATGGTATTGAAGCTCCAACCCTCTACCTTGGGAGGTAGAGGGTACTTATAGTGTCTTATAATAAACGCCTCCTACGGGCTGTGGATCAGGCATACAGTGGGTAAAGACCCGTATGTCCTCCACGGTTTACTTAACTAACTTCTTACTAACATTAAATAACTACGACTACGAGCTTTCTAAAGATTACATATACTTGAGGTGACCGATACTTTAATGACTAAATTTTCTAATTCCTAACAAGAAATGATGGAATTCATGGCGTAACCAATATAGGAGTTACGACGTAACCTTCTATTTCTTCGTAAAATGCACTAGATCTGCTGGTTACGGCGTACCCTAATGAGTGGTTAACGATTTAGTATTCAATAAACTTCGGTTACGTCATAAGAGATGCACTAGGTAATACGTAAGTATATCGGCGTGGAACCTCTTTTGACCTAATGTAGTTACGTCGTAGCCTTTGGGAGGAGTTACACCGTAACCTTCTAATAAGTTGGCATCGAGTCACGCAATAGTTCACGCGTAATGTGAGAGATGAGCTACATGATGTAACTTATTCAAAATAGCATCTTGATGAATCTTTAGATATGTTTCCAGTTCGCGTCTCTTTAAGGTTACAATGCTCGTAATTTACGAAAGTGGAAAACAATGGAAAACAAGCGGAATTGTTTTAAATGACCATATAAATTGATATAGAATAACGAGCATTCCCATCGAGGAAATTGTCACTTAATATTCGTGACAATTTGATGTTATGGTTCAAATCCTAGGGTTCCAAAACTTTATGCTTGTGATGGTCTAAAGTTTCAATCATGCATATGAGTTACTCCCACAAGAGTTAATGCGCTTACCAGTACTAACCAAAGGAGACGATTCACTTCGACTTCTCCCTTTGCCAACAATCTTTGAATTTCTAAGTCTTTTGAGAACGATTGCTTAATCCGCACCAACTGATCAAACATGGGATTGAACCTGAACTCTAACACGATTCTTAACCCCTTTAGGTCTACCCCTGTGTTTAACAGATCTATTACCCTCACCAGGAACAATAGGAACATGTATCAAGCCCTCAGCCGACATCCCAGTGAGAGCACAAAACTCATCATTTATAGGGCCAGGAGGTTTAAAAGGATCAAGTGGCATAGCAAAAAAATGAAAGAGAAAACAGAAATAAATCAAAAGGAATAACAGTGAGATTTACACCTATCAACCCTAAATTGCAAGAGATTGAATAGATGTTGTGGGGAAAACGATTTCACCCAAATCGCATAGGTATTGCTTTTGTTTCATAACCCGCATGTATAATGCACTTATTGATATGTTGTTGTTATATTTTTGGTTTATAGTGTTTTATTGTTTAAGTAATATGGTAGTGTTTTTATATTTAGTTATTATTATATTGTGTACACCTAATTTGTATTAAGATATTATTATATTTATACTTTTGATAAGTATTACTCTAAACTATTGAACTTCCTAGGATCACGAAGTGCAAAACAACTCTACGAATCCAGTTGTTCTTTTCGTCTATATACAATATTAGTTTCTTCACCAAGATTGATTTTGATTAATCTGCATTAGTTTAATTAAAGTTGAAATTTGTTTTTTATTAAGTTTCTTTATTTTTTGGTGTTAAAAACGAACTTTTTAGACTGCATGTTTTGATTTAATATTATGTATGTGTTTCTTGGTATATGTTGTTTGATGTATATGTTTTGTTTGTTGTTGCATGTGCATTATATTGTTGCTAATTTGTAAAACCCCAATTATTGTGTCTTATTTCATTGAATAACAACTTAATCAAGGACCCAGTTGTTATTTTTGTGCCACCGATAGTACTAAATGTTAGTTTCTTTACCGAGATTGATTTTTATTAGTATGCATTAGTTTAATTAAAGCTTAAATTTGTTTTTTATTAGGTTTCCTTTTTTTTTGGTGTTAATTATTGCCTGGTTTATTGTTGTTAATTTGTGAAACCCCCAATTATTGTGCCTTATTTATGTTGGATTATTGAAATCAGGGTATTAATGTGAAAGTATTTTATGTATTTGTAGTTTATATATACTTTTTATTATTTTTTCCCCTGTGTTTTTTGTAGTTTGTCTGATTTATTTATTGTGTATTTAATATCAAATTTAAGTTTTAACTACATTTGTTAAATAGCATATGATGAAGCGCGTGAACGACGTTTTATTTTTTAGCTTGTGCTATTGTGTGTTTTTGGTTACATAAGTTTATTTAGGATATTTTTATGAAGTTTTTAATTGGGTTTGTGTCTGGTGGTTGTGTTTTTGTACATATTATGGTTTTCGTTTGTTTTGTTAAACATAGAGATGTTTTTTAAATAGAGTTTGCAGATGTTGTTGTGAATGGTATAAAAGTTATTATGAATTGTGTACTAACTGTAATTGATAGTATTATTTATATTCGTGTGAATAATTTTATGTTTGTTAAACGTTACATATGTTGTTTTTAGTTATATTTAAAAATGGTTATGAGAATGGTATCAAAGTCCCACTAAAGTTGTTAAAAAGTGAGTTAATCGCAAAGTTTGTGAATAACGTTTATGATTTTAAGATTCGGTGTCTTTGATGGTGATTTGGGCATGACATATTGAACAATGTCCAAAAAGTTCCACAGTTTGGTTTTGTGTTCATGTAGTATGAATAATAATATGTTTGTTATACGCTGAAAACATATGTCGCTTTTAGTTACATTTAAAATGGTGATGAAAATGGTATCAAAGTGCCACTAAAGTTGTTTGAGCTAAGTCGAAATAATCGTAGAAGCTTAAAGCGAATGGTTGTTTGTGATACGCTTAAAGTAGGTCAAAGGAACTTCCTTTTCGCCGAGCAAGTTTTTCAACAGCCTAGGTAGTGAACCTAATCATTGTAGTGTAGTATTAGGGTAAGCCACGGGAATTGATATCGTTCTCTAGGGGAATAGGAATGCTAGTGAGATGTTACTACGCTAAGGAGGGGTTGAAAATCAAAACAAGGAAGATTAATTTTTATCTTTTATGTTTTTTAGGAAATTGAAAGGTACGAATCTCGGGGTTTGGATTTGGGGGTTGGTATTTCTACCGATTACTTCTATTATCTAATTTTCTAATTAACTAAGCTATGGGTAGTCTATGTCTATTGTTGTGTGCTCGTATGATGATTAATAATGTATTTTCTTAGGCTTTATTACTCCCTAGTTATCTCCTATTGATGGTTGAATTGTCACGTCCTTATTCTTAATCGCGTTGTGTCTCAAAGGTCGTAGGGTATGCGTTTATCCTTAACTCTTTGAAACTACCAAAGGTTAATGACTACAAAATCTCTAGGATTTATAAACTTAACACTAAGGTATTCTTTGGATGTATAGCCTAGAATTACTCTAGGTGATTATAAACTAAGGTTCAACAGAGAGATTAATCAAGCATTTAACTAACACAACGAATGAGTATCGCAATGAACTAGGTCAATCACAATTAATGAGTAAGAGACAACAATCAAAGAAAAATAATTATGCCCCCTATGGCCGGTTTTTATGGGATGATTACCTAAGCAAACACACTTGTATAAAACTTGTAAATTATTGCTGGACATAGGAACATGCAAGCATACACACAATCAAAGGAAGACATAATTGAATTAATGTAGTAAAACACTTATCTAATAGATGTAAGATATGGTATGGAATAAAAATTGTAAAATACATTCCTTGTAAAATTTGGTTGTTTAGTGTAGTTTTACTCCACAAAACTACTCGAAAACTAAAAATTAACGGATTCTATATACAAAATAAGTTTAAAACTGCACGGTGTCACCTTTAACTCAAAATATAGGGTTTTCATAACTAAATGCCACGTTTAAAATCATTGTCGGGATCACCTTTTGAAAGTAACGGATTAAATATTCAAATCTAATAACTCACGCAACGCCCTACTCTTTAATATAAAATTCACGCCTGAAATGAAATGTCATGAATGAACTAACAAGCAATGCAAATGAAATGTAGCTAATCTTAGTCGTCATATGAAATGCTCGTGATGATATGATCATGAACGCGCTAAACCTTTAAGGTTACGCGAACTTGGAACACGCCGCTAGTTTACGAGCTGAGAAATTGTCTGATTGTTTTGAGAAATGACAAAAATTGAGAATTGGCCATTTTCTTCGTATATTCACGCCTTTTCGTCCGAATAAGTGTCATTCCAGCAATTTGCCTTCAAGAGACCTAAAAAGTGAAAAGGAACGATATTAAGTAATAATGGATACAAAAGTGATCAAATAAGGGCTTAAACAACCCCTCAAAAAGGTACATTTTAAAACCTTATCAAATATCCCTACACTTGGTATTTGCTTGTCCTCAAGCAAATGTGCTTTTAGCCAATTGATTTATAAATTAGGGGTCATGAAGCATTAGTTTAGAACGATCCACAACACATATAAGCCCCGCAAAAGTCATAACAAGCACCGAAATTACATACTAGCACTTCACATGGGGTGTTTGGATTCTCACATCTCTCGGGTGTATATGAAATATAACAAGTTGGAAATGGAAGATAAACACTCATTAACCGGTCCTAGTACATAGATTACCATAGGCTTGAGACTAGATCAAACCTCCATCGCTTTGCCATAAGCACCTAGGAAAGACTATCCAAGAGGTCTTTTAAAGGGTTGTAATATTAAGCTTACGGTAGGGAAACAAAGGGTTTGGTGGGATAGGCTATTTAGTGGTGGCAAGTCAAAAATCTTTATGTTACAAGCATGCGAAGAATGGCGTTGATAAGCCAAGACTCGACACTTTAAACTCTAGATAACTGAAATAAACAAACATAAATTTAAACATAGATGTAGGATGGTAGCGCGTATGTTTTTCCAATTTTTATTTTATTTTATTTATTTATTTTTTTCATACACTTTTACTCTACCATCCTCTACGATAACATCAAAATGATAGGGATTTATAGGCACATCCCTACACTTGAGTTTTTATTACTCTAACACTAATTTGACCCGAATTGAAAAGATCAAAACACTTGGAGTACATTATTAAGCAAATAAAGGGAATTTTAATTTAACATTCCCTTCCCGTCATTTCATCAAGTTTAACTTTTCGCATGAGTCCCAATCGTCCCAAAAATGTGTACAAAGGATATGACTCGACTTAGCAACTTATGCAAGCAACTAGATAATTGAACTAAGGGTTTAGTGTGATAACAATAATGCACTAAAAGTGAGTGCATACAAGGTAGGCTAAGGCGATTTGGGTGTACATTTGGGGGTGGATTGTAAACAATGCTCTTCATTGATATTTCGGAAAACCGAAACATCATGAGAACCGCGAAAAGGATAGGCTCTAAGGGGATAACTAGGTGTATCGTGTACTAAAGATGAGTACAACGCAAAGGTATGGGGGAATTACTCAACCGATGTGGAAGAAGTAATTATATTACGGGTATCAAACAAGGGTTATCCTAATGCCTCTTATCATTTAGTTATTCCTAACTACACAAGTGTAGTCTTACTAGCGATCTCGGGATGCATCACAAAACAAGTTCTAGAATCTATTATACTACCGGTTCACACTCTAACCATTAAAGATGAATGCTTTAATTCCTACAAATCTAAGGGTGATCCTTACATTTTGGGTGGAATTTAGGTGGTAAAGGGTTTTTGTGCTAGTCATATAATTTCCTATCCATGAGACGCTTTATTAAGACTAATGGCCCACTCCTATATGTCATGAAAAATTTTAAATTTGGTGCCAAAATTACCCTAACCGATATTTCTCATGGTTTATTACACAAATGAAATTGGACAAAGAAAATAGTCAAGGATAAGCTTAGTTTCAAAGTTCCCATTTTATATTCCCTCCCTACACTTAAACTGAACATTGTCCCCAATGTTCCCCGAAAGTATCAAAGTTATGATAATAGAAGGTAATTAAAGAAGAAAGAAACTAGTACTCCCCTGATTAGCTCGATAGGATCAGTGTAAAGTGGTGGTTACATCTTTCTTCAAGAAGAACATTTGCGTTAAAAGCTCCTTCTCATCTTATGTATCTTCTTCTTGGTAAATTAAACCTGCACACTTGAAGAAAACCAACGAAACCTTTGCGTAAAATCGGCGGTAACAATATATATATGACTCTACTAAACTATGATATAATGCTTGTGGAATGGATGTTTACAGATTTCTAGAAAATTAAGACCTGGAAAATTCTAAAAATTTATAAGTAGCTCAGAAAACGAGAAAAAGTAATAAGTCATTGCTCCTCCGACACAGTCAGTTGCAATCCTGACGCCGTCGGTTATCCGATTTAAACCTGGTTTGCGATTTTTTGGAAAAAATTATGGAAAATTTACATCTTTAGAATCTGGAAAAATTTCCTGCAAAACATCCATTATGACTCGATACAAGCATTTGACTCGAACAAACACACATGTATATCTTTTAATTAATTGTAATTCTCATGTTCACGTGTCTTTTGAAAACATGTGTAATCCTCCCTACACTTATCCCTTATGTAAAATACCTTTATATGTAATTAAGACGAGGTTAAAGACAAAATAAAGCATTTTTACAAATTTAAACATGAGAATAAACAATAAATAAAAGATACACGACACACAAACAAGCAAACAATCAAGCATGGGTTGCCTCCCACGAAGCGCTTTTCTTTATTTATGAGTCTTGTAGCTAGACTCGAAGTCGTGCCCCTACGTTGTCTCGTGCACGCTTACTTGCCCATACCTAAACCATTCCAATGTTTTCTCACTTTTCTTGTACTCATCTCCTAACGCGAGGCATTGTTTGTAATACCTCTTAGTTTTCTCATATGGGTACCTAAGTCCACTTTGCTTATCCCTTTAACTAAGCAATGGAATAGGAGTCATTCTATTACATGCCTCAATATCCTTGTGTTTAAACCTAGGATGAGCACGTGGCATTTGGTAGACAAAGTCTTCAACTTCATCAGAGAATGTAATTAGACCATCAATCATCCGTTCATTCAACCTAGTTATTCTCTTGAAAGGTTTTCCAATAATTACTTGAGTGAGGTCCTTATCAATAAGTTCTCCTAAGTTTTCTAAGACCATGAACTCTACAAAATAAGCAATACTTCCAACAAACACATGCAAATGAGTGACTGCATCAACAACATTGTTCCCTTGATAAGTTAACTCATTGACCTTGATTTTATTGTATAGGTTCCTTGAGATTAAGTTTAAAGGCAAGAACGAATTCAAGTAAGCATCGAATCCTTCTAATCCTATTTTTCAAGGGAATTACATGTTAAAGGGACTATCTTTCTCAATTCTACACCTAGGGTCAAAACATTGGGAAGGGTCTTCTTCCAATTCAAAACTAACTTCATCAATGACCTCCCCGTTGTCAAGTGCTTCACCATAATCAAATTCCTCATCGGAATCTGAGTCATAGAAAGGACTTTGTTGTTGCCAATTCATGTCAATATGCCGTAGGTGATTTCCAAAGTGGTGAACGGGTGAAGGGTTTTGTGGGATTGCGTTCTCAATTTCGGGATTGGGAGGAGGGTTGGGTGCTGGTAGTGTGAAGAATCTTCGGCGGAAGATACGAATCATGATGAGTGATGGGTTTTACGAACAAATGTCACGAAGAAGGGGGTAGACTACGAGGAAGCTAAAAATGGGAAAAACGTTTACTTGATATGAATCAAGCAAGGAAACCTAAACGAGGTGAACTCCTAACTAGCTATTCTATTCCCCTGCAGCGGCGCCAAAAACTTGATATGTTTACACAGCTCGTTCGGGGTCAAAGGAACTTCCTTTTCGTCGAGCAAGTTTTTCAACATCCTAGGCAGTGAACCTAATCGTTGTAGTGTAGTATTAGGGTAAGCCACGGGAATTGATATCGTTCTCTAGGGGAATAGGAATGCTAGTGAGAAGTTACTACGCTAAGGTTGGGGTTGAGGAAGATTATTTTTTATCTTTTTATGTTTTTTAGGAAATTGAAAGGTACGAATCTCGGGGTTCGGATTTAGGGGTTGGTATTTCTACCGATTACTTCTACTATCTAATTTTCTAATTAACTAAGCTAAGGGTAGTCTATGTCTATTTTTGTGTGCTCGTATGATGATTAAAAATGAATTTCTTAGGCTTTATTACTCCCTAGTTATCTTCTATTGATGGTTGAATTGTCACGTCCTTATTCTTAATCGCGTTGTGTCTCTAAGGTCGTAGGGTATGTGTTTATCCCTAACTCTTTGAAACTACCAAAGGTTAGTGACTACAAAATCTCTAGGATGTATAAACTTAACACTAAGGTATTCTTTGGATGTATAGCCTACAATTACTCTAGGTGATTATAAACTAAGGTTCAACAAAGATTAATCGAGCATTAACAACCCAACGAATGACCTATCGCAATACTAGTTCAATCACAATTAAGATAAGAGACAACCAATCAACATTCAATAACTAAGTTTCATATTACCTAAGCAAACACACAAGTAAATTTGCCGGACATGGGGAACATGCAAGCGCACACACAATCAATTGAAGACATAATTAAATTAATGAAGTAAAACACTTATCTTGATGTAAGATAGGGTATGGAACCCTAAAATACTGTACAAGACAGCTTAGGTTCGGTTTAGGTTTTTACTCCACAAAACTACTTAGTGAAAACTAAAAAATTCGGATTCTATATATAAAGTTATAATTGCGACGGCATCACCCTTTTACTTGTGACGCCGTCGGTTCGCCGTTATTAAGGTTTCGTCATGGCCACGTTATCATTGTGACGGTGTCACCTTATGACTGTGACGTCTTCTGGATCAAATCTAGGCCGTCTGAGCTGCGACGCCCAACTATTTTATAACCTGATGCCGTCACTTGAAAATATGAAATTTGGCTACTGAGTCATCACAAAACTTGTTCCGACGGTGTCACAAGTAGAACCTGACGCCGTCCCCTTCAGTTTCTGCAGCCTGAGTGTCTCGATTCTTGACTTTGGCCATTTTCTTCGTATATTCGCGCCTTTTCATCCGAATAAGTGTCATTCCAGCAATTTGCCTTCAAGAGACCTAAAAAGTGAAAAGGAACGATATTAAGTAATAACGGATACAAAAGTGATCAAATAAGGGCTTAAACGACCCCTCAAAAAGGTACATTTTAAAACCTTTTCAGTTTGCAAAGTTTGTGAATAATGTTTATGGTTTTAAGATTCGTTATGTGGATGGTCTTTTTGGCATGATATATGGTGATCAATGGAAAAAATATGTTGAAGAAAATAAGATTAAGCATGGTTGGAGTGTTTTATTCGATGTAAGAAATGCTCAGTATGTTATATTGAGTCATTTTGACGAGCATGGTAATAATGGTTATGGTTTCCTTAACATAGAAGGTGGTCATAAATTGGGTAGTTGTGTTACAAATAGTACGGAAATGAGTTTGTCCAGACAGGTACATTATGTATTTTGTTTAGTTTTGTTGAATGGTTGTTATATTTTGTTTTTGCAATTCTTGTTAATCTAAATATATAATCTACTGGTTTTTTGTTTTGCAGTCGGTACCAAAAAGTTTGTTTAAAGAGTATGTCTTTAAGAATAAGACTTTGTATAGTGTTAGGACGTGTGATGGTTGGCTGAGGGTTTTGTTGGAATTTGATGGTGATGAAGCATGTGGTTTTTTTGGGTTTCAATGGGAACAGTTCTGCAAAAAACATATGATCGATGGCACTCAAACGTTTGTTCTGTATTTTCTTGTTTGTCATAATTTTATTCTTACTATCCATGATGCTAATGGCTTTTGATAAGATCCCTATTTGAATGTAAATTGTTTTCCCGCCCTTTTTAATATTATTATTATTTTTTGTTTCAATGTTATTATTATTATTATTATTATTATTATTATTATTATTATTATTATTATTATTATTATTATTATTATTATTACTGATATTTTTTATGAAATATTTTATTTCCTAGTGTGTACATGTATTTTTTTTATTTTGATATATAATTGTGTATTTAGATTCTGAGTTTTGGAATAAAGCTCGTGTTAAGGCTGCTAGGAATCAAAGTTCTGCTTTCAATGCCCCTGTGTTTGAGCTGGTTAGTATATTTAGATATTTTTATTTTTTCATATAGTTTACTTGTCATAGTGTTTTTATTATCATTTTATTCGCATGATAAATTATTGTAGGGTCCGATTCGTGAATTGCATGAAAAGTGGAAGATGATGTTACCTGTGTTTCTGAGAAGTATGTTGAGCATGAGCAGGGTGTTCCATCTTCTAAAAGAACAAAAAAAACTCATGTTGGCAAGAGTTTCTTGAAAGTATTTAAAAGTTTTTTTTCTTTTATATATGTGTTTTGTTATTTCATTTATTTATATATTTTTAGGAGCACGGGAGTTCAAGCATAGGTAATACATGTTTATCAAACAACTCTGATGATGATGGGTGCTTTTTTTAAAGAAGATTGATTCAACTGGTTTAAAGGGTTATGTTGTAATTTTATACTTGAAGTGTATATTGTTTTTATATATATTTTTTTTTGTTTAAATTTATGATTGTGTGTTGTATACATTTGAACAGACAGTTCCAGCTGGTTTTCTTCGCCGACATAAGCTGTACAACTTTTTTGGTCCAGACAACACAACAAAGGCCAGATTGTGTCATCTGAATTCCTCATTTGAGAAGGACGTTGTCTTTCGGAAGTATATTGACAAATTAAGAGTCAAGGAGTTTGATGACCATGTTGTTATGCTTGGATAATGGAAATCGATCTTGAAGGAACTGGGGGTTGATGAGAACCAGATTCTCACGTATACATTAGATGTTGAAGTATTGAAAAACAGAGGGGATGTTGTTATGACATTTGAATGATATTCCCATTGTCTAATGTATGTTTAACTTAAAACAATTACTTGTGGGTTATTATGGGTTTACATTTGGTATGCTTTTTGTTTATATGACTAACTATTCCATGTAATTATAATGTATCTGAATTAGTATCTTTTGTATATGCTTCTATGGTAGATTACTAAATGATATTTTTAGGTAATATGTTTTCGCATTATGTTGCCTAATTTGTCGGTTATTTTGTTGTTAATAATCAATTCTGTTATGTTAAAAAAATAATCAATTCTGTTTGCTGCATGTCATTCCATTGTATATTCAAATGTTTTGTTTTCCATGTAAGTAGCTTGGTTGCTGTTTAGGCTATAATTTTTTGAGTGTGATGAATCAGTTTTGTAAATGTCATTTGGGCTGTTTGTAAGATCCATAACTATAAAACTTGGCTCAATGGATTATAATATTTAACATGTATTGGGCTTTGTTTAGTTTATGTTTTATTTATTTGATTATTTAATAGTCCAAAATCTATATTGGATTTTTTGTCACTTTGTAATAACCAACAATGAAAACATATTAAATAATACATAACTTACTCTATACACTTTTTAGTAACTGACACTACACACATATCAAATACTCCTACATAAGTTACTGTACTTAATAGTGGCCAAATTGTTTGTTTATCTGAATCATCAACATTAATTTGAGGCTTTTTTTTTCCGGTCATCTACTTAAAACAGGTAATGCAGCTGGTTCTTCATGATTGTTTCATATTCTATAGTTATAGTTCTATGCATTTGTTTCGCAGTTGGTGTTGTTTTGTTTTTTATTATTCTATTGATAAAATGTTATTGTGTTAAGTTGATTGGACCAAATATTATTGGTCCTTTTTGTGGGCATTTACAGTTTTTCAATTAGGCGAAATAGTATTGGAGTTTTGGTTATCATATTCTACTTTGAAATTGCCAGGTTTAGTAGAAAGTCAAAACCCTAAGTTTAATTGCACAATGATTTATACTCACTGGTTGTTTCCTATAATTTGTTACTATATTCGCCTTAGAAATGTTGTTATTTGGACATATTTGTTTGATTTTACCATTGTTGGTATATATTTATTTTTGCGTATAACTTTGTACATGTTTGTTTTGTTTCTTTTTTTAATGTTCTTTCTTATTTATAAAATTAGTAGAGTTTTAATATTTTTAGTAATTGTTTTATAAGGTAATCATGCCATTTGAGTTTGTGGTGCGACCAAACATATCTGTGTACCCTGGGTTTCTTGAGCTTCCTCAAGTATTTTTTGAACTTGCCTTTAATGGGAATCAGCATTTATATTTAGCTGGGGTTCAAAGACAATGGAAAAAAGTAAGGATTGTTGCCCCAGTTGGAGGTCCCATTAGGATTGTAGGTAACAAATGGGTAGAATTTGTTCATGAAAACTTGTATACGGATGTTCACATGTTACACTTTGTTCAAGAAGGTGACGACTCTTTTTACGTTACTGGCTATGATTCCCATGGGTTGGAAGTTGAGGAATATGCTAATGTAGAGAGTCGTCATATAAGGTTTTAGAGTTATAGGCTGCCGTACCCTCATATTCCACAGGTGATTTGATTTATATATTTATAAGAATTACATATTTTTGTTTACGATTTTTTACCAATAAGTATTATTATTTGTCATGATTGTGAATCATGTTGTTGTCTCAGACATTGCCTACAAATTTTGTAACTGGTATTGGGGTGGAATCTACAATTGTTGTTGTTGTGGAAGGAATAGAGTTTAATGTGGATGTAAATTTTGTACATGAAGGAGGTCATGTTGATAATGCTGTGTATGTTATGGATGAGCAAATGTGGTTGGCTACTCTTCAATATTCCAATATTGAGTTTGGGGATGTTATTTTTTTTACTAATTTGGAAAATCACAGCTTGAATATAAGCGTGTTTGGTGTTGATGGTAGAGTAAAGATACAAGGGCGGTTTCTAGGTATTACACATATATCTTTAAGATTTACTTTGATATATTTGAAACATGGGATGAGCGAATGCATCACATTTGCCAATGGTTTGGTCACCTTGATCATTTTGGTGAGACAACTGATGTCTTTTACAAAAGATATTTTGAAATTCTGGCGTCTTCTCGACTTGTAAGTACGAGTTTTTTTTTTTTTCTATGAATTTATACTAGAAATGATATATATATATATATATATATATATTTGGTAATTGTTAAACAACAGGCTATTCCAGTTGATTTTGTTGTTAATCATCCTTTGCATTTTTATCAAGCTGCACTGTTTAGGAATGATGAAGTAGAATACATGATGCGAATTAAGGTTGATTATCATAAGAGAAAATCCATACCGAGTTAATGACGTGAATGCATTAGGTGACTGGAGCCATTTTTTTTTGAAGATTGTTTGTTTGAGTATGGAAAGATGATAAGATTTAAGTTTATGAGTATAAATTCTGAACATGATTTAGAGTATCCTGTTTTCCATGTTGGTTAGGAAAAGGGATACGTTTCATGAATGACATTTTAATGTTGTTTTTTTGGTTAGATGCTTATATTTGTTGACATGATGAAACTTTTAGTAGTTGGTGTGTATATGCTTATGAATGGTGACAATTTAAGGTTGTTTTTGATATTATGCAAGTTAAATATGTTTTGGTTAATCTTTTGTCAACATTTGATACATGAATGACATTTTAATGTTGTTTTTTTGGTTAGATGCTTATATTTGTTGTCATGATGAAACTTTTTGTAGTTGGTGTGTATATGCTTATGAATGGGGACAATTTAAGGTTGTTTTTGATATTATGCAACTTAAATATGTTTTGGTTAATCTTATGTCAACATATGATACAACAGGATTGTAAATACAACTGAATAGAATGCTTTGAAATTGTGAATTTCATATAGCAGGATTGTAAATACAACTGCCAATATTGTTGGATTGACACAACAACACCATCAATACCAACAATCAATATATATGAAATACACTTTTAACACATGTTTTCAACATAAATCCGGAAGCAAACAATATCCAATATTTAAAAATAATCCATAAGAAAATCGCTTAAACAATATTCAAAACATGTTTTGGTGAAGATAATTAAATACACTGCTCCAAATTGTTTGGTTCAATTCTTTTTGCTAAATTGTTTTCTTCATTCTCATCTTCTATTCTACTTTCTAATAGATCTGTTGCCGAGTGAGGTCTTTTCTTAACAAGAATTGCATTATGATTTTTCCCATCCTGTAAAAATATTAGTCAATAGATTCACATTAGATTTAAACTCATGGTAATTCTTTGTGTTATAGTTTTTCTAAAAAAAAACGTAATGTATCATACCTCATTTTCATTCGAAATCGTTGTTGTAAATTCATCTTCTGTATCTTTTATCGCAAACTCGTGTGTATTCACGTCACCTTGAAAATCATATAAACCATCTTATGCTTCTTCGTTGTTGTAATCCACATTTTTATTAACAATTTCATCTTCATCTACTACATCTTCTTCACATGCGAACTTTTCTTCACTAATATGTGCGTCTTTTGTTGCATCTTCATTTTCTGATTCTAAATTTTCTAAGTCATTTTCAGATCCTTGGAACTCATCGTTAGAATCCTGTTTTGTAAAATATAATAGAATGTTATTTTTTAAATAATATTCCAAAAGTGACAATTATATTGTAATTATAACCATTTCATTTAGTTTATTTTACAAAGAATATATTAAACCTCATCAATTAGGAGACCATCTTTGAAGTGATTGACTATTTCTGCATCTTCTGTGACTTTCTCACTTCGATATATATATGCATGTTATTGCTGTGGTTAAATTTGGTGTATTTGATTTTGAACAAATACGATTTCCCTATTATTGCATTGAGATCATTTGGAAAATATTCATCTGTATCCATGCCTTGTTTCTCCATTATCTCCCACGCTGAAAACCCAATCATCCTATGGACATTCTTGTCAAATAGAATCACTTGTGCGGATCCACTTTCATCGAATATTCGAACAATGATTTTGAACCTGCACATATATTAATGATTAAGTTGTTTTGTTTTTAAAATACGATAATTGAAAACATGTTACAAAGATCAACAATATATTTCAACACATTATATTCCATACATGGATGCAACTGCGTATGTTTCTCCGTTGGTTCTGCAAAGCCATAACTGATTCTTATTCTTTGAACTGGAGCTTCCTTTTCCCATTATTGGTGTTACTTTTATATTACATGCTTTGCAACCAATGTAAGTCCAACCACTTTCATACTGTATGTTGTGAACTGTCGCATAAACAACGCAGCATGTATCCTGTTTTTGTTATTAATGTTAGGCAAAATTCTATGTTGTTTAAACAATGGCACGTTTAAGTCAGAAACACCTAAATCAATAATCAGAGTAAAATTTGCAAATTTACCAGTTTAATACTGCGAATCATGCCTACCAATCTTTTCACACATCCTTGCATGAATTTCGCTGGTGTAACTACATGGCTGACCTGGTCGTATGATTCAATCTTGAATTCCCCAGGGTCATATCCCTCTTGCGATTCGTAGCTGTATTATGTATGAATTTTATTGAATTTAACAAAGTACGTACTTATTTATATAAACTTGTATTATTCACATTACATTTTTCGGAATGAAACCAACGGCGGCAGATCCCTGTTAATGAAAATCTTTGTGCCAAATAAAGCGTTATGTATAGATGGTGTATCTGTGTTATGTGTAAGTTTAGTTAAATCATAACATACTTATTTTAATGGCGAGTATGGTGCTCTAAATTTATAAAACAATTATAAAAACTTACTATCCTAATATCTGACTTTCCCCAACACCAATAGAAAGTCTATATGTCCAAGTTGATCAAGTTTCTCTTCGTAATCATTCCACAATAATACCCATTTATCCCAAAATGTACAATCAATCCTGAGAGACCTGTGTGGATTGAAATAGATATGTGTATATTTAAATTATAACAAAGATCATTAATATAATATTTTGTGTAAATAAATATGAATAACACATATTGAACATCTTCAATCACAACACTCATGCGGATCTTCCGGCCACCATGGCTATTGACTGATACAATTTTCCCAATAGCTACTATTGTTCCTATAACATCTGCCAACAATAACAAAAAATAAAGAAGATTAAAACATCACCTTTTGAATATAAAATTACAAATTTTTATAGCAACCAACACATACCTACGCAATCATGTTCATGATATTCGTTATCTGTATTCAAGATATGAGTGAATGGCTCATAAATAAATCCAACGTAATTATCATCTATTTTCTCAACTCTTGTCACTTCAGTCCCTTTCTAGAAACAAATTTTGTACCTGTGTGGTAACAACGGTAATCTACCACCATTTTCAGCCACTCCAAATCTTGAGATGATATAACATTGGCCCTCTTGTAAAAGTGGTTCAAATTTAAAAATCAGCTCTTTTTTTATGTAGACTTGGATTCGATTGGACTGTTTATACGGTTACAAATGTTAGATTCTATGATCAATACTTTCGAATATGTATAAATTATGCGCGTATAAATTCAAATTACCCCCGCATCTTGCAAAACAAAATCCAAACTATATGGATCATGTTCTTCATTCAACTTGTGAGAATGCCAAATAGATATACATCTCCCTTTTATTACCATGTTAGTAATCATGGGATCAACATTCTCTAAAGGAGTTATTTGTTGTTCATGTATGTTTACTCCTGTAAACATTTACACATACATTTGTTGGTACATATATTTATAAACAATGCTTTTATTAATAGTAGTAAATAATATGTATACCTCGTGAACTGCTTTTGGAAATTGGCACTCTTCCTTTGAATATTTCTTTTACCAAATTGAGATTTCCCTAGATTAGAGTTATTCACTCTAGAACTATTACCTTAATACTTGAAATTAGAATCATGAATGGTGCTTCTGGTCTTTCCAGAACTTGATTGGGGGCGGAAAGAAGATGTTTGATAACCAAAACTCATTTTTGAATTTCTGTTTCTTCCTACACATTACTAGGTAATGGGAAATTATATAATATTTGCTAAACAGTTGTCATAACAAACATAATTAAACTAACAATACCTTCCAACTCCTTTCCATATTTTAGAGCCTGATTCCCAGGTGTGTCGCTTTCTACCATTGGCATAGACCTAAACGTCGATCGAGTGTTTGCTGATGGACATGTTGTAGGAGATGAACAACTCTGTTGTAACGTCATATTGCTGATTGGAGCATCTAGAGTTTATAACCAAACAATACATGATTCTAAATTGATTCAAACGTATCTAAATTAATATTTAAATAAAAATATAAATTACACAATAATAAAAACATATTACCCTCACATACTGTTGGCACATTCCGTGAACGGCTTTGATAGTTTCTTCCTGATGGATTTCTTTCAAAAGTAGTTTTACCCATAGCAATTGATTTCTTACTGCGACTTTTATCAGCTGTTGTTTAAAATATAATGAAAACATTTTGTATTAATTAAAAAAAAAACAAATCCAATAAAAAGTAAATAAATAAATTTCCAAAATAATATATGAACCTTGTCTTCCTGGTGTGTCACTTTCCAATATAGGAGTTTTTGCTACATTGTCTTCCTTTTCAGAACAACCTCCTGTAAATATATTCCTCCCAACTAATTTACCAAACAATTACAAAAACAAAACAATTTCTTTAATAACACTGGATTGATTAATAAGCAACAAAATAACTTTTGAAAACTACAATACCTGTTTGTTACCTTCCTACAATAAAAATCCAAAAACATACAACATATACATAGAATATATACAGGTTGTATGAATATATATATATTAATGAAAAATAATTAAGGAAACAATAACAGTACAAAATAACTACAATACATGTTTCTTGATTTCCTGATGTGGCTGATTCCAATACCTCAACATTGTTAGTTTTAGCTTTCTTATTGGTATGTGAATATGTTTTGCCAAACAGTAATACAAGAATCACAATAATATAAAAATAATACAAACAATACAAACATAAAACATCACAATAATACCTTTTGCAACAGAAGCACCACTCTTAATATCTTTAGTTCTTGTAAGCCTTTTCGATTGTCTTTGTGGCTGCATCTTTTAATAAACTATTTGTGTATACTACGTTTGTATGTAATGCCAATACAATATATTATATATACCTTACAGATTAAGATAAAATTTTATAGAATCATGCATATAATCAAATTCTTAACCGGGCCTAAATATAGGCCTATAATATATCACAATATATATTTTCCTAATATATCCACATGTAATCAAGAAGATAAATACAGAAAAAATAAAAATATTTATACAATTCCAAAAACAGTCATGTACCTATATCCTGATTTGGAGTATGTAACAAAAAGATTCATTAGCCTAGTTGGTTTGATTACTTGAGGCGTTTGAAAATTATTATACATATGCAGGTTCGAACCTCACCTGTGTCCATCTTTTTAATTATAATCACATGCATACGTAGCACCCAAACTTAAAGTTGCTTATGTGGCATTACGTGGCAATGACTGGACAAAACGTGGCATTGAGGTGGCATTATGTGGCATTTCGGGTATTTAATGACATCATGTGCATCCTGTTTTATATATATATATATATATATATATATATATATATATATATATATATATATATATATATATATATATATATATGTGTGTGTGTGTGTGTAAGTGAGGATCATTAATTAAGGCAATGTAATACGTAAATTAACTTAAAACGTTAAGCACGCACGCACACTATTGAATTGGACAATCCAATGATCTATTGAATAAGAATATATGCTCTATTATTTTGGTCGCGAACCAAAATGCTCATTTTACTGAGACACACCATCTCATCATTTTTAGGTTTCAGTTTGGAACCTCCGCTACATTGTGCTTGATTTGTTTGTGCTTGTTCATATCATCAAGGTGAGTTCATAGCCTCGCTTTTACTTTATTGTTTGAAACCCCGCGAGGGAGATACATGCTCTAAACTAGAAAACAAGGTTTTTCATAAATGTTCTCCTCTTGATTATTGGTAATGCCTAAGTATTTAGCCATAAGTTCTCTGATCATGAACCATTAGTCACCGCGAGTGAACGCAAATATCGTGAATAGTACTATAGGAATTAACGACCCCGTTTCGGTTATAGAGAAATAATCGGGGCGCACCATATTTGAATTTCTTTAGGTAATTGGCTATTACCTCCTTTGGGGCACACTTACGTACACTGGTAATTCGGTGTATGCAGTTGACTCTTGGTTTCATGAGCTTAGCGCATAATAATCTGTGATTTTTCTTATGATATTGTTAGTTTACAATGATCATGTTGTTACACTTGTTTTCAACTATTTTAAACCTATGGATTTCACTCAATATTTTTGTTGACCTTTTTAAGCATGTTATCTCAGGTAATCGATGAAGATTATGACCAAGGCGCGGAATGGGGCATGGCAAGGCTTATCTGGTGTTGTAAAACATAAAAGTTGTCAATTCTTTCAAACTCGTGATCTTTCTTTTGGGATAACACTTGAACTATTTACAACGTTTTGTAACAACTATGAGTTTTCGTTGAATGATAACTATTTTTAATAAAACGTCTCTTTCGAGTCGTTTCTATAAGTATTGACTATGATCTCCATTCAAGTGACACCCGAATTAGTCTTCCACTGTCGTTAAGATTTTCGGGGGTGTTACAGATTGGCATCAGAGCCAAGGTTATAGAGAACCAAAGAGTTTTTCAAAAACATTTATACTATAACCGCACTTTTAAAACGGGACTATTTTACACCACTACCTTACGCCCTTCCATGACCGCTCTATGTATTACGATTGATGCATTATTAGGTCATAAGTAAATTGCATTCATTTTAGTTAGGCATGGAGATTTTCTTGGAAAATATATTATTTGGCACTTTACTTACATTAATTTATGGGTTGTTACAGTACCATGTCTGCATCCCACCCGGTTGTTCTGTCCTCAGACACTAAGATGGAAGACACTATGTCCTCTATGATTTTCAATATGCCAGCTCATCCTAGTCCAGTCATACCAGCTACTGTTTCGGACGAGACTGAACCTTTTGAGGAAGGTGAAGTTTCCCAAACTCCTACTGTTCCAGCTATGATTGCTTGCTCTCAAGAGCATAATGCTTTTGCTACTATGACCTTAGATCAGTATAACGAGTCACAGCAATGGCTACCTGCTTCAGATGTCGTTATGGAAGATGGATCATCAAAGTCATCTAAGAGCACTGACTCTGCTTCATTAGACTCTTCAGTATCATCCTCTCTACCGATCCGTCGTCGCCGACGTAGGATCCGTGTTCTTAAGCCTTATGAGCCTGAGCCGTTTGGAGTGCCTTATAGACTGGATCATAAGCGTACGATCTTCAAACACACCGCTAGGAAGCGTGTGCGATCCATCACTATGACTCATGTGATACCATCAGCTCAGTCACCATCTACTCATTCATCACCAGCTACACCTACTGTTCCACCTACTGCTACTTCACCACCGCTGCCACCTACTGTGTTCTATCATCAGACCACCATTGTTCCTGTTTCATCACCGCTGACAGCATCACCTCCATTGGACACTTTCAGTGATCCATCCTTACCGCTTTGCATTAAGTGCTATCCACCATCACTATCTGATCCTAACATGCCTACTCAAGTGGACGTTGAGACCGAACCAAGGAAGAAGGCCGGTGCTAGGCGATGGTCATTCCTGATACCACTACTTCATCGTTGGAGAAGAGGAGGGATCACCTAGTTCATTCGAGCTTGGAGAGAGCTCAACCACTACACCAGATCCAGTTATGCCTGTTACCGGTGAGCATTTACACCACACCATTCATCTATTGGCTATGAGACTCGTTAGACACAAAGACCAGTTGAGTGAACTCCTTGGAGGAAGAGGTTCCACTGGTTAGGATAGAGAGCTTGGAGGAAGAGGTCGAGAACCTCGTGATAGGTCACTACTCCATTGAGATTGTGTTTGACATGATGAGCGCCCAGATTGTGGAGGTGAGAGAGGCTGTGACCAGATTGACCTAGAGGCTTGAGACTACTGTTCGAGATGCTAGTACTTTGAGAGACAATGCCTTAGGCCGAGAGAGAGCCTTTTATCACGAGCTTGAATCCACTCACGCTCACACCGCCATCCTAGAGCAGAGGATTGATGACCTCGAGGCGAGAGATCGAGCATGTGAGTAGCAGATCCGAGATTTGACAGCCATGGTTGAGGAGATTCACCGTCGTCATGATGACGCATCGGGAGATTCGTATATTCTAGTCATCTTTATTTTAGTATGTATCATAAAGCCGCCATATGAGGTATTAAGGCTTGTATCCTTTTGGTTTGTAACTTTGGAACAAGAACTATGATGTTGTAATTTATGGTTGTTAACAATTACTATGTAATGATGTGTTCTATGTATCCTATGGTTGTATTTCGCATATTCTTGTGCTGTGATATTATTCATCGGTAATGTATGCCGAACCAATCCTTATGTCCTTATATATATGTTATGGTTTGTTGGGAAAAATCATGATTCGCCTATTGTCATTCATAACGATATCATATCATTGATTTAAAGTGGTGATCTTGACTATTATGATATTTATAATGTGTAATCACTTTTATTACGATCGATGATTTCTTAATCTTGGTTTTTATTTCTTGGTAATTTAAGAAAAATGGTCAAGAAGAAAGCTACCTCATCCACCATCACACCCGCAGTTGTTCAAAAATTGGTCGCTGAAAACGTTAGCGCTGCTATAGCACAGCATGCCGCTGACACTGTTGGAGCCAAAGCTGAACGCATTGCCCAAGAGGCACGTGAAGCTGAAGCTGCTGCAAGAGAATCTGAAATTGCAAGACAAGCTGAGATTGCAAGAGAAGCTAAAATTGCAAGAGAAGCCAAAGTTTTAAGAGAAGCTGAGGTTTCCTGAGAAGCGGAGATCGCTCGAGAAGCTGAAACTGAGCGTGTTGCCCAAGCAAAGACGTGAGGTCAAGCGCTCATCTAGCTGAGGCAACTCATGTCACAGAAGCTGCACAGCTTGTTGAAATGGCAAACTTAAATGCAACTAACACTCCGACAAATCAAAGTGAGTCCTCTGTAACTCGTAGGTGTAGTTACAAAGAGTTCATGAACTGCAAGCCGATATTCTTCAAGGGCTCTGAAGGTGCTATCGGTTTACTTCATTGATTTGAGAGAACCGAGATAGTATTTATGCTAAGTGACTACACAGATGATTACAAAGTCAAGTTCGCAACTGGAACTTTGCTAGAAGATGTGTTATCTTGGTGGAAAGCTTATGCCCAACCAATCGAAATGGAAGAAGCTTGTAAGATTTCATGGTCCGATCTGAAGTAACTATTGACGAAACAGTATTGCCCGAGAACTGAGATAAAAAAACTCGAAGATGAGTATTACCACCTGGCTACTAAAGGTAATGATCTAAAGACATACTTCAAAAGATTCCATGAGCTGAGAGCTCTGTGTCCTCATCTTTTTCCCACCAATGAAAAGCTTTTGGAGGCTTTGATCGGAGGTTTACCCCGGAGCATCGAAGGAATTGTTATCGCTTCAAATCCAAAGACTGTTTAAGAAGTTGTCATTTTATCCCATCGCCTTATGGAGCCAATATTGAAACTTGCAAATGCACAAAGCTCAAGTGACAACAAAAGAAATCTTGATGATCGGAAAAGCTCAAATTCCAACCACCATCAGTCCAACAACAACAATCGAAACAACAACCAATATCACTGCAACAAAAACCATCATCACAATCTACAAAACCGAAGGCAAGAAGCCGCAAGGGCTTATGCAGCACCCACTGCTGGAAAAGTGTATGTAGGACCACATCCCTAGTGTAACATATGTTTGATGCACCATTCTGGACCTTGTACTATGAAGTGTGACAAGTGCAACAAGGTAGGTCATCAAGGAAAGCATTGCCGAAACCCTGGAGGGGGAAACACTATGGCAAACGTGAATTGTTATGGATGTGGAGAAAAGGGTAATTTCAAGAGTCAATGCCCAAAGTTGAATGCAGGTCAAACCAACAATGCGCATGCAAGAGTGTACGTGCTAGGAGATGGAGATGTGCCATTGAACCCTGATGTTGTGACGGGTACGTATTCTCTTAACAATCATTCTGCAAAAAATCTTTTTTGACTCTGGAGCCGATAAGAGTTTTGTATCTACTACTTTTGCACCATTACTTGAAATATCCCCAATTGCTTTAGAAACAACTTATGAGATAGAGCTTGCCGATGGAAAGATAATAGGAACCAACACCGTAAACCGTAATTGCCCTATTCTTTTACAAAACCACGCATTCCTCATAGATATTTTGCCAATCAAACTTGGTAGTTTCGATGTCGTAATTGGCATGGATTGGTTGTCCGAACATTGTGCTAGGATTGTTTGCGACGAGAAAACCGTTCATATCCTGATCAACAGTGAAACTTTGGTTATCCAAGGAGATCAAAGTAGAAAGTACTTAAGTATTATATCCTGTGTGAAATCGATAAAGTACATGGAAAAAGGATGTTATGCATTCTTAGCTCAAGTAACAGAAAAGAAGTCGGAAGAGAAACGACTAGAGGATGTACCTGTAGTCAGATAATTTCCCGAGGTGTTTCCGAAGATTTTCCCGACTCCCACCTACTCGACAAGTCGAATTTCAAATCGATCTTATTTCTGGAGCTACTCCCGTAGCACGAGCACCATACCGTTTAGCGCCCTCAGAAATGCAAGAATTTCCCAAACAACTAGAAGAGCTATCTGAAAAGGGATTCATTAGACCAAGTTCCTCACCTTGAGGAGCACCGGTTTTATTCGTTAAGAAGAAATATGGATCATTTCGGATGTGTATCGATTATAGAGAATTGAACAAGCTCACGATCAAGAACCGTTATCCCTTACCAAGAATCGATGATCTGTTTGATCAGATACAAGGCTCGAGTGTGTACTCGAAGATTGATTTAAGATATGGATATCATCAGTTAAAGGTAAAAGAGGAAGATAAACCCAAGACCGCAATTAGAACTCGATATGGCCATTATGAATTCCATGTAATGCCATTCAGTTTAACTAATGCACCCGCTGTATTTATGGACCTCATGAATAGAGTCTGTAAACCATATCTGGATAAATTCGTCATTGTGTTCATCGACGATATTCTTATCTAATCCCGTAATAAAGAAGAACATGCGGAACATCTGAGAACTATCTTGAAGTTACTCAAGGATGAAGAATTGTACGCAAAGTTTTCCAAATGCGATATTTGGATTGAGACAGTCCAATTTCTTGGTCATGTGATCGATAATGAAGGAATCTATGTAGATCCCGCAAGATCGAATCAGTAAAGAATTGTCCAGTACCCACAAACCCCATTGAAATTCGTCAATTCTTAGGACTTGCTGGTTATTATTGAAGATTCATCGAAGGTTTCTCGAAGATAGCCAACCCATTGACCGAGTAAACCCAAAAAACGAAGAAATTCGAATGGGGAGACGATCAAGAATCAGCTTTTCAACTCCTAAAGAACAAGCTTTGCGAAGCACCCATCTTGACACTCCCGGAAGGATTCGAAGATTTTGTAGTATATTGCGATGCTTCGGCGCTGTTCTCATGCAAAGGAACAAAGTGATTGCTTACGCGTCACGACAACTCAAACTCATGAGAAGAATTATACTACTCACAATCTAGAACTTGGCGATGTGGTATTTGCACTCAAGTTATGGAGACATTATTTGTACGGAACCAAGTGTATAGTGTACACTGATCACAAAAGTCCTCAACACATCTTAGATAAAAAAGAACTGAATATGCATCAACGTCGCTGGCTAGAATTGCTCAGTGATTATGACTGCGAGATCCGTTACCATGCTGGAAAGGCGAACGTTGTTGCCGATGCCTTGAGTAGAAAAGATCACTCTAATCCACTTAGAGTGAGATCATTTGGTATGGTAATCAATTCACCCCTACCATCGAAAATTCTTGAAGCTTAGATCGAAGCACTTAAAGAAGAAAATAGGCCGAATTAGAAGATTTATGGCATGGCAGAGAATGAGAATGGATTTGTGAAGAGATCGGACGGAACATTATGTTTCAAAAATTGAAGTTGGATTCCACTCTACGGAGGTATCCGAGAACTCATCATGCATGAATCACATAAATCAAAGTATTCCATACATCCTGGTCCCAACAAGATGTATCAATATCTAAAGCTTTTGTACTGGTGGCCTAACATGAAGGTTGATATCGCCGAGTACGATAAAGAAATGTTTGACATGTTTGAAAGTCAAAGCTGAACATCAAAAGCCATCAGGTATGTTAACCCAACCAGAACTTCCCGTATGGAAATGGGAAACAATCACAAAGTTACCGAGAACTTCTAATGGTTTTCACACCATTTGGGTCATTGTAGACCGTCTTACGAAGTCCCCCCATTTCTTTCCAATCAAGGAGAACGACGAGATTATTACACTCGCTAGACTGTACATCAAAGAGATTTTTTCTCGTCATGGTGTACCAATCTCTATCATATCTGATCGTGATAGCCGATTCACCTCGAGATTCTGGCAAACACTTCAAAATGCTATGGGTACCAAATTAGATATGGGTACCGCGTACCATTCTCAAATATATAGACAAAGTGAAAGAACGATCCAAACTCTGGAAGACATGCTAAGAGCATGTGTGATTGATTTCGGAAAAGGATGGGATAAGCACTTACCTCTGGCTGAATTCTCTTATAATAACAGTTACCACGCCAAAGATTAAAGCCGCTCCTTTGAAGCACTCTATGGAAGAAATGCCGATCGCTAGTTTGCTAGGCGAAGTTGGAGAAGTACAACTCACAGTTCCGAAATTGTCCAAGAGACAACCAAAAGATAATGCAGATAGGCAATGATCGCAAGCTCGAGATAGACAAAAGAGCTACGCAGATGTCAGAAGGAAACCAATGGAATTCCAAGTCGGAGACCGAGTAATGCTCAAAGTATCACCCTGGAAAGGGATGGTTAGATTTGGAAAAAGAGGAAAACTCAAACCTTGATATGTCGGACCATTCAAAATTCTTCAAAGAATTGGTCCAGTGGCATATAACCTCGAACTTCCCGAAGAACTTAGTCGAGTACATGACACGTTCCATGTCTCGAATCTTAAGAAATGTCTATCGAATGAAACTCTAGTCGTACCTCTCAAGGACATCCAGCTCAATGAAAAACTTAGCCTTGTCGAAGAACCCGTTGAGATCATGGATAGGGAAGTCAAGAGGCTTAAGCAAAGCCGCATTCCTATCGTTAAAATTCGATGGAATAAAAAGAAACGAGGTGCAGAGTTCACCTGGGAGCGCGAGGATGTAATGTGTTCTAAGTATCTCCACCTGTTCATCTAATCACCCATGACAATCTCTGCAAGTTAAACCGCGGGACGCGGTTCTCTTAAGGGGTAGGTACTGTAAGCTCCCGGAAAATTTCAATGCACTTAAAGCTTTAATCAGAAATTAAGCCCAATTTATATCATCATGAAATTTTCTAAATATCACATTTGCATATCATTTATCGTATTCATGATTAACGCAGCTTGAGCATTCATAAATATACCGTTGTGATCAGAACGAAATTCCCCACGATCCTGATAATTTTAAAATACGTATTGAATACGTAAAAAGTTGTAAAAATACGAATTAAATTATAATAAAAATGTATAAAATTCGTATTGGGCCTAAAAAATTATTGGACTTCATACCACCTCACAACTCAACCCGACATGTTATTGGGCCTCGTAACCGAACCAAGCCCACCTTCACTAATAATAAACATTGGTCCTAGCTTGTTCCATTAGCCCAACTCGTTAATGCGTCATTTGGGCCTAACCGTTTTACGTGACCCAACCTACTAGCGCAAACGCACCCTCATCTTCTTGGGCCAAGCCATCGAGCCCAACTCTTTTTATTTCTTTCTCCCTTGGGCCTCGTTAAATACCCAACCAAACACACACATGAATTTAGCCAAATACATATTTGAAATAATATTGCTCTTGTGGGATTGTAACCGGTCGAGAGAAATGTGAACAAAACCAAACCAAACTAAGAACTTCCACCTTAGAGACAAACTATGTCGTGTAGACATGGAAAAGGGGAGACAAAGGAGAAGTTTAGCCACCCCTAACATACTATTATAATGACCTAACCATGTTCAAAACCTTTGACCACCACTTGACTTTTTAAACCTTGATAATACAATTGTTTAGGAAAAGAATGAAAAGACATGACCTTACCATGCCCTTAAACTCGGATGCCCATCCCACGCTTGACTTTTTAAACCTTGATAATATAATAGTTACTTAGAACTAGGTAATCTAATATTAAAAAAATGATAAGTGCCATGCTTGTTACCCCTTTTAAAAATACACGACACACACATATCACTCACACTCAACTCCAACACAAGTCTTACACTCTCTTACACACTCAAAACATTCATAAGCATCAAGGAGGAGTGAGGGTATCAAAAAGGGTTAACACTAAGGAAGCTTGGGAAAATAATATCTCGGGTAACATTATAAGGAGAACAAGGGGTTCTCGTGGGTCATTTCTCCTCGCTCACACCTCACACGTATCATCACCACTCTTTTTGAGTGTAGTAAGTCCCTTCCAACTCATTTCGATTCCAATTTTCTAATTTACACTTAGTTATCACACGTATTATATGTTGCGTGCACCATTTCGTAAACCAACTCGTAAGTTATGCATGTTATAGCTCAACAAGACACATAAAGACATGATAACACTCGTAAGTTATGTAGTTTAGTTTATAGCTCAACAAGATACATAAGTTATGCAATAAAGGTTTCGGGTGAAAAGTGTCAAATTAGAAAAATAAAGGTTTAAAGCGTATAAACTAAACTAGGAAGACTGTTTTTGTAAAATCAGTTTTACCAAGGGGTAAAACTGTCAAAAACTGAAAGTTTTGGTATAAAACAAGTTTCGGTTAAATGTGTCAATTTCTCAAAGTTGAGGGACTAAACTCGTACATTTTGAAACTTAAGGGTAAAAAGTGTAAATTCAGAAAAAGTTTAGAAAAACTTATAATCTTATCGTAACTTCATAAAAACGAGTATTTTGATCATATGAATGTATTAGTATCGGATATCTAAGAACATATTTCATATATGAATATATATATATATATATATATATATATATATATATATATATATATATATATTATTAGAAAATAATTATATATATATATATACTAAATCCGATAAAACACACGGGGAATCTAAACAAGTTAAAATACTCAACAATTCTATTAAGATCACAATGAGGGGAAAACATTTCACTTATGCGTAAGCGAGGATCATTAATTAAGGCAATGTAGCACGTATGTTAAGCACGCATGCACACTATTGGATTTGACAATCCAATGATCTATTGAATAAGAATATTCAATGCTCTTTTATTTTGGTCGCGAACCAAAATGCTCATTTTACTGAGACTCGCCATCTCATCATTTTTAGGTTTCGGTTTGGAACCTCCGCTACATTGTGCTTGATCTGTTTGTGCTTGTTCATATCTGTTGGGAAATTCATTTTTGGGAGTTAATACTTATAGTAGTAAAGTTAGTACTGATAGCATTGTCTGGTAAGTATTAACTAGTTAGTACTGATAGTGAAAATATTAGTACTAATAGTGAAAATATTAGTACTGATAGTATTAAGTTTTTACTGTTCTAGGTAAGGAATGTCGTGTATGGTTTGTAACAGCATATCTTCTATTCCAATAGAAGATATGATATACTTAGTGCATAGTTATCTCTGTAAGTGATCTCCTTAGTGTATAAAAGGAGATCCTAGCTAGGTTAAACACACATCTCATATTCTAGCCGTCTTAAGAAGAGCTTCAAGGTTGTGAACCCTAGTACTAGGAGAGTACTCGTATTATTGCTTAATAATATTGAAGTTGTTGGTATTATATTGTGTTTACTTTAATCTTCTAAGTGCATTCAAGTAGATTCCATATACTTGTGTGCATCTACAACAAAGTTTCTCATTGTTGTTTTGGAACCATCCAAGGCAACCAACACGTTTGCAAGCTAAGTGTTCTAGATCCAAGGTTTGGGACTTTACAAGTGGTTTCAGAGCTTATGTCCTGAGGCTTTCTTTTCAGAAGATCCTGTGTGACAAATCTAAAGAAATGGATTTTGACAAATCCAATGTTGTTAACAGAGTTCCTAAGTTGCAACCAAATGAATATGAACTCTGTAGGATGCGCATAGAGCAGTACTTCTTGGTACTTGATTTCAAGCTGTGGAACATTGTGCTCTACGGAAACTCTTACAAAACCACTCTCACTAAAGAAGTTAATGTTAAGACAGTTGTGAAAGAAAAAGGTGATCCTATCACCAATGAAGAAATGGCTCTAAGAGGCAATGATCTCAAGGTCAGAAGTCTCTTACTCATGGCAATACCTGATGATCATCAACTCACCTTCAACAAACACAAAGATGCTCAGAGTTTGTTCAAAGCCATTGAAACCAGATTTGGTGGAGATTATGTCACCAAGAAAACTCAGAAGACTCTTTTGAAGCAAGAATTTGAAAACTTCACTGCTGGTGCAACTGAATCTATTGACTCAGTTTATAATAGGTTTCAAAAATTTGTAAGTCAACTTGCAGTATTGGATGTGGAGCTCTCCAAGGAAGATGTCAACCTCAGGTTTGTTAGAAGTCTTCCATCACCAAAATGGGACACTCATGTCATTGTATGGAAGAACAAGCCATATTTTGAAACCATGAAGTTGGACAATTTGTTCTATAGCTTTAAGGTGATTGAACAAGATATAAAGAGAAAAGCAACTGCATCTTCCAGTTCTGGGTCACAAAACATTACCTTTGTGGCTCACCCCGTCACTAGCAATGATGTGGATAGTTTTGATGTTAGTACTCCTAGTACTAATGTTAATACTGATCGCTCTGTAGCCAGTGCAGCAGGCATTAATGAAGGTACAATTTATGCCTTCATAGTTGAACAGAGTCAAGGAGCCCAGATCACTCATGATGATCTGAGACAAATCCATGAAGATGACATGGAAGAGATGGACATCAAATGGAACATTGCCCTAATCAGTATGAGGGAAAAAGGTTCATGAAGAAAACTAGAAGGCAGATTAAGATCAATGATGGAGATGTTGCTGGGTTTGACAAGGGAAAAGTTGAATGCTACAACTGTGGCAAGCTTGGGCATTTTTCTAGGGAATGCAGAAGCCCTAGGAGCAAAGGGAGACACAGTGATGCTGTACTTAATCGGGAAATCTCTTTTAAAGACATCACCATAAATGTGTTAAAAGAAGAATTAGAGAAAGTCACAATAATTAAAGATAATATAGAGTTAAGTGTTGAGCAACTTAAAGACTCACAATATTATAACTCTGAGAGAGTTGATAGATACCTGGAGGAAGCATTAGTTGGCAAAGCTAAATCGGGTATGGGGTATAAGACAACGCCACCACCATTCAGAGATATCCCATCACCTCCTGGTATAGACCTTGCCCACACTGGCTTAAAAGAGTTTCAGGAACCCACATTTGTCTGAGGCCTTACAATCAAAAGCACTTTTCCTGAAAATACTGATGAAGTGTTTGAAAGTGCTAGTGACACCTCCTTACCTGAGGTGTCTGAATCTGAAAATAAAAAGGCTAGTGTAGAGTCTAATGAACAAAAGCAAGAACTGGCCACTAAACCAGTAAGATCATTTGACAAACCTGTTAGAAAGCTAGTAAAATATGCTGAGATGTATAGAAATAGGTCATCTAGTCCTAGAGGAAACAAAAGAAACTGGAATCAGTTAAAATCTGAGCAACTAGGAGATGAATTTGTCATTTATAATAAATATTGCTTTGTGTGTGGTAGCTTCTCTCATCTGCAAGCTCATTGCAGAAACCCTATGAGACCTCAACCCATCATGACCCCTAGAGCAGTTCTTCTTAAAACTGGCATAAAACCTTTGAATAATGCAACGCCAGTTAATATTGATAGACCACAACCCAGAGTATTTGGTGAAATACCCAAAAGAAACTTTTCAAAACCATCATCTACTTCACCAAGGTCCTTTAAATCAGCACAAACCTTTAATTCTTATGATGAACAAATCAAGTTTTACAAGAAAAAGGTTAATACTTAAGAGCCAAGACTTAATACTGATAGGCCGAAAGTTAATACTTTTAAGCCTAAAATTAAACATGCTGGCTCTAAAGTAAATGCTACAAAGGGAAACAAGGGCAATGCTGTTAAGCCCTCAGCTTGTTGGATGAGAAAGACCACTCAACCCAACAGCGCATCAGTTACTCTCAAAAAATATGATTACATTGATGCACGAGGCAGATCCAAGTCAGTAATGGGTTGGGTCCCCAAAAGGAACTAATTTCCTTTATTTAATGTGCAGGGACATTCCAACAATAATGATGATCTTGGCTATTCAGACAGTGGGTATTCCAGGCACATGACTGGAAATCTATCCTATCTTTCAGACGTCACTGATTTAAATGAAGGATATGTTTCTTTTGGAGGTGGAATAGGTGGAAGGATTACTAGTAAAGGCACAATCAAGACTGGTAATTTGGATTTTGAAGATGTGTACTATGTAAAAGAACTCAAATACAATATGTTCAGTGCGTCACAAATGTGTGACAAAAGGAATTTTATTCTTTTCATAGATACTGATTGCTTGGTTTTATCTCCTAACTTTAAGTTTCCTAGTGATGATCAAGTTCAACTTAAGTTTCCTAGGAAAAGCAATCTGTACAGTGTCAATATGAAGAACATAGTGCCCAAAGACAATCTTACATGTTTAGTTGCTATAGCTTCTTTGGATGAATCTATGTTATGGCATAGAAGGCTAGGTCATGTGAATTTTAAGGTAATAAATCTTTTAGCTAAAAATAACCTTGTAAGAGGTTTACCTTAAAAAATATTTAGTGCATGCCTCAAAGGGAAGCAAAATAGAGCCTCTTGTAAGCCCAAAGTTTTTAACTCTATCACCAAACCACTTCATATGCTTCACATGGATTTATTTGGCCCCACTAATGTTAGCAGCCTAAATTTTAAGAAGTATTGTTTGGTTGTGACTGATGATTTTAGCAGATTTACTTGGGTTTTCTTCCTGAACACTAAGGATAAGACCAGTGAAATCCTTAAGTCTTACATAGCTTCAGTTGAGAACCTAGCTGATAAGAAGGTTAAAATCATTAGGTGTGATAATGGGACAGAGTTTAAAAACCAATTGATGACTGATTTCTGTCAACTTAAGGGTATTAAAAGAGAATATAGTGTAGCTTGAACTCCTCAAAGAAAATGGGGTTGCTGAAAGGACAAAATAGGACATTGATTGAGGCTGCTAGGACTATGTTAGCAGATTCCAAGTTACCCACAACATTTTGGGCTGAGGCATTTAATACTCCTTTTTATGTTCAGAACAGGGTACTGATTGTAAAGCCTCATGGCAGGACTCCCTATGAGCTGTTTTTATGTAGAAAGCCCACACTAGACTTTCTTAAACCTTTTGGGTGTCATGTCTCTATTCTCAATACCATTGACCACTTAGGCAAGTTTGATGGAAAATCTGATAGTGGATATCCGGTTGGCTACTCATTGAATAGTAAATCCTTTAGGGTTTATAATTTTGGAACCAGAAAGATAGAGGAGAATCTGCACATAGATTTTCTTGAGGACAAAGCTAGTGTAGAGGGGCAAGGACCAACATGGCTTTTTGATATTGATATGCTAACAGAATCTATGAAATATGTGCCTGTTTCTGTGGATTCTAACATGACTATAGGAGAAAACCAAGGTCCAGATGCATATTCTGATGATAATGATGACTACATTCTACTGCCCATTTGGAATGATAACCCAGGTGGAAGCACTTCTTCAGGGGAGGCAAACAAAGCTGATGATCAGCCTCCAAAGACCCATGACTCTAATACAGAAGGAGATGCAACCAATACAGATGAAATAGTGATTGAACCTCAAGTGTTTAGTAAAACTGTGGTTAATACTGATAAGCCACAAGTTAGTACTGATGAGCCAGATTTTAGTACTGATGGTCCTCAGACTATTTCATCAGTTAATACAGAGCTTCATGATCCTTTTGATGAAGTTGATGAGATTGATATGACAAATATAGCTTCATCTTATGTTGTTCTTGCTACACCACACAGAAGAATCAATCAAGATCATTAATTGGAAAATGTCATTGGAGATGTCAATGCTGAAAGAACTACAAGATCAAAATTTTAGCATAGTGAGACAGGATTCTTCAGTGCCATCTATGAAGAAAGAAATCATGGTGCCTCACAGACATGTCTCTTTTCCTGTTTTGTTTCCCAAGCAGAACCAAAGAAGGTCTACAAAGCTCTTGAAGATGAGTCCTGGGTGGAAGCAATGCAGGAAGAACTTCTCCAGTTTAAACTTCAAGATTTATTGGTTCTGGTGGATCTTCTTGATGGCAAGAGAGCTATTGAAACTAAATGGGTTTTCGTAAAACAAGAAGGATGAAAGGGGTGTAGTAATAAGGAACAAGGCTAGACTGGTAGCTCAAGGGTATACACAGCAGGATATGATTGATTATGAAGAGGTCTTTGCTCCAAAGGGCAAGGATTGAGGCTATCAGACTTTTCCTGGCCTATGCATCATATAAAGACTTCAAAGTATACCAGATGGATGTGAAGAGTGCTTTCCTCTATGGGAAGATTGAGGAGGAGGTGTATGTCTGTCAACCTCCTAGGTTTGAAGATCCAACCTTTCCAGACAAAGTGTACAAAGTTCAGAAGGCACTCTATGGTCTGCATCAGGCCCCAAGAGCTTGGTATGAAACTTTAGCCAAGTATCTTTTGGGCAATGTCTTCAGAAGAGGGAAGATTGATTAGACTCTATTCATCAAGAATGTGAAGACTGATATCCTATTGGTACAGATATATGTAGATGACATTATTTTTGGTTCAACCAAGGAGGATCTATGCAAAGAGTTTGAGAAGTTGATGCATGAAAGGTTTCAGATAAGTTCTATGGGAGAACTCACCTTCTTTGTTGGGCTATAGGTCAAGCAAAATACAGATGGCATATTTATTAGTCAGGATAAGTATGTCAAGGAGATTTTGGTGAAGTTTGGCTATGAAAATACAAAGATTGCAAGCACTCCTATGGAGCACAATAAGTCACTACTTCCAGATGTTGATGGTGAAGAAGTTGATCAGCATCTCTACAGGTCCATGATTGGATCATTGATGTATTTGACTGCCTCCAGACCAGATATTATTTATTGCAGTGTGTACATGTGCAAGATTTCAAGTCTCTCCAAAGCTTTCTCACTTGCATGTAGTTAAAAGAGTCTTTAGATATCTGAAAGGCTATGCTCAACTAGGCCTTTGGTATCCTAAGGACTCTCCCTTTTATCTGGTAGCTTACTCTTACAGTGATTATGCTGGGGCAAGTCTTGATAGGAAGTCACCCACAGGAGGATGTTATTTTCTTGGTGATATGTTGATTTCATGGCAGTGCTAGAAGCAGAGTATTGTGGCAAACTCTCCAACTAAGGCTGAGTATGTAGCTGCTGCAAGTTGTTGTGGTCAAGTTCTCTGGATTCAGAATCAGATGCTTGATTATGGGTATAATTTCATGGGCACTGTCATTTATATTGATAACAAGAGTACTATATGCAATATCAAAAATCCAATTTTTCATTCTAAAACTAAGCATATAGAGATAAGACATCATTTTATAAGAGACAGTAATGAAAAGAAACTTATTTAGGTTGATAGGATTGATATTGAGTTAATGTTGCAGATCTTTTAACCAAAGCTTTTGATTTGGGAAGGTTTCAGTACTTGGTCACAAGTATTGGGATGCTTCATCCATAATATGTCTTATCTCTCTCTATTTTGTAAAGTTTTGTAAAATGGTGGTTAGTACTGATTGTTATCCAGTTGATACTGATGTGTTAAGTTAATACAGATTGGCAATAAAATGTCTTGGATTGTGTTTTCTTGGTTTTGGACTAACTTTTCAGGTATAACATAAGCAGTATGGATATGGTTTGGTGACTAGGTATTACAGCACATTTGGTTTCCTTATGCTCATTCTGAAGCCACCACATGATGGACCTTGCTGTAATAATGGAATGTGTGATGCCAAAGCATTATGTGGCATCTTGTGCTTAAAATGAACATGAATTGATGGTTTTAGTTGGTCAGATCATTCTGCACTAACCCACTCTTTGCCATTCTATTTGTTTATAGATAGTTTGACTAGCCTAAGGGCATCTGGCTTAGAGAGCAGTGAGCAACCGTGAATCCAACACTTGTGTTGGAGGCAACACCTGCCACGATTTGGAAACCCCTGTCGGAAGGCCCTTTAATGAGACTATCCATCACAGGCGGTGCTATGCATCAAACCATTGGTTTTCACCAAACCAGAGGCCATGTGAGGCCGACCTTGATTAAGTGTCTGTCACCACACTTAATCCCTTTAAAATTGGGGTTTCAGTATTATAATTTCCAAAATATAAGATAATACTGATGGGTAAAAGTTAATACTGATGGTTATAAGTTAGTACTGATAAGCATAGTTAGTACTGATGAACTAGCCGTTAGTACTTATTCCAAAAGTCTGTTATGCAATGATTACTTTTGCAAGTAGAGTTGTTACCGTATTTTTCCTTATAAAAGGGTTTCCTAATTGGTTTCTCTTCACTTATTACCATAAATATTTATAAGGCGGTTCAACCAAAATTCTCCAAATCTCTATAAATTGCATAACTTTCCAATTGCTTTCACCACAATTCAATAAAGTCTTTTGTGACTCAATCCCACTTTACTAACCCTTACTCTAATCATTCATGGCTCCTCTTGATTTTGTCGACAAGCATAACATTGTGGCATGCTTGGAATTGCCAGAAGGTCATGAAGAATTTGCTGAGATAGTAGCCTTTCTAAACCGGCAAAGCGACATCGGTTTGCTTTACTTTTAAACCCTACTATCTTATGTACCCCTGTTAGAAAGTCTTGGCAAACTGCAATTACCTCAACAACTGAGGAAGGGGTACAACAGTTAATTGGTACAGTGGATGGCACTAGAATTGTTATAATTGAAGCATCTCTAAGAGAACATCTTCATCTTAGAGATGCTGAAGGTATTACCACTTTGCCAGGCACTAAAATTTTTGAACAACTCTCACTGATGGGGTATAGACATGATGACACTTTCAATTTTCACAAAAGTCAGTTTTCCCCACAATGGAGATTTTTAATCCATTCTACACTGCTTAAGTCACAAAAGGACTGGCTGGGATGCTTTCCCCACAAATATAGCCACAGCCTAGATCTGCCTTGCAACAAGCAGGGTGTTCAATTTTTCAAACTATATTTTTAAGGGTATGCATAAAAATGCAGTCAACAAACCAAGTTTCTGATGTATCCCATGTTTATTCAAGTATTTTTGGATCTTCAGAATCAAAACCTATAACCTCACAAAAATATTTATCCTTCAAAACTATTCACCGCCAAAGTGTTTTCCAATATGTCAAGGGTTGTAGTAGGCTATAATGGGGTTGTAGTGCCTTTATTTGCTAAGATGCTTATTTGCAGAGGGTGAAGGACCATCAGGCACAGGTGGCTCCCAACACACAACCACGGATCCTGAACAATCTCCCAATCAACCACACTCATCAACAAGTAGGCACTCCAGAGAGGAGAGTGGGACTGCTCAGACCCATTCTCCTCCTATCATTGAAGAAAATGAGCCTATCTCAGGTGATGGAGTAGATAGAGTGGTGAGGGCTGCCACTAGTCAACTAGGCTTCGAAGCTGGTGAGGATAGTGGTAACATCAATAAGACCCAATCCATGCCAACACTTAGTGAGCATTCCTCACAGGGTGGACCCAGGCACAGGCTAAAAATGGGGTGTATGCTCCGGGCTAGGCACGGGAGTGCATCTCAAATGCCCAGTGACCCACCTCTCTCAGCAGGTAACATAGTTGGAAGTGGTGAGGGCAGCTTGACACTTAATGAAATGACGGATTTGTACAGATTTCTATGCAGAAAGGTTAACATACTGGAGATTGCTCTGGATTAACACAAGAAAGCTGCTGCAAAGGTTCATGCCAGGACGCTCTTAAAGATGAAAAGGCTAGCACATCAAGTCCAACTTCTTTCCAAGCCTACTACAAAAGCATATCCAGTTACCACATCACTCAAAAGGAAGGTCAAGTTTAGAGTCTCTAGCACCTCAACAGAGAATTCTTCCAAACAAGGGAGGAGTTCTGACATTCAGAGTAGAAGAGAATTTGGTCAGTGGCAAGGTGGTTCAACTTTTCAGAGCCCTTTCCATGATGAAGAAGAAGAAGTTCAGATCACCACACATGCAGAAGAAGTACTTAGTACTCCTACATGCACTATCAGTACTATCCCAGTTAGTACTGTTAGTGTTGTAGTAAGTACTGATAGTACTATAGTTAGTATTCCTGGTGTTCTGAAATCAGTACTAAGTCTAATTTTTCAAGTAGCTGCTGAACTACAACAAGCCACAACAACAGAGGCCACCATCATCACTACCACTCCACTCTAAGAAAGTGATGAAGAAGATAGAGAGAAACATGCAGTCTTGGGACTTCAGAGCCTGAAGAAATCAGTCCCTATCTATCCAACCTACAAGAAGCCTCATGTTCTATATCTGAGGAAGAAAACCAAATCAGCAGCAACAAAGCCTAAAGAAAAAGGAGTCACTATCAGAGAAGGAAGTGCTCCACCATCCCCAACTCCCTCAGCTCCAAAGATTGATCCTAAGGACAAAGGTAAAGGGATACTATAAGAAGAACCAAAGAAAAAGACGTTATATAGGGATGAGATTGAGAGATTGAATGAAGAAGCAGCAAGAAAGATTGCAGTTGAATAGGATGAGCAAGAATTGCAGAAAGAGGCTGAAGAGAAAGAAAAGAAAAAGATGGCTAAATTAGATAAAGATTGGCAAACATGGGATGATATGAGAGCCAAGGTAGAAGCAACTCAGGAGGTACAAAAGAAGCTGCAACAAGATAAGACTACAAGTGTTAATGAAGTAGCTCAGTTATTCAGTGAGATCTTGGCCAGAAGACATAGTCAATTTAGACAGCAAAGGGAAATTGAAAAAGCCTCAAGACCTCCAAACAAGAGTCAACAAAAGTTGTACCTTTGTAAATACATTAAATATCAAGGTGAAGACAGGAGAACCTTGAAGCAGCTCAATCAACTGGCATGGGAAACTCTTCAAAGGCTTGCTGATACTGTTCAAAGAAGGATGTTAAACTTCAGGCCTATGCAAGCTGATGATACACTTGAAAGATCACAACCAGTTGGAAGCTACAAAATACCATCAGAAGAAGGAGCTTCTTCAACTGCACTCAAAAGATTGAAAGTATCTAAAGATGAAGGTGGGATATCTAGACTGAAGATGGAAAAAGACAATGGAGGATACACTGAGCTGGTGGAAGAACAAGTGCATATCTATACTTGCTAGATCTGTTTGCATTTATTAACAGGGAGGATCTACCCAAGCTTTGGGAGTTAGTCAAAGAAAGGTTCAAGAACAGAGATCCAGACAATGATAAAGATCTGGAGTTACTTTATGAGCTTCAAAATATATTTGAACCTGATCCAGCTGGAGAACAATGGAAGTATCAGCCTGGAGAGGAAGCACGCGACTTGGACATTGATTGATTCATGTGGATTGCACTTGGTCACAACATGCAATGGAACAGATATTTACATGCTTGTTGAAAGAACCTATCCACTTGCATTAGGGACTCTCCTTGGAATGCTGGCAGCTTGGCTAAGGACGGGTAATGCAGTATACATGGCTAAGGAGTTGCTGATAAAGATATTTGATCAGGCCGGAAGACCTAGCAGAAAGTGAGTTTGGAAGAATCCTCAAAGACTGAAGAAAACTTGTGATGCTAAAACCCAATCACAAGTTTAGGGGAGGATTGTTGGGAAATTCGTTTTTGGGAGTTAATACTTATAGTAGTAAAGTTAGTACTGATAGCATTGTCTGATAAGTATTAAATAGTTAGTACTTATAGTGAAAATATTAGTACTGATAGTATTAAGTTTGTACTGTTCTAAGTAAGGAATGTCGTGTATGGTTTGTAACAACATATCTTCTATTCCAATAGAAGATATGATATACTTAGTGCATAGTTATCTCTGTAAGGGATCTCCTTAGTGTATAAAAGGATATCCTAGCTAGGTTAAACACACATCTCATATTCTAGCCGTCTTAAGAAGAGCTTCAAGGTTGTAAACCCTAGTACTAGGAGAGTAGTCGTATTATTGCTTAATAATATTGAAGCTGTTGGTATTATATTGTGTTTACTTTAGTCTTCTAAGTGCATTCAAGTTAATTCCGCATACTTGTGTGCATCTACAACAAAGTTTCTCATTGTTTTTTTGGAACCATCCAAGGCAACCAACACGTTTGCAAGCTAAGTGTTCTAGATCCAAGGTTTGGGACTTCACAATATCATCAAGGTGAGTTCATAGCCTCGCTTTTACTTTATTTTTGCAAACCTTGCAAGGGAGATATATGCTCTAAACTAGAACACAAGGTTTTTCATAAATGCTCTCCTCTTGATTATTGGTACTGCCTAAGTATTTAGCCATAAGTCCCCTGATCATGAACCATTAGTCACCGCGAGTGAACGCAGATATCGGGAATAGTACTATGGGGATTAGACCACGTTTCGGTTATCGAGAAATAACTGGGGCGCACCATATTTGAATTTCTTTAGATAATTGGCTATTACCTCCTTTGGGGCACACTTACGCATAATCGGTAATTGGTGTATGCAGTTGAGTCTTGGTTTCATGAGCTTAGCGCATAATAATCTGTGATTTTTCTTATGATATTGTTAGTTTACAATGATCATGCTCTTATACTTGTGTTCAACTATTTTAAACCTATGGATTTCACTCAACATTTTTGTTGACCTTTTTAAGCATGTTATCTCTGGTAATCGATGAAGATTATGACCAAGGCGTGGAATAGGGCATGGCAAGGCTTATTTGGTGGTGTAAAACATAAAATTTGTCATTTCTTTCAAAATCATCATCTTTCTTTTAGGAAAAAACTTGAACTATTTAAAACGTTTTGTAACAACTATGAGTTTTCGATGAATGATAACTATTTTTAATAAAACGTCTCTTTCGAGTCATTTTCTATAATTATTGACTATGATCTCTGATAACATAAAATAGTCCCGAATATTTAGTGTCAATTTCCCCCGATAATGCTCGTTATTTATATCATTTATATGGATTTACGCTTGTTTTTCATTGTTTTCCACTTTCAGGTAAATTACAAGCATTGGAGCTAAAGAGACGCGAAAATGGAAACATTACTAAAGATTTATCACAATATGCCTATTTTGAAGAAGTTACGTGTAACTCCTCTCACATTACAGTAGCTATTGCGTGACTCGAATACTAACTTATCAAGAGGTTACGCGTAACTCTTCCCAAAGGTTACGACGTAACTATATTAGGTCAAATGAGGATCCACGCGCCGATACTTACCCGTAACTATTGCATCACTTACGACGTAACCGTGTTTATTGAAGACCACAGCGTAACCACTTATTAGGTTACGCCTTAACTAGCAGATCTAGTGCATTTACGACGGAATAGAAGGTTACGGCGTAACTCCTATATTGGTTAAGCCATAACCCAGACCTGGCCTATAAATAACCCACGGATTCCAGCATTTCTAATCATCCCATTCCACACACAACTCTCTGAGAACGTCTGAAAAAGGTCAAGGCAGGTCTAGGGAAACATACGGAGCTGTTTCCAAGGGAGAAGTCACTCCATTACGATAAGCTTTAGCGTTTTATATATATTTTACTTTCAATTCATGTATTTCGTACCTTTGAATATTGAATTGATTTGCATGATTAATATGAGAGGCTAAGCACCCTTTGGTGCTAGCCTAGTTATGATTCCTTAATTGTTTTGTTTGCCTTTACCTTTACTTCCGTACAATTATTTCTAAGTGTATGCATGCATAGTTCTTTGGTAGTCACCCGTGATTCGGTAGTTTTGAATGACGGTAGAGGCCAATTGCCTAGGAGATATGACCAACTGACCCTAGGTGAGTGGACTGAGACGAGAAGGGTAAGATATGACCAACTGACGACCCTTTCTACTTGTGTGATTTGACCAATTGATCACCTATCGTTTGGATGAACTTAAGAATTGGGGGGTGTACTGTCTAAGTTCCTAACGGCCGGGCACTCACTATTTAGAATCTAACATGTGGCGGTACTTAATGACTTAGCTTAGGGGACCAAGAACAACAGGACTTATGATGGTGCGCCTGATTTCTCCTGTGGTGGCATCATTGCTGATAGGTTAGGGCGAATTGACCAAATGTTGTCCTCTCGAATTTGACCCCACCTGAAGTCATTGGAAGTAGGTAGACGTGGACATAACTAGCTAGGAGGATTGACTAGGTTAGCACCACTATTCCTCTATTGATTTCCCTTTACCCATTTATCTGCTTTTATTCTGCATTAGTAGATTAATTAATTAATTCCCTATCGAAACCATCATTATTCTGTGACAATTAAACTTAGTAATTATCCATCACACATTGCTCTTGGGACGACCTTGGCTTTACCATTTACTACACTACACAAGACCGGGTACACTGCCCGTTAGTGCATTAGGGTAGACCATAGGTATAGCGAGACACTATAAATATTTAAGACCTGGTCAAGAAAACTGCATCAAGTTTTTGGTGCCGCTGCCGGGGAGTTATATTATGATTAATATTAAGTCTTTCATTTCATTTTAAACTTTTCTCACGATCATATTTCTAGATTTCAGGTACCATGGAAGTTGTTAACATCGATGACCTCACTCTTGAGGAATATTTGGCGTTGACAAGAGCGAAACAAGGGCCGGGTCTCGTAAGACCAGCAATCGGAGCGGATGTTCCTTTCGAAATTAAATACCAATTTATGAGGTAGCTTCGCGCTAATCCTTTTTCAGGAAACAGAGACGAAGACGCATATGAGCACGTTTAAAATTGTCCTATACATCGCCAGGCTTTTCAACATTCCGGGCGTGTCTCATGATGTTGTTATGCTAAGGGTTTTCCCAATGACTCTTACTGGAGCAGCTAGAAGATGGATCGAAAGATTGCCCACCGGGGCTTAATACTTAGGCTACTAAAGAAACACTTTATCCAAAGATATTTCCCACCATCGAAGATTTCTAACCAGCTTTTGGAAATCCATAATTTCAAACAAGAAGACGACGAAACATTGTATCAAGCTTGGGATAGATACAACGATCTTCTTTATAAGTGTCCTACCAATGATCCAATAACCGCCAGAAGGTCAATATTTTCTACAAAGGAATTAACGTTACTACAAGGCAAATGTTGGACTATCAAGGACCTATCCCGAACATGATTCCTACTGCTGCACTTGAAGCCATTCAAAAAATGACGGACCACTCTCAAAAATGGCACGACGGTGGGAGTAAAAGAAACAAAAGCGGAAGTTTTGACAGAATTGCAGCTATCACTAGTAAGATTGAAAATCTCACGAGATATGCTGAAAGTCAGAGAAACCGTTCATGCCATCCAAGTAGGTTGTGAAATCTGTGGAGAAGGACATCTTACAAAAAATTGTCATCATATGGACGAAGAGAATATTGTAGATGCTAAATATGGAGAAAATCGACCATTTTACGAAGATAATCGAAATAGTAATGGTTATCGTGGAAATTACAATCGTGGGCCTTATGGAGAAAGAAAGCCCAATCTTGAAGAAACAATTAATAAGTTCCTGGAAACTTCAGACCAGAAACAAAAAGAGTAAGATGAGTGGTTGAGAGAATTCCAGGAAAACACTGACAGAAACCTTTCCAAGCACAACACAACTCTGAAATACCTTGAATCCATTGTGATGAAGCTCAGTGAAAAAGTGAGTAATGACGATAAACCTGAAGGATCTAAACCACCTATGGAATGTAAGGTAATTTTTTCTGATAATAACTCAAAGGTTGAGATCAATGATACGGATTTAGGGGATGATTCAGTCGACAGTTCTGAGTTACGTTGTAACATGCCTAATGAGTTACAGCGTAACTATGTGTTTGGCAGCGATAATGGGGTTATGAAGAGTAATGAGGAAATTCACTCTAACGAATTACGCAGTAACCAAGAAACTTAGTTACTGGCGTAATCGGGATACGCATAGCGATTACCTTGATGTAGGCGAATTGGAGACTCAGAAAACTAGTAAATGGTCCCACGATATTAACCTATTTCCTTTATCACCATCTAAAAAAAGATATCACTAGTGCAAGGCTATACCAGTAGCTAAAGGGGACTCATTTGACCTATGGGCTTCATGTGATCCTAGAAACGAAACTTGTGATGGAGGGTCCGACAAAGAAAGAATCAAGAATAACAAGTTTTATGGTCGCTTATCGATGATGATGAAAGACTCGAAAAAATCTCCCTTGAAGATGAAGAAGAGCCACTGATAACTCACTTGTATGCTCCTGTCATCATAACCGACGAGGAGACCACAAGAGCATGGCCTACATGCAGCCCCTTCCACGAGTATTGCAATGGCGGAAACAATGAAAGAAAGGAAGAGTGGACATGCCCTCATGAGCGTGAAAGACATTGTATAAGATTCGGTGATTTAGCATTTAAAGATTGGTACGCAATTCAATTCGGGGATGCCAAGATCGATCCAAATCTTCTTAAGAAGCTTAAAATTGATTCCGAAGAGCACATTCAGAAAAAGGAAGAGACTAATAATGATCTAAGATGCACGAATGAGCATTTAAGTGAAACTGACAACAAGAAATTACGCGGTCACTGGTGCGAAAGAGTCAAATCTCCTGGGGAAATTTTCTGGGCGTCATGCAACCCGTATGATGATATGTGTAACGGAGGAAGCAGCTCTGAAAGAATAGGAAAGCATGAATTCTTTTGGTCCTCAACCAATGATGAGGAAAGAACGAGTTTGCCTTGGCTGGACAACCTAGGATTCGATAGTTGGGTGAAGATTAAGCATGGATATGTAGACACATTAAACAAAGAGAAGATTTGGAAGGAATAGATGGATCGAGAAAATTCTAACAACAGAAGTCTCAACAACACGAGTGAGATAACAATTGAAAAAGACAAACAGTTGGTTAGTGATGATAAAGAAGAATGCAAGCGCGTTCTAGTGCAGAATATGCTCGATGAAGAATGGTTAAAAAACACAGCTTCTGATGACGATGATATTGAGGGGATCCTAGATTACCTTCAGATGCAAGGAAATGAGGTGTTCACTGATCCCGATGACGAAGCTTACGAACAAAGGAGGTGCAAACTCACGGGATTCCCTTCAAAATACCACCTCCAATTATTGTCGAAAAATATGAATTCACTCGCTACCACCTGGGACCGGATGAGAAATTTTATAAAGTCCGAAAAGTCGAAACCAATAAATACCTCCGAACTGATTCGAATGTTGCATGGATGAGGCATAATTTGATGAAAGATATTGAGGAAGTGGGGCAAGCTCAAAGGCCCCCATAGTAGCCCCGCGGCTCTGAGTCTAACTTAAAGACTCGTTAAAAAAGAAAAGTGCTCTTTCGGGAGACAACCCGAATTATCCCTTTCTTTTATTTTTATTTCTTTTCTATTGGGTTTTGTGTTTTCTAACCATTGTTGCAGGAAACGAGGAACTATTTGCTGCTGCAGTGCCTGATCTGAACAGAGTTACGGCGTAACTCATCTTGGTGATTACGCCGTAACCAACGTTTTAGGAGCAGAACTCTTGACGCATTACCAATTATGGCGTAATTCCATTTCAGTGGTTACACCGTAACTACTCTCTTTTACAGCTCATACCAGGTTTTGCCAGTTACGGCGTAACACCCTCATAGGAGTTACGACATAACTTTCCTCGGCTTTAATTCTTTCATTTTAAATCACAGTAACCTTGTATTAGTTTTTAAATGAAATTTGTGGGTGTGTTCCCTGTACCCTCACGAGACTTCACTCGTCCACTTGGGACACCAAGTGGTTTAAAAGGCTTGTTGCATACGCTAAATGCAACCGTGATTCCTACGAAAGTGAGTTAGGTTGTTTTTCATTTTTATTTTTTCTTTTTAGAATTATGCTTGTCGGTATTGTGATTTCAGGGATTGAAGTTAGTTCATGACGCTTAAACAAAGGCACGGTTCTTTTTCGTGGGCCTTCTTCTTTTTGCAGCAAATTTCAAGGAAGTTCTCGCTCTAATTCTACCTTTCTCTTCACCTTTATTTTAATGCCTAGTACAAAAGGGACTTTGTACAATTCAAGTGGGGGGACGGGAGTAGAATTATCTCTTGAACTTTATTTCACCCTTATTTTTCTAGTTTATTTTGAAAAATTATGCCATTTTTAAAATTTTGACATGTTATTCCAAACCTAACTAGATTAGACCTTAGCCGAGCACATACAACCCTTAACATTACATGGTGAGATTAGCCTTATCCGTTTCCAATATTTTACCCCAAATCTACCAAATTATGAGTGTGCCGGTAGCTTGTAAACTTTAGAACTTGGCCTTTGCATCATTTCGAGACCATAGACGAGGTATGTTGAGTTAGCTCGATGTATTTGGACTTTTCAGTTTTAGAAGGCAATATTATAGGATTATCACCCAAACAGCCTACCATTGTGAGTCTATCGATTAGTCACCTCAACTTTTCGACCCCCATGTGAAACCCTTTTGTTGCACTCACCTTTAGTGCAAGATACCCTTAGATACACCCTTCTGAGCCATTCCTTTCATTTTGTCAACCCAGTATATTGTTTCGTTACACCTATACACCTTAGCCTACCCTGTAGTCTTTATTTGTGATTAGGAAATCATCATTTGCCTAAGTTCAAGGTTCAAGTGGAAAGGTTTGTAAATCACGCTTTCATCGACAACATTTATGAAGATCATTGAAGAACCCCCCCCCTCCCGAATTCCCATTGTTCATCTCAAGTGGGGGAGATGTTATGTTATGATTCCAAAAAAAATGATTGAGTTATGATATTGTAAAGTGCGATGTTATAAGCACTATAGTATGAGCTTTATTGATTAGTATCGAGGAGGCCACCTCGGTCACAATTGAAGATTGGAGTTGGTAGTTTTGCCAACAGAAGAAGAAAAGGTGGTGTGCCCATCACGACGTCCTCTAATGACACATCTGCCTTGCATTTCATGATCCGGTTTCTAGACTTCTAAACTTGAACTTTGGGCGGATGGTAAGTGGTGATGACTTGGTTATAGATTTAGACTACCTGTTTGTTTTCCATTTTACACCAATTATATATCCCATGTCTTATCCTACCCTTTAGTCATGAAGCATGTCTATGTGATGCAGCGAGCAATCTTTGGTGTCTTGGCCATGGATTTGTTCTTGTATCATTGATTTTGTCCACATCGCCGTGACATGTTAGTAATGACTAGTCACCCCTTAACCTTTGTCGTGTCTACCCATATTGCCTTCGAGAATTGTTTAGCCCTTAACTCTAGTGGTGGAGATTTGTGTAACCGCCAAGCTTATGATAGAATACATGCTATGACTGTGCAATTGAGTGATCACCCCGAAATTGACACTTAGAATAGTTAAGAGATTTGAGTGTTTGTTCCCCTTTCGTGAGGTGTTCGGCTTTGTTTTATTCTAGCATAAGGGATTTGTAAACTCATATTTTCCAGGTTTTGGGAGATATCTTTTTAGGAATCTATCTAATAACGTCTACTTGAGGGCAAGTAGAGTTCAAGTGGGGGGATATTTGATAACATCAAATAGTCATGATTATTTAGTGTCAATTTCCCAGATAATGCTCAAGTTATTTATATCATTTATATGGATTTACGCTTGTTTTCCATTGTTTTCCACTTTCCGGTAAATTACGAGCATTGGAGCTAAAGAGACGCGGAAATGGAAACATTACTAAAGATTTATCACAATATGCCTATTTTGAAGAAGTTACGACGTAACTCCTCTCTCACATTACGCTGTAACAATTACGTGACTCAGAATACCAACTTATCAAGAGGTTACGGCGTAACTCTTCCCAAAGGTTACGAAGTAACTACATTAGGTCAAATGAGGATCCACGCCGCCGATACTTACGCCGTAACTACTGCATCACTTACGACGTAACCGTGTTTATTGAAGACTACGGCGTAACCACTTATTAGGTTACGCCGTAACTAGCAGATCTAGTGCATTTACGATGGAATAGAAGGTTACGGCGTAACTCCTATATTGGTTACGTCGTAACCCGTGCCCGCCTATAAATACCCCACAATTCCAGATTTCTAATCATCCAATTCCACATACAACTCTCTGAGAACGTGTGAAAAATCAAGGCAGGTCTAGGGAAGCATACGGAGCTGTTTCCAAGGGAGAAGTCACTCCATTACGATAAGCTTTAGCGTTTTATATTTCTTTTACTTTCAATTCATGTATTTCGTACCTTTGAATATTGAATTGATTTGCATGATTTATATGAGCGGCTAAGCACCCTTTGGTGCTAGCCTAGTTATGATTCCTTAATTGTTTTGTTTGCGTTTACCTTTACTTCTATACAATTATTTCTAAGTGTATGCATGCATAGTTCTTTGGTAGTCACCCTTGATTTGGTAGTTTTGAATGGCGGTAGAGGCTAATTGCCTAGGAGATATGACCAACTGACCCTAGGTGAGCGGACTGAGATGGGAAGGGTAAGACATGACCAACTGACGACCCTTTCTATTTGTGCGATTTGACCAACTGATCACCTATCGTTTGGATGAACTTAAGAATTGGGGGTGTAGTGTCTAAGTTCCTAACCGCCGGGCACTCACTATTTAGAATCTAGCATGTAGCGGTACTTAATGACTTGGGTTAGGGGACCAGGAACAACAGGACTTATGACAGTGCGCCTGATTTCTCCTGTGGTGGCATCTTTGCTGATAGGTTAGGGCGAATTGACCAAATGCTGTCCTCTCGAATTTGACCCCACCTGAAGTAATTGGAAGTAGGTAGACGTAGACATAACTAGCTAGGAGGATTGACTAGGTTAGCACAACTATTCCTCTATTGATTTCCCTCTACCCATTTATCTGCTTTTATTCTTCATTAGTAGTTTATTTAATTAATTCCCTATCGAAACCATCATTATTCTGTGACAATTAGACTTAGTAATTATCCAACACACATAGCTCTTGGGACGACCTCGGCTTTACCATTTACTACACTACACACGACCGGGTACACTGCCCGTTAGTGCATTAGGGTAGACCATATGTATAGCGAGACACTATAAATATTAAGACCAGGTCAGTAAAACCTGCATCAATCTCCATTCAAGTGACACCCGAATTAGTCGTCCGCTGTCGTTAAGATTTTCGGGGGTGTCATAGGTCAAGGCACAACCACCCCTTGTAGACAATCAAGAACCAGTGCATGGTCGCACTGTGGAGCAGGTCCAAATGCTAAAGAGTCAATTAAAGGTTAAGAAGATGACAAAAAAAGAACTCTAGAGGATCAAGAACGACGCTTTCAACTTGATCAAGGAAAGATACGGGAACGCAATTGAGATCGAGTATCATCTCAAAAACATTGCCCGTGCAATATCGAATGATATCTACTGGCTCAACCCAGAGTTCAATGTTGACCATACGTCAAAGAATCATAGACCATGCTACATAGACTAGACCAAGCCACTGATCGGGAAACCAGAACAACCGAAGATCTCCTTTAAATTCTTCTTCAACAATGACCTCGAATTTCTTCAACATGGAAGCTCTATTATTAAGAAATATGCAACTTCCTTGACATTCAACATCTCAGCTACAACATTTCATAAAAAGGAAATTGAGGAAGACGCCATCAACTTGTTCGTTGACAAAGAGGTGACGTACAACAAAGATGCTTTGCTAGGAATTCATCATTGGCCAGAAAGGTGTAGGCTTTTCTACCAAAGCAGTAGGCTCAGTAAGTCACAAAAAGAAGTTAAGCATCATTAAAAGATTGTAGCTATAATGTCAATTGTCACGGCAACTAAGTGGGATTATTCCTTCTTGACAAAGATCGTGGTTAAAAGACAAGATGAAAAGGAGTACAAGTTTTCAGAATTTGACTTTCTAGATTTGTTGCTCAAAGAAATTCAATTGAAGTACATCACCGCTCTTCTCATTTTCATCAGAAGGAAGATAATCCAAAAACATGTTAAAGATCTTCAACTCGGCATTGAAAGTTATCAGAAGCAACTCAATCGTACCAAACCAATTCTTCACTTCAACGAGGTAAACAAAGAGCCATAATATAAACTTTCCATCAAACCCAAATTCGGGTTCGTCTACAGAAGTGCCAATCTCTACAACTGCTTTATGGCATTTGATAAGATTCATAAGTTCTGTGATGACACCCTCAAAATGGTTCGTAATGGCTTGGATTCTAGGTTGAAAGACATCGAGTTGTACAAAGGGGGCATGGTTGGAATTCTCATGAACAACGGGAGGTTTGAAGGTTTATTACAAGGATCGAAAAGAGGTTAAAGCACCGGGATCAGATGCGGAGGCTAGAAAGCTATGTTGGAGGAAGACCCGTCTTTTCGATTATGACGTTTCAGTGTCCTAAGTAATTAGTTAGTGTTGTGTAAAATTTTGGATTGACTAAACATTCTTGACTTGTATGTTGTGAATTTGATTATATATATAAATGGTTTATGCACATATAACAGTGTACAACACGTTCTTGTGAAGAAAGGACCTTCTGGTATGCTTCGGTGCCACGATCCTCATATAAGGAGTGAAAGCTTCTTAATTTTAAGTAGAATTAATCAAATATTGTATGTTTTTCATAATTCTACTCAAAAGAACTCGTTATTTCAAAACCTCAAAAATTTATTACCACTTGTTGAGGGGAATATTTGCAAACAACTTTGTTTGAAAGAAAAGTTCTTATGGAATTCTTCCCGTAAAACTCAAAATGGACATATTTTCAATCAACATTTCATCAAAAACACCATTAATATGCCATTTTGAGGGGGAGAAAAATAAAAGTGATCAAAATATGTTGTAACGTGTATGGAATCTCAAAGTGCTCAAAATCAGAAATAACCCGTGGATTGACGAACTTCAAAAGTCAGTAATCAAAAAGACTTATCCCGGATGGGTAATAATTTCAAGCTGGTTCAACCAAAGGATGTAAGCGTGTCTCGAATAGGACTTGTCTAAGTAGAGTGTACCAATCCAAGAAACTTTCTTTGGACTTGACCAGGACGGGTAATAATTTCAAGCTAGTTCACTAGTGATGTAAGCGTGTCTCGAATCAGTCTTGTTCATTGAAAGTCGATCATTTCAAAAGTGTGGGTTCTACCCTCACTGTGCAGATTTAAGTTAAAAAAATATAAGCACAAGTGGAGGGGGCGTATTTTTTAAAATACAAAACTCTCAAAGTGTTTACAAAATATTTCTGAAAATACAAAAACACTTTGAGAGATTTTTCAAGTGAATGGTTTATGGCAACATAGGAATAGTCATGGAGTTATAAGGTGACTAAGTTTAGAAAAATACGTCCTATGATCCACCATAGCCGGAGGGATCTACCCAAGGACATCACCAATAGTTAGAATTAGAAGTCCTTAGGTATGAATGGAAAAAAAAAGAGAATATGAGAAACGGAGAAAGAAGTAGTTGAAGAATTAAAAAGAAAAGGGTGAAAAGAAATAGCCTCTGTTAGGAATTAGAAAATTCAGTCGTTAAAGAGTCGTTCACCTCAAGTATATGTATTCGATAGAAAGCTCATAGTCGTAGTCAAGTTATGCTAGTAAGTAGTTTGTTAAGTATCACCGTGGAGGACGGACGGGTCTTTACCCACTGTATGCCTGATCCACTGCCCGTAGGTGGCGGTTATTTTTAAGATACTATAAATACCCTCTACCTCCCAAGGTAGAGGGTTGGAGCTTCAATACCATTTTTCTTTGTTTCACATAGTTCCCAACTCTCTTCCCTTTCTCTCTCTAGAACTTTCTCTCTCTAAACCTTGTTAAACGCCTCATATGATTATGGTTTAATGTGTTTGTGAAATCCTATATCCTAGAATTGGTATCAAGAGCCATGGTTTGATCATCTCTCTTACATATCCTTGGATTTCTAGTGGTTTTAGATGGTTTTTGAGTTTGAGAAAGTTTAGTGGTTTTTGCATCATTTGGATCATCTCTAGTGTTAAAGTTTAAATTTTGTGTGTACTTTTGTGTTTAGAATCATTGTAAGTTCTTGGGTATTGATTTGGTAAGCTTGAATCACTGTGGTTGTGCTTGTTTTGGATTGAAAAGTGTGTTTTTGAAGTTTTTCATGCTAGCGACTTGGTTCTCGTAGTGTTTTTCATCATAGCGACTTGCTTCAGTAAAAGGTAGCGAGTTGTAGTGTTAATTGGTAGCGATTTGATCCTAGCGACTTGTCTATTGAGACAAGCCGAAACAAGATAACTTAGTGGATTCTCCACAACGGCTAGCGACTTGGTGAAGTTAGCGACTTGCTTTTAATTTTGTTAGCGACTTGTACTTAGTATTCTTAGCGACTTGGTGTTAGCGACTTGGACCTTAGCGAGTTGCTCTTTAGCGACTTGAGTGTGCAGCGACTTGGTGCTTTAGCGACTTGTGTCCAGCGACTTGGATCTTAGCGACTTGGTCTTAGCTTGGTTCACTCGAGGAAATTGGGATCTTAGCGAGTTGCTACTTAGCGACTTGGTGCTTAGCTACTTGGTTCAAGAATTCTTAGCTTAACTTGGTTGACTTTTTGTTTGTAATACGGTTTTCTCTTGATTTAGTAAAATCACATGAAAGAATCTATTTCCCGGTTTAATCATAGAGTTTTAAAATCCCGTGTAATCTATTAACATGTCTACCAACATACCTACAATCATCTCCATCGCGTTCGAGGATGTTCAAGCTGACTAGTTCGATACTCGTCCACCTATGCTTGACAGAAGCCGACTACGACTCTTGGGCTCAACGAATCAAATTGTACTGTCTTGGAAAGGAAAATGGGGTCAACATTCTCAAATCCATTGATGAAGGACCTTATCAGGTTGAGACTACAAGGTACTTAATGTACATTTGCAGATGGAACAATGATCTATGGATTAGACGGACCAAAGACGTATGATGAGCTCAATGATAAGGAGAAAAAAGAGATTTGATCTGATATCGGGCTCTAACATTATACTTCAGGGTCTTCCAAAAGATATCTACAAGCTTATCAATCACAACACCGAAGCCAAGGCGGTTTGGGATAATGTCAAGATGCTTCTCTCAGGTTTTGAATTAACCAAGGAAGACAGAGAATCACAACTGTATGACGAGTTTGAGCATTTCAAGATGAAACCAGATGAGAGTGTCTATGAGTACTACGTGAGATTCCATAACCTTGTGAATGATATGAGGAACATCAAAATGACCATGCCAAACATTCAGCTGAATTCAAAGTTTGTAAACAACATGAATCCCGAGTGGCACAAATTTGTCACCTCTGTGAAGCTAACCAAATGACTAAAGAATACAAACTATGACCAATTGTATGCCTTCCTTCTTCAGAATGAGAGGCATGCTATGTTTGAAAAAAGGATTTTGGATCAGTTCAAAACCAATCAGGGAGAAACAAGCTCACCAAATGATTCTATAGCTTTCTACACCAATGTTGGTATTACCACCAAAGCATCTCAAGTCATACCCATGGGTAATGGTAGTTACAAGCTCATCCATGATCCAGCATATAAGCCTCCCGACTCAAATACACTCATGGAAAACTCAATCAATCAACTGTCTCTCATGGTTAGTCAAAACATGAACTCTCTCCCACATACCAACAATAACCTCAGAATAGCATCCAATCCACACAATCAAGCTATTGTCAGAGATGGGAAGGTTGTGGTGCAACCAGTTCAAGAAAGGCAGTATCAACAGGGAAGAGGTGGAGTTGGTAGAGGATATGTAGCAAATCATAATCGTGGAAGGAATCCAAATCAAGGACAAGCAAAGCCAGTCAAATGCTACAACTGTGGTGGTGAGGGACACATTGCTAGGATTTGCACATCTCCAAAACGTCCACGAATCGCAGAATACTTCCGAGACAAGATGTTGCTCGCAAGCTCGTGATAATGGTGCGACTTTGGATGAAGAGGAGTTGTTGTTTCTTGGCGAGGGCAATGCCAAGACATATGATGCGATGTGGATGAGCAGCCAATTGAGACATAGGTCACAATCATCGAATGCCTTTCAAGTCGCCGACTGTGATGCATACGACTCGGACGTCGATGATGAACCTACTGCACAAACAATTTTCATGGCTAGCATTTCTCCAATGGTCTCTTCTAAGGTCTCATCATCACCAAAGTCTGGTCCATCCAAAGAATCAATCATCTCGGAGGTATTAAAACTATATGATGAAGTTGATGAGCAAAAGATGCATAATAAAGTACATGTGAATCAGATATTGATGATGTGGGTAATAGAAATATTGTCCCATATGATCAATATGTGATGCAAAGTGAAAGTGAGGTTGTACCAAGTAATGCATCTTCCGCAGTCAATAATGACTATGTTTTTGATGAATACACTGAATGTGACCACGATGATTACATTTATCTCGAACTAATGCCTATAAAGAACAAGTTGCTATTTATGAACAACGTGCTAAGTTTGAGTTGACCACCCGTGAGCGGGAAATGGATGACCAAATGCGTACAATTATTAGAAAAAGTAACTTTAGAGAAGAATTCTTAAAACAAGAGTTAAACTCCTTACAAGAAAAGCTTTCTAAAACTGCTAAGCAAAAACAAGAACTTAAAGAAAATGTTAAAATGCTTAAGCAAGAATTCAATGCTAAGGAATCAAAACTTTTGAATGATTTCTCCAATCTAAAAACTTTGAAAAACAAGCTTGAAAATAAGTTGTACGTACAAGGGAATACCATTCAGACTGCTCACTTGATCAGTAAGCATAGAGTCTTAAGCGATAAGAATAGCATTCCCCTTGTTGTGGAACCTAATCTTGAGGTTGTTAAATGGGCTAGAGCTGCTCATAATGTAATCTATGATGGTAATGAGATTCTTAAACCTAGACAAAAACCTAGTTGCATTGAGTGCACTGAGGAAGATAGAAAATTAGATGATGCATCTAGGGAGAAAATGAATAAGAAGCTAGACGATCCTGAATGTAAAGAGAATAACATAACGATCAAACCCCATGATTACAAAAAGGAAAATTGGATTTCCTTGAACAAGTTTAAGCCTCAAACATTGTTAACACCCGAACAAGTGTTCTGGAAAAAGGATTTAGATAAGCAAAAAGCAGAGAATCTTGTTGTAACAAACCCTCCCCTTAGGAAAATGCCTTCAGCGACTGTGTATCTTCCGAACACACCAATGCAGTTAGTTCCTAGAACTATTGCCACTAAAATCAAGACCTTAATCAGTCAATATGTTATTTTTCAATTGTTTGTTGATTTTGAGAAAACTTGTAAGAAAAGGATCACACCCACTGGGATAACTAAAGGGGAAAGGGGTTTTGAGCAAACTAAAGAATGATATTTAACTGAGGTCATGCCTTTCTTTAAACAACTAAAAGATCAATTTGAGTGTCTTAAAAAGGGGATGGATTCAGATATTAAAGAAATGGAAAAGGAATTTGATGCAATGATAGTTGAGGTTAGTGACTATGAGCGAGAATTAAAATATAATGAGATTGAGAGGAAGAACTTGCATACCTTGAATGAGAATCTTATTTTCGAATGTATTACTCAAGATGTGTTTTACACTGCTACGAATTGTTCCATTAATGCTTCTCAATTCCATGAATTATCTGTTGCTCTGAAAGTCTCCCATGATCGTGTCATTGAGCTTGAAAAGACTAATTCTAAACTAAATGAGAAAATTGATCGGATGATCACGATAATTTGGTAAAACATCTTTCTAAACTAAAAGTTGAACATTTTGATTTACAACTAAAATATCAACATCTTAAAGAAAATGTCAAAACTTCAAATATCAAGACATCCTCAGATGCTCCAGAGTTTGATGCAGCTTTTCAGATAAACAAACGTGACGAACGATTCAAGCTCATTGTAACACGATCGTAAAGTTGAAAGCCTAAATTTCTCAATTAAAGGGTGAAAAGAACAATGTGACTGGCTCCCAAATGCCTCCTCCTTTAGATTCTCAGTATTCTCAAACTTTTCATCTTCAAAACTTGGTTAATGTTTTATAAAAGGAAAACGAGAGTTTTCTAGAAGAAAATGAAAAAGTTAAACGATACTTTAAAGAGTTATATGATTCAATGAAAGTCACTCATGACAAAAACAATGAAAAAATAACGTCTTTACAAAAAGAAATTGAGAATCTGAGGAGTCAGGAAAAAGGGAAACTGCCACTTGTCTTTAATGAGAATGTTGCATCAAACTCATCCTCAGACTGCAAATATACTATGACTGTTGAATGCATCCCTCCTCATCTTAGGAATAATGAACTTGTGTTTCATAACTATTGTGCTCACCTTAAGGATAGTCTAGAATGTCTCTGTGAGATTATGGAAGAGGATTTCATAAATAAGCCTCTTGATAGAGAAATTAGGTTTGCTTGCATCCAGGCCAAACGATCTCGTGAGTCGCTAGAATGTTTAATTGCAACATGTCCTAAATCCTTAGGTGCGAAAGGTAAAGCTGTGATGCCTTGTTCTATGCCTAGTGTCAAGCATACAAACCATTCTATGCCCAGTTTTAAGAAAGTGAACACTACTGTGCCTTCAAGTAGTTCATATCCCTGCACGTCTAGTTCAGGAATGCAAAAAGTAGATCAACCAACTAATGTTCCCATAATTCCCTCTACAAGAGTAATCAGTGACATAAAAGCAAGCGGGTCAAAGCCTCCAGGAAATACCAAGCAAGATAGGACCTCGCAAGCTAAGAATGTGCATTGAAAGAGAGTAGAAGATCACCCTAGGAATATTAAGTTTGAGTTGAATAAAACGAATAGTGTTGATTCTAGTATTAGCTATAAGCGCATCTTGTAATTAATTCAATTCCGCTATTCGCAAAACCATGTAATGATGACTCGCTTGATTTCTCGTTACTAATCATGAATGTGGTGTGAATGTTTTGTCTAATGTCACAAATGCCCGATAAAACTGTTAATGTTAAAATTCAAGCTAAGAAGGCTAAAAGGCAAAGGCTAAAGAAAGTTAGAAAACAAGTGGAAACCACAGGGAAGGAAATTTAGTAATATAGGTTATCAATGGATACCTACCGGCCGTAAGATTAATGAGCTTTGCCCTAAAGTTGCTAAATCAATGCCCACTAGAAAATGGATGCCTATTGGTAGAACTATTCCCTTAAGAAGCGAACATACTTTGAATAGGTCAAATACGAACACTAGACTGGTATCTATTTCTAATGAGTCCATTGTTTCTACCTCTGATGTGGGTGTTCCAATCACGGTTACTAACCAAGTGGAACCCATTATTGCATGGGGTTCCCAATTATCCAGTTATCCATTCTTGTCTGTTTTCAACTGCAGATCGTTCAAATCGATTCGTGGTAACCGGACTCAGCTATTCCAAGCATATGAATGGAGACCGTCGCGCTCATGAACTTCGTGAGTAAATTCATCGGGACTGTTAGATTCGGGAACGATCATTTCGGTGCAACTATGGGTTATGGAGATTATGTTGTCGGTGATAGTGTTATCTCTATGGTATATTACGTAGAAGGTCTTGTTCATAACTTATTCTCTCGTTGGTCAATTGTGACTCGATCTAGAAGTGGCCTTCAGAAAACATACTTGTTTCGTTAGAGAACTTGATGGTAAAGAAATTTTAAAAGGAACACGTGGTTTAAATTTATACACCATCTCTATCGAAGATATGATGAAGTCTTCTCCAATTTGCTTGTTGTCAAAGGCTTCGAAAACAGAGTCATGGTTATGGCATCGTCGGCTCAATCACTTGAACTTCGGAACCATCAATGATCTCTCCACAAAGGACTTAGTTGTAGGTTTACCTAGACTAAAGTATGAAAAGGATCATCTTTGTTCAGCATGCCAATTGGGAAAAAGCAAGAAGTATGCCCACAAGCCAAAACCTACAAACTCGCCATGAAGTTCTTCATACAATTCACATGGATTTATGTGGACCCATGAGAGTGCATAATATCTTTGGGAAGAAATATGTGTTAGTTGTGGTTGATGATTACTCTCGATTCACCTGGGTTAAGTTCTTAAGGACAAAGGATGAAACTCCATATATCATCATCAAACTTATCAAATAGCTGCAGGTTCGACTTAACAAAACTGTCAGAATCATCCGAACAGACAATGGAACGGAGTTTGTTAATAAACAACTTAGTTAGTTTTATGAAAGTGTTGGAATCAGTCATCAAAGAAGTGTTCCACGAACTCCTCAACAGAACGGTGTAATTGAAAGACGAAATCGAACTCTTGTGGAAGCCGCAAGAACAATGCTGATTTACTCAAAGGTTCCAATGTTTCTCTGGGCTGAAGTCATTGCCACTGCATGCTACACTCAAAATCGATCCCTAATTCACACTGCTCATGGAAAAACTCCATATGAACTTGTCCACAATAGAGAACCTAATCTCTCATTCCTTCGTGTGTTTGGTGTATTGTGTTATCCAACTAATGAGGGCCAAGACTTAGGCAAACTTAAAGCTAAAGAGGACATTGGAGTATTTGTAGGATATGTACCCAAAAAAAAGGGATACCGAATCTACAACAAAAGAACCCGAAATATTATGGAAACAATTCATGTTACGTTCGATGAGCTGACCGGTCCAATGGCTCAAGGACAACCTACCAGACCCGATCTTCAAGTAGTCCCATCAGTTCTACTCTTGTATACCATTCTTCGCCCAAGAATCCTTATGTACCTCCTTCTGAAGATGACTTGAAGAAATTGTTTGATCCAATGTTTGATGAACACTATGAGCCAACTGCTAATGATCTATCAATTCCATCATCAGAGGCTGCTACTATCCCTCCAATGAAGTTAACCCTTCAGTTTCTATGACGCTAAGTCAAGAAGCGCCTGTTGCTGATCACTCTGTCTCATCAACAAATCATCAATCATCGAGTGTACATCATGGAAATGTTTTTGGCACCTTTGATGGAGAGAATCCCTTTGCTACTCTTGAAGATGCACCATTTGAAAACATATTTGCTCCTGAATCATCATCAGAACCATCTTAATTAGGAGAAATCGACTGCTACTTCGCCTCAACAACAACCACATGAACACCTTAGAAAATGGACACATGATCATCCCTTGGACAACATCATTGGAAACCCCTCTCGTCCAGTATCCACACGGAAACAACTTGCAACCGATGCCTTATGGTGCTTCTTCAACTCCGTACTCTCTAAGGTCGAACCAAAAGATGTTAAAACTGCCATGAATGAAGACAGCTGGTTCAATGCCATGCAAGAAGAAATTCATGAGTTTGATCGAGTTGATGTATGGGAATTAGTACCTACTCCATATTGTGCTATGATTGCTCTAAAGTGGATCTTCAAAGTGAAACTTGATGAGCATGGTGATGTTTTAAAGAACAAGGCTTGATTGGTTGCAAAAGAATACCGTCAAGAAGAGAGTATTGACTTTGAAGAGTCATTTGCTCCAGTTTCTCGTATCGAGGCAATTAGAATCTTCTTGGCTAATGCTGCAAGTAAGAACATGGTGGTTTATCAAATGGATGTAAAGATGGCGTTTCTTAACGGAGATCTTAAAGAAGTCGTTACGCCGCCCAACCCTGAAGGCTTTGTGGATCTAGAACATCCTATTCATGTCTATCGTTTGAAGAAGTCTCTTTATGGTTTAAAGCAAGCTCCAAGGGCATGGTATGATACGCTATCAAATTTTCTTCTATCTACCGATTCAAAGAAAGGAGCATTTGATCCAACATTGTTCACCGTAAAGTCGTGCAAACATTTAATTCATGTTCAAATATATGTTGATGATATTATTTTTTCCTCGACTGACCCCAATGAATGTGATCGTTTTTCAAATGAAATGGGTTCCAAATTTCAAATGTCAATGATGGGACAAATGTCATTTTTCTTGGGATTACAAATTTCACAAAGTCCCGGAGGCATTTTTATAAATCAATCTAAGTATGCAAATGAGATTTTAAAGAAATTTGGATTTGATTCTAGTGACCATGTTGACACTCCCATGATAGAGCGTACTAAACTGGATGAGGACCACTCAAGGATCATGGTAGACCAAACGAAATATCGTAGTATGATTGTATCCCTGATGTACCTCACGCCCAGTAGACCGCATATCTGTTCGTTGTTTGCATGTGTGCTATATATCAGGCTAATCCTACCAAAAAGCACCTTGAAGAGGTTAAACGGGTCTTTTGGTATCTCCAAGGCACCATTAATATGGGACTTTGGTACCGGGACACCGGTATGTCACTAAATGTACCTATGCAGATGCCGATCATGCAGATGTTAAGATACACGCCGAGCACGCCCGAGGTGCTCGCTTTTGGGTGATAAGCTTGTAAGCTGGTCTTCAAAGAAGCAAATGAGTACTTCTATTTTCTTCTACAGAGGCTGAATACATAGCCATGTCATCTTGTTGTGCTCAAATCCTATGGATGAGATCCCAATTATCTGACTATGGCTTTGTATTCAACAAAATCCCTCTGTATTGTGATAATAAAAGTGCTATTGCTCTCTCATGCAACAATGTACAACACTCAAGAGCAAAGCACATCGACATTCAACATCATTTCATCATGGAGCAAGTTGAAAACGGTGTGGTGGAACTTTATTTTGTGAGGATCAATACCATTTAGCGTACATCTTCACCAAAGCTCTTCCTAGAAAACGTTTTGAGTTTATCCTCCCACGACTTGGTCTAAAGAGTCTTCAACCGGAAACACTTAAACGTCTTCAAGAGGAAGACGAGGAGTAAAGGTCTTTCTTCATCCATATCTTTGTATATATTTATTCAAAAACCAAAATACAAAATTATAAAACCAACAAAAGCAAAGAGAAAAATATAAAACTTTCAAAAATCCATAAAAATTAGAAAATCTTGAAAAATTCCAAAAATATTGTTATTTTGTCATGTTTTTCCTTATTCGATATCATCTACGGATTTTGTGTTGACATTCAAAGAATGTCACGGGTCTTTAGATGTTCTTCGAATGTACATAGTTTTTTTTTTTTTTAAAAAAAAAAAAAAAAAAAAAATAGGCGGAGAAAAATGGTGGTTTATTGTCATTTCAGGCAGAACCGCTTTTAAAAGCAAAGGACGAGCCATGCTTTATCTTATTTTTCAAATCTCATGCTCTGATTCTTAAAACAAATGTTTTTCATCAAAAGGACAATGTTTCTCTTCCAAATATTTTTCCGCTCTAATGATTCTTTCCAAAAATATTTGCCATCTAATGAAAACTAAATTGCTTTGAAAATACCTCATACTCTATTATTCGTGTAAATCATTTGTGCTTATCATCTGTCAAAATTCTATCTCTCAATCAACAACTTGTGTCATTGATTGAGGGGGAGAATGATTTTATTCGAATTAAAAGGTTATTTTGAAAGGTCATTTTTCAAACAATTGGCACGTAAATGAGCAAGGGTTATTCTTGGAAAATCAAAAGGAACAATGCTTTATACAGTTGATTCAAAACCTTTGCTAATGTTATGTTTTCAAAAGATACTCTTGCATGTTTAAACAATGGAGTTTAAAGTCTAAAAATCTGATCCTTATCGCTAAAATGTTCTTTTCAAAAGCAAGTCACTATTCTCCTCAAAAAGCTTTCAAAATTTAATTTAAATCAATAGAGATCACAACTCTCAATGGATTTGGAAAGTGTGATCGGGGGAGAATTTGTGATTTAAATTGGATTTAAACTGATAACTTGATAATTGGTTTTATAAGTGTTTAGCAAGCTTTTCTCCCCACATGTGCCAAACGATTTCAAATTTTCCATGCACATGTAGAGGGGGAGCATCTTTTTAAACGACAAAGAATTGAAACATGATTGATTTGTCTCTAAGTGCAGGTTCTCTCTAGTATGTGCAAAACTCTTTCAAATCTCGAGGCACATATTGAGGGGGAGCAAACTTTTGAAAACCTCATCCTTCCCCAATATGCTTTATCTACTTGATTTAATCAGGGAAGTGATGTTGATATCTTTTAAAAATTGTTGATCAAAGAATCCAATCTTTCGTTCTTTTAATCTGAGATTTTCAAGTCCTCTTGCTTGCATGTGCTAAAACCATTTAAAATTATGATGCACATGTTGAGGGGGAGCTGTTTCTAATATATCAAAACGATTCAGGTATAAAATGCTCTGATAATATATCACAAGTATCTGGATTGGTTTTCAAATGGTTTTCAATTGGTTCCAATGGCTGATGAACAATACCAAATGACCGACCAAATTTACGTTATGTATGGTGAAATAAGGATGGTTAGGTTAGGTACTTGTTCCCATGATCCGCCAGAACCGGAGGGATCTACCCAGGGACACTCCACTAGATAGTGTAGAAGTTCTTTGGTATGATGAAAAAAGGAGAAAAGTGACATATGGGAAGAGTGCGGACGATACTGAGCAAGTAATCGAATAAACCCAACAAGGTTCTAGTTATGAAGTCTCGTAAGCAATCAAGGGGTTGAAGAATGAAAAAGAATTGAATGTGAAAAAGGGTGAAAATAAATAGCCCTCCATTTATTCAACCTTAGGGCAGAAACCGGGTTCAATTCATATGCTACTGATGGTTACCAAAGTAACATCGGTAGTGAAGAAAAGACTTCATGGACCCAGTGACGCACTGTACTACAACTTCCCAAGCTACTCAAGTTCCTCTTAAAAGGGCTTGTTTCATTCTCACGGGGAACCTACATAATCTATCGACTTTCTCTTAGATTTTGTTGATATTGAAGAAGGAGACCCTCTCTCTAGTCTCCGGCATAGGAACCAAATATGCACAATTGAGTCTAGAGCCACGAGATCATCAAATAAATCTCCTTAGGACACTGTCAATGAAGACTCTCTGTTTCACACAATGTGGAAAGAGAGATTATATCTTATGAGTCCTATGCGTTATCCTTGTGGTATTTCCAGAACATCTGAGTGATATGCAAACATATTCACAATGAAGATGGAAAGCCTTCTGGAGCCAACATCAAACAAGCTCCTGGTGGGTGGCATGTGAGATCTATCCAATAGATCAACCATGTGACAACTGAACATAAACAATGGGGCAATTCAATTTTTTGAATCAATCCTGGTTCAGGTTATGGATTGACGGATACCTTTGAAAAACCGGTCGTTGTGCTTAAAAACTCTTTTCTTTAGCACATCGACTGTATACTAATATTTCAAAATTAAAAGGTATTTATGATTGATAATTGATTTTCATTAAAACCTTCATTGTATTGCAAAAACAATTTCTATTGAGCGATACACGATTGTTTTTCAAATCTCTTTTCATCAATCAGTGAATCTCAATTTGCTGTTTCACTCACTCCGTGTTGTCTTCTTTGAGACGTTCCGGTTTGAGAACAGCTAGAGCAGCTGCAAACCTCAAGGAAATTCTTCGAATTATACCTCGATCAAGGCAAGATTTGTACGATCAACGGGAACCATTGGCCGTGTACCTCAATTCAACGAAAGTGATCAAAGACACTTTCGTGTAGTTTATTGCTAACTGTTGTATGCAGTACGCCCACATTTGCTGATCGTAATGAAGCGGTCAATCCATAGCCGCATGCTCACACTACACATTCATCTAAAAAATCATGATAAGTGCTTCAACGACTCTGATACTTTCACTCCATGCTTCGCTATGCCTGCAAATATCATGAACCGAAAGCTTCCGCTAACTGATGAGAATATATCATGATCCGTAATGTGAGCATGTCGGTCCAAATGTCACAACATTACATAATACCAACACCACAAAGGAAGAGTCTGAGATTTATGTTAGCTGATGATCTCAATGCTGGCTCAAAACTCATCATTACATGGATCAGTTAAAGACCTCCACTTGAAATTATCCAAACATGCGGAACATGAAGAATCAATGACTACGAGTACGAGCAAAGAACTTAATCAAGAATCCTAGAACAATCTAATGTAATATCTGTTTATATTCATGGTAAATTGAGGTGACCTCCCTTAGGGGTAGATTGTTAGGAATTAGAAAATTCAGTCGTTAAAGAGTCGGTCACCTCAAGTATATGTATTCGATAGAAAGCTCGTAGTCGTAGTCAAGTTATGCTAGTAAGTAGTTTGTTAAGTATCACCGCGGGAGGACTGGACGGTCTTTACCCACTGTATGCCCTGATTCCACGTACCGTAGGTGGCGCTTATTTGTAAGATACTATAAATACCCTCTACCTCCCAAGGTAGAGGGTTGGAGCTTCAATACCATTTTTCTTTGTTTCACATAGTTCCCAACTCTCTTCCCCTTCTCTCTCTAGAACTTTCTCTCTCTAAACCTTGTTAAACGCCTCATATGATTATGGTTTAATGTGTTTGTGAAATCCTATATCCTACAGCCTCCATATGATTCAACTTAGGGCATAAAATAGGTTCAATTCATATTATACTGGTTGTCACAAATATGACACCGGTATTGAAGACAAAGTCGTCATGGACCTAGTGACGCACTGCACTAAACCTTCTAAGCCACTCAAGTTCTCTCAAAAGAGCTTGTTTCATTGTCTTGGGGAACCCTGCATAATCTATCGACTTCTCTTTACGAAATGTGTTGATATTGAAACAGGAGACACCGCTCCAGTCTTCGACTAGTAAAACCAAAGCGCACTAATTGTGTCTAGAGCCACGAGATTCATCAAAAGATCTCTTAGGAACACTTAACATTTTCATAACTTGTTGTTCAAATAATAAGGACACAAGTGATATATACTAGAGTCCTACGGAGATCTTAGAAATCTGCCAGAACATTTATGAGGGGATTTACAATTTCATTCCTCAGTGATTGAATGGAAATTCCTGCCAGGATCAACATCAAACAGCCCTGACAGCAGGTCACTTCGGTAATCCCTTATGAATTACATTTAGTGTAGTTACTTGTTACTAACAGTCTATAATCGTTGAGTGATGCTTCGGTATACTTTAGCGAGTCACCTGAATTTTTGATATACTTCGGTATATCTTGTTAGCCTTCTTGAGGGCCTACAGTTCAGGAACAGCCTTTGTAAGAATTATAGATGTGTTTTCACACTATGTTGTTAACAGTCTCGACATTTGAACTTGTAAGTGCTGGAAATACCGCCAAGGAGATTCCTTTCATGAATCGAGTCCTGAAGACGTGGGTCATTAATTGAATCTATTTTATGTAATGATAACTGTCCCTCAACGGGATTCGGATGGCTGATGTGCTCGACCAAGGTGAATGAAATCAAGACATTCATCAGTAAAACAATCGTAGTGGTAAATTCTATCAGAAAATTCCATCGTGATCGATTGGTATTTTCAACTAACATATTCATGTAGGTACTGATGATTTTTCCTTTGAGAAAAGACCGCACCATGTCCACATGCGCATACTGTATCAAAGGAAAGTTCTCACCAAAATCAAAGGAAACATAAATTTAAAGATGATTTTTCATCAAAGTCAAAGAATCTACAAAGTTTAAAGACTTGAGAACTACACATCATTGGAGATTCAAAGTCAAATGAAGTATGAGCATGTTGGAGAAAGATGTGAAGCACCATAACCACAGAAGTTGACGAATGGCGGACAACAACATATGATCACCACAACCACAAAGAACAAAGAAAAAAGAAATATGAGACATCAAGCTGATAAAGTCAAAAAAACTAAAGCATATCTACTCACAAGAAAGAAGATTGCTGGAAAGACGTCAAGCAACCTAGATGACCAACCCTTAGGGGGAGATTGTTGGGATCATGTGTAACTATTATCAAGTGTCAGTCATTAAGTTTGTAATAGGTTACTAATTAGGCTTATATTTTTGTAATGATAGATAGGCTTATGTAGTAAGCCCATAGGCCTATGCAAGGCCCAAACGACACAAAGGTATGGACTAGAAGTGTTTCCCTAGTTCCCTTGCATATAAATACATTGTAAACTCTCTTATGAGGGTGTTGGTTCTTTCATTTTATGCATTAAACATTTATCATTCTTTTGTATGAAGAAACCAACCACTCTCATCCCTTTCTCTTATCATTCTTATGTTTATATGCTTGTGTTATCATCCTTATGGTAACCTAACAAAAATAGTCATAAAGATCTTCAGAAGTGCATGTTTGCTTGTTTTTTTCTCACAAATAGAGCCTAAGAATGCTTACAAAGCTCTACATAATCCAAGCTGGGTAGAAGCCATGCAGGAAGAGCTTCTACAATTTAAGCTATAGGAAGTATGGACCTCGGTAGATTTGCCTAATGGTAAGAAGGCCATTGGTACTAAATGGGTGTTTAGATGCAAAAAGGATGATAGGGGTATAGTGATAAAAAAACAAGGCAAGGTTAGTGGCTCAAGGATACACTCAAGAAAGGGATTGATTATGATGAAGTATTTGCACCTGATGCAAGGATAGAAGCCATCCGACTGTTCTTGGCTTATGCTTCACACAAGGATTTTACAGTGTATCAAATGGATGTTAAAAGTGCTTTCTTATATGGAACAATTGAAGAGGAAGTTTATGTTTCATAACCACCTGGCTTTGAAAATCCTAACCTTCCTGACAAGGTTTACAAGGTGGAAAAAGCAATTTATGGCTTGAATCAATCTCCTAGGGCATGGTATGAAACTTTGTCAACTTATTTGTTGAACAGTGGGTTTCACAGGGGTGAAATTGATAAAACTTTGTTTATCAAAAGGCCAAGGATGATATTCTACTAGTTCAGGTGTATGTAGATGATATTATATTTGGTTCTACTAAGAAATAGCTATGTGATGATTTTGATAAACTTATGCATGAAAGGTTTCAAATGAGTTTAATGGGAGAACTCACATTATTTTTAGGATTGCAAGTCAGACAGAAGACAAATGGTATATTTATTAGTCAAGATAAATATGTAGCTGATATTCTGAGGAAGTTTGGGTTTGCTGATGTGAAGCCTGCAAAACAATTGTGGAATATAACAAGCCATTACTTAGAGATAAAAATGGTGAAGAAGTTGATGTTCATCTATGCAGATCAATGATTGGCTCATTGATGTATCTTACAGCTTCAAGACCTGACATTATGTTTGCAGTATGTGCTTCTGCAAGATATCAAGTCTCACCCAGAGCTTCACACCTCAATGCAGTGAAGAGAATTTTTAGATACTTGAAGGGACAATCTAAATTAGGCCTTTGGTATCCTAAAGATTCACCATTTGACTGGATAGCATACACATATAGTGATTATGCAGGAGCTAGTTTGGATAGGAAATCCACAACTGGTGATTGTCAATTTTTTGGAAGTAAGTTGATTTCATGGCAATGCAAGAAAAAAACTGTGGTTGCTAATTCCACAATTGAGGATGAGTATGTTACTTCTTCAAGTTGCTGTGGTCAAGTACTCTAGATTCAAAATCAATTTCTTGATTATGGGTACGATTTTAAGCATACCAAAATTTTTATTATAACAACAATACTATGTGCATAATTAAAAATATTGTTTATCATTCAAAAACAAAACATATTCAGATAAGGCACCATTTTATAAGAGATTGTTATGAAAAGAAATTGATTCAAATTGTGAAAATCCATACTGACAACAATGTTGCAGATCTGCTCACAAAAGGTTTTGATGTGAGTAGATTTCAATTTTTGGTTGCATGTATTGGAATGATAAATATTTGAAATTCTTATCTCTTTGTGTTTTTGTAAGGTTTGTAAGGATTAGTGATGCTTCTTAAGTCAAAAGATTGTTTTTGCTGCTAGTTAAACTTAGTATTGCTGGTAACTGCTGCTAATTTTGAATCCAGCTGCTAAGTATTAATTTATGTCATGATTATTGTGTATTGTTCTCTCTTGTGTTTTTGTGGTTTTTGACTAAAATTTAGTAGAATAAACATAAGGAGAATGGTTGGTTTGACGAGAAATTGGAGTTTGGACTGTTAAAACAAACCTACTGCTGCTAGGCAAAAGTTAGTGTTGCTGGGCCAATGTTACCACTGCTTGGAAAATGCTGGTATGTTGGAAAGTGTAGGGATGAAATTGTAACCTTTTGTGCATAAATCCCAAATTGATTCATTCAATCAGATTTGTGCGCTCAAAATTGTGTCGATTAAAAACCCTAACACTCCTTTAAACATCAAAACTCTTAATTCTTAATTCCCAAACCATAATTTACAATGTCGACAAGGGTTTTTGCTGATAGTCACAACTTGGTTGCTTTACTTGACAACCCCTTACCTGAACCAGAAGGATTTGCTGAGATTATCAATTTTCTTAATGTGTGGAAAACTAGAAGGGGGGGTTGAATAGTTTTACCGATTAAAACTTTGTTTTAAACTATTTAGATCGACTTATGTCAATCAATTTGGATGTGTGTTGGATGTTGATAAACAAACATATAGAAATATAAATATGTAATGAAAAGATAAAGAATAAGAAGCACAAAACCACAACGCGAGTATTTGTGAAAACGTAGAGGGGGGTGAATACGTTTTCGTTTAAAACTTAAAACTTTTGTATCAAATATAGTATAAACCATTGCATTTGCTAATCTCAACGCGAGGATGTGTTTAACGCATTACGGCATGTAAGGCCAACCCCTTAATATCACATAAGACTCCGCAAGATTAATGGTTCATTATAAATCAAGTCTCACCAATATTAGTCCGGTTGCTTTTTCTTGATCAAGCGTGTCATAAAATGTAAAGTGTTAAATATAGTTTATGACTATATAAAAGACCAAGTATGTATCACTAACATAGACATCAACCACATAGAAAATAAACAATGTAATGCAAGAATAAGAGTAAAGCGATAATTAAAAGGATAGACAAACCAACACGAGGATTTATAGGGGTTCGGCTACAAGGACACCTTCCTTGCCCTACTCCACTCCCCGAGTCACCTACTCGAGAGTTCGTAAACACTACACGACACCAACTCCTTATGGCGGAGAAGCCTTCACAACGTCGCCTACTCTTTTTCTGGTACTAGGCTAACCACCGGGTTCTTTCACACCAAGGTGAACCAAAACTACCACAACGTCGCCTACCCTTTATCCGGTACTAGGATAAGTACCGAGTTCCATTACAATGGAGGAACTGCTACCCAACACTACACAACACCTATACCCCTAAGGAGACCAACTCCTTATTACAACACCATCAAGGATATCAATATCCTTGGATCCAATACTACTCTATCTTGTACATCGAAACAACCATATCTAATGTACACCTTACGCACCTTTCACTAATGCCCTTGGTTAGATTACTCGGCACCCTTCACTAATGCCTTCATCTTGACTCTTTTAGCATTCTTCACTAATGCCTTTGACACATCTATGACACCCGTTATGTTTTGTGGCCCAACATAACAAACCTTGTGTTTTATGGCATAAACACATAAACCATCTAGTCTAGTCATAGATATATAACACATCTATGTTACCCGTTATGTTTTGTGGCCCAACATAACAAACCTTGTGTTTTATGGCACAAATACATAAACCATCTAGTCTAGTCATAGATAGAATAATATGATACTACAAAATATCCAAGACAATGTGTCTAATGGATATGAAATCCTAAACGAAACATCAAGGACACAAAGCATGATGTAATTAGCCTTTTATGAATGAAGATGACAAGTTTCCCAAGCTTGTTGTATAAGATCTTCATGTGCTTGTATCTTGTGATGGGTGATCACTTCAGTAGGTAAGGAAGCAAGATCTCTAAGCTTGCTTTGGAGGATCACTTCGGGAGTATGCTTACAACAAATGAGAGTTAGAAGCATTATGATCATATGAGATGAGAGTGGTTTACATGTTTCCAAATGATCTAAATATCCTAGAAATGGTGGAGAGAAACTATGTGTGAAGGTGTGTGGAAATGGTAACAAGTGGCTTGCTATTTATAGGCAAAAAGGCCAAAACCATGTTCTGCCCCAAGGATCCCTTCTGGAGGGATCTGGCCCTTGTAATTCCAGGGATCCGTTGGCACTTTGAGGGATCCGTAGGATGCTCCCTTTTTCCCATGGGTTTTGGGTCATGGGTCATGGGTTATGGGTTGGTCCATAGGTATTTCATTAGATACAATGTATATAATAGATGCAATGCATCTAGTCAAATGGGTATGGGTATTGGGTCATGGGTTTTACCCAACACATTTACTTATGTTTACTTAAGTGTTTTATAAACTATTTAACTAAACATGTTTAATGGTTTGTTATGGGTTTGATCATAACACAACATAACAAACATGTACGAACCTGTGTTGTAGCATACATGGACTTGAGTCGTCGAGAGGTGTTGAGAGTATGTTGAGACAAAATATAATTACAAGTAACTTATACATTTTACATTATGTATTACAAGTTACATGTTTGTCATCAACAAAACAAATGAGAATGTATAGATTAAATATCGTAATATTTGCACTAACAATCCCCCCCTTTTTGATGATGACAAAATATATGTAAACGTAATAGATAGGTAAAATGTTAAAGTTACTTGTGTCCCCTTCTTATACATTACCTTCTTCTTACACTCTTCTCCCCTTTTGTCAAAAACAAAAAGGGTGTGTCCTTTAAACTTAATTTCTCCCAAGAATGGCGAGTTTGCATCATCCCTAGTGAAGTTAAAATGAAAACACCTTATTGCTCCAATTGGCACACCACACCAATACCTTCAACACAAAACACTAATGACGAAGCTTAGCAACTCATGACCTTGAGCTTGTACGTCTTCAAAAGGTGGTGATCTCGACTTTAAGAGGAACCTAGAGAATCACAAAAAAAAATAGAAAGATCCTTTGAATTATAACCATTATTGCCAACGGCTCAATGGATCAAATTTTTGAGGCTTAACCTACATCAAGGTTAGTGTTAAGAAGAAAAGAAAAGGGAAAAATATATGATGAGAAAGAAATCTCCCTTTTGTTGAAACATAAAGGAATTTTGAAGAATGAATGTGTGCATGCTCCCCCTTGTTAAAGGCGTCAAGTATTTTAGGAAGGCTAAGACGAAATTATTGAAAAATTTGCAATGTTTTTGCTTTGACGAAAAACTCCCCTTTATTGAGAGCGTCAAGATCTCCTAGTGTGTTTTGAAAATCTACAAAACAAAAAGTTAGTGCAAAATTATATTCATCCTTGGACGAGTAAGTCATATGATGCACTTTATAAATGCTCGACGGAAGCTCCCCCTAGCTCGAGGGCGTCAAGAAGAACCTACAAAAAAAATCAGTGTAAAATTCGTCCATAAATAGACTAGAATCCCATACACATCAAAGTGTATATATATGAACCTACAAAGAAAGGATTAGTGTCAAAAAGAGAAAAATCCTACTACTTGCATCATCATGGTTGGTTTAGAGGTTGTAAGGTTTGTTCAAGGTAAGAGAAAAATGTGCTTAGGGATGAGACGCATTTCATTACGAAATTCACTTGGCTATTGACAACATAGATGTTTGTGAAGGATGGTTGAGCGACCATGAATTGTAGTGGTAGTGAGACACTTGTAGGATGTGGTTGACATAAATAGAATGTGGTAGAACATGAGACATACTTCATCACGTAGTTCATGAACTAGACCTTGGACACGGTGATAATGATAGAAATCATTATTATGACTTAGAGGTATGGAATTTGTGGTAGAGGTGATGAAAGGTATCAAGGTTAATTTTTGATTTGGTTGATGACTCAATAGAGGTGGTAGATATGATGACTTTTTGAGTAGTGATAAAAGTGGAGTAAGATGGTTAGGATGATGCAAGATTAAAAAGAAATGTGCGAATGAGCACAACTTGACTTGATGATGAAGTCGACCATTGTCAACCTACAAGAATCCAAAAAGGTTAGTACAAAAGGAAAACATTTATACAAATGGATAAATTGTTCACATAAAATCATGAAACAAAAACAAAGAACACATAAAGAATCATATAAATGCAACTCATTTATAAACATATAAGAAACTGATAATCCTAAGTGTTGAACAAGTGTTTTTGTGGAAAAAGAAAAATTTGAAATGATTATCTAAATATATAATGTACCTACTGTTCCACGGTTCCACCGGTTCCCTCACTAGAGGGATTCGGCTAGCTTAAGTCTAGGGATCCGGCTAACATATGAGGTGAATAAGAGGTGATTGGGTTCTAGCAAGGTCTAGCACCTACATATCCTAAGTTACTCACTTTATTAAGTGTCTTACATGCAGATGGACTTAAATGATCAAGAGAAAATCATTGATGGTATCTAATGATTGCCTTTTATGGAAAGGAATGGGGCTTTATGAGCATCAGTGGATGATCAAAGATGACACTAAGAAATTTGAGAGTGTCAAGTGGTGTTAAATGATCCTAGAGATCAGATGATGACTTAAGATAGATTTGGAAAATTCCTCAAAAATCATAAGAAATTAAAAACTAGTTTTTGGCCTATTTTGAGGTAAGGATGACTAAAATCAATTTGCTAAAATTGAGAGAAATATCAAACTAGGTGTTTTGAGATGAGAGGAGCAATGTGTAAACATTGGAGCGGAAAGATGGTGAGTTTTAAAGTAATGATAAATCAAAATTACTTTGAATGTGATCCTAAATCATCCATGAGTGAATGTGAGATCAACTGAGCCTCAGGAAAGTTTAAGTGATCCTAATGTAGCATGTTTAACTAGTCCAATAAGGTCTAGAATGTTGGGTTGATGCAAGGAGGCTAAAAAGGAGCTTCTTTCCACCCGGATCCCACGGATCCTTCACTTGAGGGATCCGTCTAGTTACATCTAAGGGATTCGGCGTCTGAGACAAATTTTCTTAATAGAATAGTTGCAAAATTTTTCTCTATGTTTCGAATTATGACACTAATGATTTCTACAGCAAGCATACATGTATACACGTTAAGCAAAGCAAGGATAGCGTGTAGAGATCACATATAGGCAATCAAATGAGATCGAGCTCACAAATAACACAAAGGTTTAGCAAACTTAACAATCACTATTCAAGAAGCCCAAAACAGATTTACGGTCTAGATTATTAAATCATTTACACTAACAATGACATGCAAGGTATGTGTCTAGAAAGAAAAGATCACATGATGGTGTTCAAGACAAAAGAGTTGTTAGGTGCTAGTTTAGGACAATCTAGTCATTAATTTTACAACTTGTTTGATTAGTAATCCTAACACAATACAAAGTATTTCCATTGTAAACTTACTTTAGGAAAACATAGGAGTATAAATTTCTCAAGTGAGAATGAATATGAGACTATTACTAGCGGTGCTCAATTACGGCTAAACACGACCATTTTTACGGGCGATTCCACATACCCAACTTCTATCAAGGAAGCAATTCAACCGTTCGGTTAAATTGAGTTACTAGTGCAATAAGTTCTCCAGTATTCATTCTCAAGTTAGGAAAATTTATATTCCTACAATGTCCTATCGAAGAGTAACAATGATGATACTTTGCTTCGTTTTTATTAATATTATACTTGAAACAACTAAGGTGATGAAGGTGTCAAAAAATTAAAAGTTGTCCATATGGTGAACAAAAAAAATGGTTGGATGAGCTAGTTCAACATATGTTGTTGGAAAGCTTGAGTTTGGACTTTCGGATATGAACAATTATATTTGAATTGCAAAATAATTTACTTGAGTATATCAGATGAAATAATCAAGTTTTCAATCCTACTATGAAGCTTGGAGAGCGATCATGAAAAGGAAAACAGGAGAGTACATCATCAACACAAGTGTAGGTTATGATCCGATGTACATTCTTCTTGTTTTTAGAAAACGATACAAAAAAATATGAAATCAAGAAATCATATAAGCACATAAAACATTTATGTTGCACACATGACAAACTCAATCAAAAATCCATTTAGTGTGTTATATGTTTTAAACCTTTTTCAACTTATAAAACTAACATTTTTGACACAACTAGATGTTGTCCCAAACACTCCTTCAAGTAGCACATTGATTAGTAGATTATTACTAAATCGGCAAGCAAGAGAATGAATAGCAAGGTAAGGAAACCACATATGTTATTCAATCAAACAAGCACAAAAACTATTTGAGATAAGCAAATAATCAAGTAATGAAAGGGAGACAATTTATCATTTAGCATAGCATATGAAAGTTCTTTTCATCGCTTTGTGTTAAATATAAATATGTATACCAAGCTTGATTAGTTTCTTTTATAAATATGATCAAAACCTTAATTTCAAAAGAGGACACACTGTTATTCAAAGATGAAAACATCCGTCTCCAATTAGATCAAAAGTTTGTGCAAGGTTATGACAAAAAAATGACTTTCTATTATAAATCAATGATTCTGTAAATTTTTGATTTGAATCAGTTGATGAAATTATTTTTAAATGAAAGTAGACTCAAATATCTTTAAAACGATAGGTGGCACGACTTCTAACGACTTACGGTTAATTAGTTATGAATTTTTGAAATTTAGTAAAAAATTGTCTTATGTACCACGGATCCCTTGCTTGAGGAATCCGTCCAGTGTAACCTGAGGGATCCGCGGATCTGACACAGAATTAAAAAAACGCATCTTTTGACCCTACGAAAAGGTTTAACCTTTGTAGACATTTTAGAGAAGTTATATTACCCATTTTTACCTTTATTAAAGCTTGATTAACAAGATATCTAACAACAAAACTTCAAAGAAAAAAAAATCATCAAAACATTTTTCATATTATGCTTGACTTCACCAAAAATTTGATACAAGGACCTTACTCGTTTTGAAAACCATTTGTTTTAAAAACTAGAGCCAACCCTCTCTGATACCAATTGTAAACACTTAGAGGGGGGTGAATACGTTTCCGTTTAAAACTTAAAACTATTGTATCAAATATAGTATAAACCATTGCATTTGCTAATCTCGACGCGAGGATGCATTTAACGATACGCATGTAAGGCCAACCCCTTAATATCACATAAGATTCCGCAAGATTAATGGTTAATTATAAATCAAGTTTCACCATTATTAGTCCGGTTGCTTTTTCTTGATCAAGCGTGTCATAATATGTAAAGTGTTAAATATAGTTTATGACTATATGAAAGACCAAGTATGTATCAAAAACATAGTCATCAACAACATAGAAAATAAACAATGTAATGCAAGAATAAGAGTAAAGCGATAAGTAAAAGGATAGACAAACCAACACGAGGATTTACAGTGGTTCGGCTACAAGGACACCTTCCTTCCCCTACTCCACTCCCCGAGTCACCTACTCGAGAGTTCGTAAACACTATACGACACCAACTCCTTATGGCGGAGAAACCTTCACAACGTCGCCTACTCTTTTTTCGGTACTAGGCTAACCACCGGGTTCTTTCACACCAAGGTGAACCACACCTACCACAACGTCGCCTACCCTTTATCCGGTACTAGGCTAAGTACCGAGTTCCATTACAATGGAAGAACTACTACCCAACACTACACAACACCTATACCCCTAAGGAGACCAACTCCTTATTACAACACCATCAAGGATATCAATATCCTTGGATCCATTACTACTCTATCTTGTACATCGAAACACACCATATCGAATGTACACCTTAGGCACCTTTCACTAATGCCCTTGGTTAGATTACTCAGCACCCTTCACTAATGCCTTCATCTTGACTCTTTTAGCATTCTTCACTAATGCCTTTGACACATCTATGACACCCGTTATGTTTTGTGGCCCAACATAACAAACCTTGTGTTTTATGGCACAAACACATAAACCATCTAGTCTAGTCATAGATATATAACACATCTATGATACCCGTTATGTTTTGTGGCCCAACAAAACAAACCTTGTGTTTTATGGCACAAACACATAAACCATCTAGTCTAGTCATAGATACAAGAATATGATACTAGACAATATCCAAGACAATGTGTCTAATGGATATGAAATCCTAAACTAAACATCAAGGACACAAAGCATGATGTAATTAGTATTCTATGAATGAAGATGAAAAGTTTCCCACGCTTGTTGTATAAGATCTTCATGTGCTTGTATCTTGTGATGGGTGATCACTTCAGTAGGTAATGAAGCAAGATCTCTAAGCTTGCTTTGGAGGATCACTTCAGGAGTATGCTTACAACAAATGAGAGTTAGAAGTATTATGATCATATGAGATGAGGGTGGTTTAAATTTTTCCTAATGATCTAAATATCCTAGAAATGGTGAGAAACTATGTGTGAAGGTGTGAGGAAATGGTAAGAAGTGGCTTGCTAATTATAGGCAAAAAGGCCAAAACCATGTTCTGCCCCAAGGATCCCTTCTGGAGGGATCCGGCCCATGTAATTCCAGGGATCCGTGGGCACTTTGAGGGATCCGTAGGACGCTCCCTTTTGCCCATGGGTTTTGGGTCATGGGTCATGGGTTATGGGTTGGTCCATGGGTATTTCATTAGATACAATGTATCTAATAGATGCAATGCATCTAGTTAAATGGGTATGGGTCTTGGGTCATGGGTTTTACCCAAAACATTTACTTATGTTTAATTAAGTGTTTTATAAACTATCTAACTAAACATGTTTAATGGTTTGTTAGGGGTTTGATCATAATGCAACATAACAAATATGTACGAACCTGTGTTGTAGCATACAAGGACTTGAGTCGTCGAGAGGTGTTGAGAGTATGTTGAGACAAAACATAATTACAAGTAACTTATACATTTTACGTTATGTATTACAAGTTACATGTTTGTCATCAACAAAACAAATGAGAATGTATATATTAAATATCGTAATATTTCCACTAACAGTATTTATAGTGGTTCGGCTACAAGGACACCTTCCTTGCCCTACTCCACTCCCCGAGTCACCTACTCGAGAGTTCGTAATCACTACACAACATCAACTCCTTATGGCGGAGAAGCCTTCACAAAGTCGCCTACTCTTTCTCCGTTACTAGGCTAACCACCGGATTCTTTCACCAAAGAGAACCACACCTACGACAACGTCGCCTACCCTTTATCCGGTACTAGGCTAAGTACCAAGTTCCATTACAATGGAGGAACTACTACCCAACACTACACAACACCTAAACCCAATGGAGATCTACTCCTTATAATAAAAAAATCCTTTGACCCAATACTAATCTATCATGTACATCGAATCACACCATATCGAATGTACACCTTAGGCACCTTTCACTAATGCCTTTGACTCGATCTTCAAGACACCCTTCACTAATGTCTTGTGACTTGACTTCTAGGCACCCTTCACTAATGCATCTATCCTTGACTTCTAAGCACCTTTCACTAGTGCTTTCAATACGTACGATCGACACCCTTCACTAATATCTTCGTCTTGATACTTGAGACATCTTTCACTAATGTCTTCAACACTACACTTCCTATGACAAAGAAGAAAACTATCAACAAGAGAACCTCAGTAGTCTTGATGATAACGAAGCATAGCAACTCATGGACTTGAGCTTGCTTGTCTTCAAAAGATGCTGATCTCTCCTTTAAGAGGAACCTAGAGAATCACACGAAAACAAAACTACATACATAGATCACTTGGATCTGAGGTTAGAGAGTTTATAACTCAAATAGAAAATATGTGAGAAAGGGGTAAGAAACAATGAAGAAATGGCTCACTATTTATAGAGAGAAAATGTCTACTGTTCCACGGATCCGTCCAGTGCAATACTGGGGATCCGTGGGACGCTCCCCTTTGCCCATGGGTTTTGGGTCATGGGTCATGGGTCATGGGTTACATGGTATCAAAGTAGATACAATGTATCTCCAAGATGCAATGCATCTAGTCCATGGTTCATGGATTAAAACTATGGGCCATTGATTAAAACCATGTATGACTTAAGCATGATGTCATGCAATGGGTTATCAGTCAAGCTCCATAGGTATGGGTCATGGACTTTGGGTTGTACCCAACTATATTCAATGTATTTGGTCAATGGGTAAAATACTTAAGTTTCTACCTATTTATATTACCCATTATAATACATACTAGTTATGTATATATTTGCCCAATATGTAAACACTAGTTGTTGTACATATGTATTATTAAATCATAAAATCACTTATACTTGTTTTAGTGTTTTATGTGAAAACGTAAGTGTGTTAGAAAACTATTGGCTCAAACCATTTACGTATTTTATTTGTTTCGTTAAAATGATTTTATGTTTGTTATCGACAAAACATTAGAAGATTGTAAAATATAAATGAACGTTTTTACGGCTTATTTGTATTAACAATCTCCCCCTTTTTGTTGATCACAAAACATAAAATTATTTTATGGAATAACTAAAATTCGTAAAAGTTTGAATTTGTAGTTTTTACTTTCTTCTCCCCCTTTTTGTCGAAACAAAAAGAGCTTCGAAAATAGACTAACACATTGTTTTAAGAAAAACATTGTGAAAAGAAAGAATAGAGAGCAAGTGGCGGGAAGAGTTCTCGTCTTAACTCCCCCTTGACGAGTCCATCCCTTTGTGAGGGCGTCAGGTAAATAAAAACTACTAAGCTAATGCATTGCAACCATGTTTGCAAATTGTTTTGTATTAGCGACGATAATGCTCCCCCTAGATAATTGCAACTTTACAAGGGGACGTCATGAAATGTAATCCTAATATTGCAAATGATCTTGCAATGTAATGCTTTGACACAAAGCTCCCCTAGCTTTAGAGTGTCAAAGTCTTCACGTGTCAATTAAAAACCTACAAAAGAAAGGTTAGAAGACAAGTATATAATGCATAATTTCCTGCACATAAGACTCAAGTTAGCAGAAAATTGGTCTTCTGTGGCACAGATCCCACGGTTCCCTCCTTGGAGGGATCCGTCTAGGCAAATTCCAAGGACCCGTATGTCTGATGACAAGTTTCAGCAATGGAGATATAACAAATAAAGTTAACATCAAAGTGAGAGATGTATTATACCAAATAATCATATATTCATAAATATAGCAAATATCATGTAATTTCATTTAATAAAACTAGAGATATGATATACATGACTCTAAAAACTAAGAAAATGAACGATACATGACTTGAAGTTACTAGACTATCTAAGTTACGCTTGATACTAGGGCACCACTAAAATCCTCTAGCTCAAGTTTGTTTAGGTTTAATCTCGTCGAAACGTTCGAGGAGGTGATAAAACATGAAACGTTGATCTTCCCGTATTTCATGTATCAAATTTTCAACATGTTGACAATGATAACAATCTTTGTCATGGCTAGGTAGTGGTGATGGAAGAAATGACATTGCTTGATGTGAAGGATCAAGTGAAGCGGGTTGAGGAGCCTCAAACGATGGAGGGATTGGTGGAGGTGCATTTGAAGAAGGCTCGACAAAGAATGATGGTGGTGGTAAAGAGGTGTCAACTTCCATGTGGTCGGGTGGTTGACTTTGATAATTTCTCATAATCCAAATGGGATTATTTAATGGTGACGGCGAAAAAGAAGCCAGAGTTAGTGTTGACTCAACACCTTGATTTTGTTCCATTATTCCTCCTAATGAGGAGAATGTTGCTGGGGGTGGAGGATGGGACGACCTAGGAGGCAAATCCTCTAGATTGTAAAGGTGTGGTGATGAGAGTGGAGTGGTGAATGAAAGGGCTCTAGGCACCAATGGTGATGGTTTAGTGGAAATGGGATTGTTTGGTTTAGGAGGTATGGTGGTGTTTGGCATAGGTAGTTTCGTGGGAACTATCCTTTTAGGGATTCGTTTGATTAGTTGAGTTGGTGGAGGAGAAATCCTTGCATTTGTGGATTTGACCGGAGATGATTTGGTTGAAGAAATTTCGTGTACAACACGAGCAATTTTCTTGGGTGGTCCTTTGCTGGTTGAGTTACCACTTGGAGCTTTCCTCATGATGAGATGATTCAAAGAGGTTTGTAAGGGTTTTTAGGTGCTGAAAATGAGGATGAAGGTGATGACTTTAGGAGTCCTAACAATGTGGTTCATAAAGCAAGGGATTTGGCAAGTGCATTCAAGACTTAAGCCACTAAGATACCTTGGAATGTGATGATTAGCATTCACAAGAGTCAACTTCAGAATTGTACTGATCTAGAAACTTAATTAAGATGAGATGGAGTGTTCAAGTTAGCAAGATGAGCTTGAAATGATTGTTTTAGCTAGAGTTTACATGAATCTGTCTTACGGATCCTACGGTTCCCTCCAATGAGGGATCCGTCTAGGCTATTCCTAGGGATCCGTCTCTCAGCAGTTAAGAAAAGATAACAATGATGTTTGTAAGGTCTAGAGCCTATACCTTCATGAGTGTTTCAGTCCATCTAAGTATCTTAAATGAAAGGATACTTAAATGCTTAAGGGCAATGAGTGATGTAGCTAATGATAGCCTTTCATGGAAGAAATTGGAACTTTTATGAGTACCAATGAGTGACCAAGGATGACACTAAAGATTTGAGAGTGTCAAATGGAGCTAAATGATCCTAGAAACGAGATAGTAACTTAAGATAATGTTTTGTAAGATATCCTAAAAGCTTAAGATGGTAAAGCTAGAATTTGACCCATTTTGACCTATTTTGAGGTAAGGATGACTACAATCCATTTGCTATCATTGAAAAGTTTCTAAAGCTAGATGTTTTAACATGTGACGGATTATGTGTGAGTATAAGAGCGGAAGAGTAATGAGTTTTAGTGAGACGATAGATCTACAGGAGTTTTGAGTGTGATCTAAGTGAGTTATGTGTGAGTACGAAAAATTTACTCAACTTGATAAGGACTCAATTTGTCTTAAGGCACTATGTTTTAGATTAGTGTGAAGTGATCTAAGGACATGTTTTGAAATACAATGATTGTAATTGCATTTCTGTTTGCCGGATCCCACAGTTCCCTAAGAGTAGGGATCCGTCTAGCACAAACTTTGGGATCTGTCTTTCTACTAAGCAGAACCTTTACAAAAGGTATGCAAGGGTTGCACAATGCATCATATTTCAAAGTTAGGATTTTTCTAAGAATTTCTAACATTAGTGTAGAGATATCAAAATGTAAGATGTCTTATTTCATGAAGGAAATTACATTACATTGATAAAGCATGGATACTAAGGATTGACCCTATTTTGAAAGAAAGCTAAGTTCCTTGAGCGTTTTCACTAGATGGATCATCAAATGGTTGATGAGTGTTCGCCGATTCGGGAATGAAGAAAGTCTTCATGAGAGATGTGTTTAGAGGTTCCATCATCTTGTTCACAAGTACGTACAACGGACTTTGAAATTGAGGATGGAAGTACATGATGTGATGATAAAGGCGTGTCAAGAACATTCCATAAGGGATTAGTTTGTTCTTAGAGACTTGAAGATTTACAATTTGCCTTGCGAAGAAGTAGGCGAGATTGTATGGTTGTTGTGTTAGCAAACAATACATTATGTGAGCACAACAAGCGGGAAGGATTTCTCGATTTCCCCTAAGACTCCAAACATTTTCACGTAGGATGAGTGCAAGAGCCTTGTACTCTTCTCGGATATCCCGTGTATAGATAATGTTTGGATCAGATTAATGGGATTTGCATATTATGCGTGTCAAGTATTCCGGGGAAGGTATGTGTGAACAATATGGACTATTTTCTTCACGAAAGTTGAAGAGAGAATCAAGAGACCAATCTTCAGTGAAGGCACATTGTCCATGATTTGGAATTCGGAGGATGTGAGCAAATTGCCCAAGGGTTAAAACAAACTTTTGGTTTTTGATCCAAAACCAAAGAGATAGAGAGCGATCCTCGTTACGAACGAGTTCAACTTGATGGAAGAATTCCAATACAAACCTTGGACATATTTTCTCGTTAATTTCGAGAAGGCATTCCAGTCCTATGGTTCGGAAGGAAGTATTCATACCTTCTTCGAATTGTAGAGGGGTGTCGACAATACGTCCTTCGTGGAAATGACGGGTTTCGAGATTATTGAACCCACGAACATGATTACCAGGTGTGTTGGGCTCAAGAGAGATGTTAGGAGTGTAGACGCTAGTGAGTGAAAAATCAAACTCATACTCATGCGACATAGCGAGACCTATAGGAAAGAAGAATTAATAGGATGTGACGTATTACGGGCAAAACAATGATTACCTAACGTTTTTACAAGATGTTTATTAACAATGGTAACTCACTTAATATTTGACATTTTAGTGGAACATTTCTTTTAGGAATAAAACAGTTTTTATTTTGCATGAAAAACTGTAATCCAGAAGGACGGTTCTCACGGTTCCCTCCCATAAGGGATCCGGCTAGTATATCTACAGGGATCCGTGGATCTGTAGTGACAAAAAAAGGTTTTAACGAAAAAGGATTTTTGCATCTTATATGTTTATATAAAGGTATGTACTTTAGCCAATTTTTACTATAGCATGCATTGTTGGTTTCAAAAGTGTCTCAAGATCAAAAATAACGAGAGATATAAAGCAAAAGAAATGACAAACACATTATGAGAAATTAACTAGATAAACTAGAACATTAGTAATATTTCATTTCAATGCTAAGAACGATACAAAGGATTGGGTATATAACATCAATGTAGATTAACAACACAAAGTATATATCTCCATACGTGAACTTCATCATAGGAAACACGAGAGCGATGAGTGTTAGGGCGATGAGTACGAGGGCGATGTAAACCATGTTGATGACAAACCTTCTTGGTTTTGGTTTGAGATGAGATGAAATGAAGAGGAAGATGAAGTTTTGAATGAGAGGTAATTTTTGAAAGAGGAAGATTTGAAAAAGTGAGGATTTGGTGAAGTGGACGTCGAAGGGGTTTTAATGGGGAAGGAGGAATTTTTGAGATTTGTGTTTTGTTTTATTATTAGAAAGATATGATTTTTGAATTAAATGAAATAAAACACAAATTTTATAAACCTCGACTTTAGATGAAAAAGGTAACACGTATGCGAGAAAGACTTCCTAATGAAGCTATATGTAATATATGAATATGCACAAAAGATAATCATATAAATACCGATGTAAGCATACTTATTTATCAAGCTAATGTTATTTAGAGATAAGTGGAAAGTCATACCTCTAATGCACTTGGAAATGTCTTTACAAATGACACAACAAATGTCAGTAGACAATTCCGGCTCCTTTATGTTTAAGGTGCCTTCTTAGGGAAGGTATTCTTGTTACCAAGTAATTCCCATAGCTTGGTAGGTATGAGCTTTCACTAAGCAACATGACAAAGAAGATTAGTACAATTAAGTAAAAAAAAATGTTTTCATCTAATCAACATCCAAACAAAGAATTTTAAAAACATGGTATTTATTTTTATAAAAGACCTTCTTTGTAGTTTTCAATTAACCACGGATCGTATCAAGTTTTTAAAGTACAATATACTTTAAAGAACTTGGTAACGAAGCTCTGATGCCAATTGTAGAAAACTAGAAAGGGGGGCTTGAATAGTTTTGCTGATTAAAACTTTGGTTTAAACTATTTTGATCCACTTATGTTAATCTATTTGGATGTGCGTTGGATGTTGATAAATAAACATATAGAAATATAAATATGTAATGAAAAGATAAAGAGTAAGAAGCACAAAATCACAACGCGAGTATTTACAGTGGTTCGGCTACAAGGACACCTTCCTTGCCCTACTCCACTCCCCGAGTCACCTACTCGAGAGTTCGTAATCACTACACAACACCAACTCCTTATGGCGGAGAGGCCTTCACAACGTCGCCTACTCTTTCACCAAGGAGAACCACACCTACCACAACGTCGCCTACCCTTTATCCGGTACTAGGCTAAGTATCGAGTTCCATTACAATGGAGGAACTACTACCCAACACTACACACCACCTAAACCCAAAGGAGATCTACTCTTTATAATAACAATATCCTTTGACCCAATACTAATCTATCATGTACTTCGAATCACACCATATCGAATGTACACCTTAGGCACCTTTCACTAATGCCTTTGACTCGATCTTCAAGACACCATTCAATAATGCCTCTAGCCTTGACTTCTAAGCACCCTTTACTAGTGCTTTCAATATGGACGATCGACACCCTTCACTAATATCTTCGTCTTAACACTTGAGACATCTTTCACTAATGTCTTCAACACTACACTTCTTATGAGAAAGAAGAAAACTATCAACAAGAGAACCTCGGAAGTCTTGATGATAATGAAGCATGGCAACTCATGGACTTGAGCTTGCTCGTCTTCAAAAGATGGTGATTTCGCCTTTAAGAGGAACCTAGAGAATCACACGAAAACAAAACTACATACATAGATAACTTGGATCTGAGTTTAGAGAGTTTATAACTCACAGAGAAAATATGTGAGAAATGGGTAAGAAACAATGAAGAAATGGCTCACTATTTATAGAGAGAAAATGTTTACTGTTCCACGGATCCCTCACTTGAGGGATCTATCCAGTGCAATACTGGGGATCCGTGGGACGCTCCCCTTTGCCCATGGGTTTTGGGTGTTGGGTCATGGGTCATGGGTCATGGGTCATGGGTCATGGGTCATAGGTTATGGATCATGGTATCAAAGTAGATACAATGTATCTCCAAGATGCAATGCATCTAGTCCATGGTTCATAGATTAAAACTATGGGCCATGGATTAAAACCATGTATGACTTAAGCATGATGTCATGCAATGGGTTATGGGTATGGGTCATGGAGTTTGGTTTGTACCCAACTATATTCAATGTATTTGGTTAATGGGTCAAATACTTAAGTTTCTACCCATTTATATTACCCATTATAATACATACTAGTTATATATATATATTTGCCCAATATGTAAACACTAGTTGTTGTACATATGTATTATTAAATCATAAAATCACTTATACTTGTTTTAGTGTTTTATGTGAATACGTAAGTGTGTTAGAAAACTGTTGGCTCAAACCATTTACATATTTTATTTGTTTCGTTAAAATGATTTTACGTTTGTTATCGACAAAACATTAGAAGATCGGAAAATATAAGTAAATTTTTTTACGGCTTATTTGTATTAACATAATGCTTGCCCTATAAGGTTTGCATTATCAATAACTCCAACATTAAGCAGTTTGGGCTACTGCTAATTCCAGAACTATTGATAGGGAAGTACAAATTCGAGCTTTAGTAGATGGTCAAGAGGTAATTTTCACTGAGTCATCAATTAGAAGTTCCTTGGAATTTACCGCTGACAATGGTGTCGACTCCCTCCAACCTCTGCTATGTGATCCTCAGTGATTGAATGGAAACTCTTGCTAGGGTCAACTTCTAACAGCCCTGACAGCATGTCACTTCGGTAACTCCTTGTGGGTTACGCTTAGTGTGTCTCAACATTTGAACTTGTAGATATACTTCAGTGACTCACCTAAGCTGTAGATATACTTCGGTATATCGTGTTAGCCTACTTGAGGAGCTCCAGTTCAGGAACAACCTTTGTAAGAATTAGCGATGTGTTCTCACAAAGGTTGTTAACACCCTCGACATTTGAACTTGTAAGTACTGGAAATACCGCTAAGGAGATTTCTTTCAAGAATCGAGTCCTGAAGATGTTGGTCATTACTTGAACATTCAATGTAATGCCAACTGTCCCTCAACGAGATTAGGACGGCTGATTCGCCAGACCAAGGTGAATGGAATCAAGACATTCATCACTAAAGCAATTGTAGTGGTCAATTCTTTAAGAAAAGTCCACAATGATCGATTGGTATTTTTTCACTAACATTTTCATGCAGGTAATGATGATTGTTCCTTGGAAGAAAGACCGTACCATTCTCCACATGCTCATACCAACAACATCACACATGAAGTTCTCTCATACTCAAAGGCAACACAAAAGTCAAAATGATTCTTCCTCAAAGTCAAAGAATATTCACAGTTTAAAGACTCGAGAACTACATCACATTTGGAATTCAAAGTCAAAAGAAGTGTGAGCATGGTGGAGAAAGACTTGGAGACGCCTAGCCAAAGAAGTTGATGAATGGCAGACAACAACATATAATCACCACATCCAAAATGAACAATGAACAAAGAAAACAACTGCGTCAAGGTGATAAAGTTAAAGAATTCAAAGCATTTCTACTCACAAGAAAGAAGAATGCTAGAAATACGTCAAGCAACTACACCTACCTTATGACCAACACTTAGGGGGAGATTGTTGGGATCACCTGTAAATATTATATCAATTGTCGGTCATTTATATGTAATAGGTTTCTTAAATAGGTTTATATGTATGTTATTAGTACTAGGCTTATGTAGTAAGCCCATAGGCGTAAGCATAGGCCCAAACTAATCAAGGAAGGGACTAGAATAGTTGCCTTAGCTCCCTTTCCTATAAATACTATGTAAACTCTCATTTGAGAGTGTTGGTTTCTTTCACATTAAGCTTAAACATTTCATATTGTCTTGTGTGTAAAAGAATCCATCCGTCTATTCCTTTCTCTCGTTCTAATCTACATCAAACATACTTGTGTTCATATTATGGTGACCTAACATTAATTAATACAAATCTTAGGTTAAAAATTCAAATTAAATAGAGAATGTGAAAACGAAATTTAGGGGTTTTACGAATTTCTAAATTACAGGTCAAATGTCGGGTCAATGGCCATCGCTGACTAACCTGATTTGGTGAGGGTTCTCATAATTATTTAATGCACTAATGCATTTGTACAACACATAATTAATATTAGCACTAAAATACTCCATCATTTAATAATATAATTAATATACCAAAAGATATCAACCAAAAAAAGCTAATAACGTGGTCATCAGAACCCATAAACCTTAATTCGGTTGAAAAGAATCATATATGGCAAAGTACAACAGTTTCTGGCAGTTTATTGTTAGATCCGGCACGATCACAAAAACTATGAAAGAGATGAACAACATTTTAAGCAAGTGACGAAAACTGATGAACATCGACATTGAGGATGGGTTTGCATGAGTAAGACTCTTATATACTAATAACACAATTTGTACTTTTCAACATTATAAATCGTCTTAGAAATGAATCAAAGATTTACAAGGGATGGCCTACAGAAAACTATCCGGTGATGGCAGATTAACTCTTTAGAATCAAACAACAAGAAGCAGCTAGCTTTGCTTTGTTGTTCTTATGAGAGGAAGATCCTAACTACAATAGTTCGTATTATTTTCTATATTTGAATCTCTACTTAACTTGTTTACAACCTTCAGTTTATATAGGAGGGGAAACAGTAGATGCACACGGGTGAATAGTAAGTTGCCAACTTGAAATAGGTAGGCATGTGCCTAGTAGGCTAGTCTTGAGCGTAATTTCGGCTTGCCCGATTTGACACTTATAGTTTCAATGCTTGTTTCTCGTATATCGATAATTACTTGAACTTATCTTCTTCAAGAAGTTTCCCTCCCATGCATTCAGAGGCCGAGGTTGTAAATACCAACTTAAATCTTCAGAGTCAAAGAAACATTTCTTAGATCTCAATGACCCTAGGTTATTTGTAGCTCCTTGTAAATCACTCCTTGACACCGTATCATTTTGTGAAGTATTTTCTTCAGCTGGTCTTTGATGCCCCTGAAGCTAGACAATTGGTTAAGCTTTATACAACATTCGCTGATTTCTTTTATCAGTAAGTAACACCTTCTGAATAATAATATGGGAGACATGTTTTCTGATAGCTATCAGGGAATATCTCACTTCTGATAACTATCATGTTCACTTGGATAGTTATGAAGTGACATACTCTCTGATCTTTATTAAATACTTATGCTCACTGACCTTCAGAGGGTGTATTAGACTATTTAATGTTTAAATATTTTTCAGAGACAATTTAGGTCGATTTCAAACCCAACATTTATAAAGTATGAAAAATGTGTAATTTTTTAATACTGTAATTTATATTTTATTATGTATTGTGATATATAGATTTAACAATCATATATTTGCACTAACTAATGTGTGCTACTCTATTTTTACAGGTTATATAATATTATAACGAATATTACACAACATTTATTTACTAGCAATTATCTTTCTTCATCAATTGTCGCAACTTCGTAATGCTACAAGCTACCATTTTCATCTAGGCACTGTATCGCGATGCACGGCTACTAGTGTGCGATAAATTTATTCCTTAAAATTCTGGTAATGCATAAAGTTATTATAAAAAATATATAATAGAATAATATTATTCGTAAAAAATTTAATTTATAGGTTACCTGTCGGTGCAACACGCGTGTACCGTGCTAGTTACATATAACGAGCATAAAACCCGCCGCGATGCGGCGGGGGCATTTTATTAACATTTTTGATTTTATATTGGTTTTAAAATATATGTATGGACTATTTGTTTTGAACCTTTAAATTTTATATATCCCTTTCTTTTGTAAAGGACTATTTCTTAAGAAAAAACCTTTTATCAGTGTTAATTATATTTGTTTAAACAATGCATCTAACCTAATTATTTTTAAGTCATTTGTCATTGATATGTTCATTGTAACCAAGTGAAAATGAGTGCGATGCCAAATATTGACGAAATCAAGGCCGCCAGCGGATCTGAAAGGTTACCTACAGCGTTCAAGCACCTTTTCAACACTGAGATAGCCGAAGATCGTGCGTTTTTGGTGCGTTCGGAGAGGGAGCGACAACAATTGGTAGGGAAAATGGAAAAGCGCAGGAGGACTATCACAGAGGCGCAGTGGTATGGTTCTTTTGATACCGAAGCGATTGAGTGTTTGCAGGCACTTACTGAACTTCAACGTGTGGACCGACAAACCCTTGCTGGTCTTGATGCTCTTATTGATGAGATACGTGGTGGGATAGCAACGAAGGAGGAACAGGTTGGTTTTATGGAGGTGAATCAACAGCCGTCTGATGATTAGTGTTAGTGGACGTAAGGCTTAACATTCTTTTGGGTAAGTTCTTTATGGTGATGGTCAATAGTAGTGGTTGTTTTATATCTATGCATAGTTAAATAGTGGTTGTAATCTATGGTAGATTACATTTTGAATATGTAAACCGTCGGTATTATGTTAATGAACAATGATGTAGTTATTGTAATGTTAATTCAACGGTTGTTCAGACGTTTATATTATGGATGGTGGTTTCCTGTTTCTTTTGTTCGGTGTTAATGAATTTTTTTAATACTGGTGATTGTGGGTTGTGTTTATGTTTATTGATGTTGCTAAGGATATTTGGCGCGAAGCATTTGTTGTTGGATTTTTGTCACAATTCTCATTTTCCGGTCATTTCTCATACTCCATATTCATCATTTCACAACGGTTCATTCATGATTTTTGCATTTCACATTAAACGCGTAAATTTTATATTAAATAAACGTTATCGCGTGAGTTATTATTTTGAACATTTAATCCGTTACTTCCAAAAATGATCCCGATGTATTTTTATACTTACATTTAGTTTCTAAAAGCTATATTTTGAGTTTACCTAGTGTTTTAAATTTATTTTGTATATAAATCGTTAAATTTATATTATTACGACGTTTTTCTTAAAAACTACACGATAATTATTTTATCACTCAAATTTTACAAGAAATATATTTTTTCAAGTTTGACGACGAAATATATATTTTCTGTAATTTCAGCAACCTATTTTTATTTTGTACGAGTCAAAAACGAGTCCTAAGCTTTATAAATTATTTCGACTTATCAAAAATATATTAGTATACTTTGATACGAAGCTAAGGACATATAATACGTAGAAAACGGATTTGTAACGACTAAAATATACACGTTTTCATAAAATTGCCGTAACTATTATTTTTAGAAAAACTATATTATTTTTACGAGACAAGTGTTACGGTAACCAAAACGACCATGTTGAAGGCTGTTTTTAACTATGATGTGGAACTTTTTGGAACGAAATGTCTTCTAATAAAATCGAGATCACCAAGCATATTTTTCAAAACGACTAACCGTTTGTATAGCAGAGTTGTAATAAATTATTTATGGATGCTTAAACTTGGCCGAAACTCATTTTTAAACAACATATTAAACAAAATCACCATCTTTAACCTTTATTATTTTTATGTTCGAGACCTTATGTCGAAACTCCTGAATGAAACTTTTAGATTTTGATACAACTTTCCAAAACCGTCGAATTCTTTCCTCGTTCAACGTACACCATTTTACGACTAGTTTTCCAAAGCCATTTTTGTCACTTTCATGAAATTTCCGACAACATTGTTTTACGACGAAAAGTGATAATTTCACCATAAATCATTATAAAACCATTGTAGGATGACATTTTGACGTAAATACTTGTAAAGCATTTTATAATATGACGGGATGTCATAAACATATTTTGACGATAAATATTATTTCCAAAACATACAAGTGGTATGAATATCATATGGAGTTGCATGCACAACATTGTATCGCACTATCACGCATTCACGACAACATATCATAACTCAAGTCATGACATTCATTCTAGGTCGCGGATAGTTCCGAGTCTCACTTTCGTGCACTTCATTTTGTTAGCATATCAATCACACCAGGTGAGTTCGTAGCCCCATTTTCTATTACGTATTTGTCTTACAAACTCTTTGGGGGAGATACATGCTCAAACTATTTTCATTAACTTTTACAAATATTCTAAACTTTGACATACTACTGTGAGTTCATACCCCGCTTTTACTCGTTTAAATTCTTACAAACTATTTGGGGGAGATACATGCTTAAATACTTGTTTTTACTCTTTCGAATATTCAAACCATTTATACAATTGGGTTACACTATACTTCTTATACACTTTGGGACATTTGTGTGGTTTATTGCGATCTTTGCCTTAATGTGTTAAACTTGTTTTCTATTATGCATCAACATACATACTTTAACAACTGGTTAACTCCTGCGGGAGCCGGTCAAAACATTTAAACTCTTTTGCCAAACAACATTGCTTATACTTTAGACTTGGTGCGTGTGGTGACAAGACTTAAACAAACATCCCATCATTTATATGGTGGAAGGCCATTAATTTGGATACAGCCCAACGTGCGTCGTTGGAGGAACATCCCATCATTTATATGGTGGAAGGCCATTAAATTGGATACAGCCCAACGTTGGAGGAACATCCCGCATTTTTATGTTGGAAGGTTTATGGATACATCCCAACACGAGTGTTGGAAGACCCTTGTGGTAACATTGATACTTTTAACTACTATGATACATGCATAGAAGATTGACATACTATTTTTAGCAGTGTTTGCAAGTTTTTGTATGGGCGGGACTTGGAACTGAGTGGATTTACGATGCCTTTGCTTTGTGAACTATTCTATATAACCAAAAACTTTACTTTTGTTACATAAACGCTCTTTTAAGGCTTTACTTGTTAACTAAACTCTATGAACTCACCAACCTTTGTGTTGACACTTTTAGCATGTTTTATCTCAGGTATCTAAGGCATTCACTTCATGGCATGCATTTGGACACATCATAGAGTCGTGGTGACGACGCGTCTCACATGGGATTTATACACTTTAAAACATCGTTTGGCTTGTATCAAACCTATTTCCGCATACATTGATTTTCATTTTGGACCTACATTTGTTAAACTGATTATTTTACTTTGGATTGTGGGTTCGTTGATATAACTGTATTGATGTTGACATCCTCCCCAAGGTATTCATTCCGCTGACACGTAATTTGGGGGTGTGACAATTTTGCACGTTTCTGATGTACGTTGCCCCTTTTTTTTTAACAGTTTCTTGTTACACTTTTATATGGAATGTGCATCTTTATTTGTAAGAGAATGCTTGATTTTTATTTCCATTTATGCACGCGTCCCACTATCATAAAGGATGTTATGTCATATTGTTGATATTGTTGGTTGTGCTTGTTGTTGTTGTGGTGTTGGTTGTCGGTTGTTAATATGGTGTGCAGAGATTGTTTGGATGAGCTTAGCTTTATCTGTGACAGTGATAAGTTAAAGGATGAAATGTGTTTGTTATTTGAACGGGAAGTGATCGCGGCACGTGATTGGGAGGCTATGGTGTACGCACTTTGTTTAGAGATTGGGGCACGTATCAGGTATTTGGAAGACCTTATTCAAGAGGTTGTGCAAGAGGGTGCATGCATTGTTGCTACAGTTTCTGTCACGTATCTGAGGCAGGTTGAAGCACGTGAGAGGATGAAACAAGTGGCATTTCAGACAATGGTGCCTGATGTACATGTCGCTGTCCGTGCGGCTGCAGGATACATGAATATTATCAGGGATCTTCGATGCACTTGTGTGTGTGTGTTAGGAATTACTCTGGTTAGCTGGTTGGTTGTTTCTTTGTTATCCTATGTTTTAAATGTTTATATTTAACCTTATGTTTTAGGTAATATTTATGTTTAATAAATGTTTGTGTGTTGTTATTTTGTACGTTTTTCTATTCACTTGTAATTAGTACTATTGTTTCTTAAATTTGGCAAGGATAGCATTTCAATCCTGTCAACACATATAATTTCATAATGCAGATCTGTCATTTTGTTTGGGTGGGGGTTAATTACAGTCAAACCATGGTTCCATACATACCATCCAAAAGATTACATTTTTTTACGCCTGTTGACTATACTTTACTGGATACAAAATGTACAGGCGAATTCGTCGGTGTCACATGCACCAGGTAGGTTATACAACACCTAGATTAACATTCTATACAAAACATACATTTTCCTAGCGATTTTACATATTCGTTGATAGGTGTATCAGCATTGGATAACACTGTGTTTAAAGGCTGTAGCAGAGTGAAAATCAGCCTTGTTGACATTGTATATCTAGTCGTGCTTGGGTTTCTTGTTCTTGTGTGCAGCCTCTTGTGATTCTTCTGGAGGAAACAGTTCTTTGCGTGCACCTGTTGGAAGCTTTTTACTCATTTCTGCAACCTTTTCAATTGGTTCATCTGTCATTGGTGGCGGTGCTGCAGTTCCTCGAGGGGTGGAGGTTTCGATGGTTTCTTGTATGACAGGTTTTGATGTTGATGCAGATGTCACTTCTTGTTCTTTAGCAGGAATTGGTGGAAGGAGTGGAGGAACGCTGTCCATTGCACTGTCTAAGACATATTCCGGATACCCGCGTCTGCTCCATGTTCCTAAATGCAGTTGGAATACATGTCTTGTGTTAAGCAGGTCACGGATTACTGGTGGAATGACGTATGGGTTTAGTTCGGGAATATAGTTCACTACTTCATCATAGGGCGGGAGCAAGGTATCAGCAGCAGGGCTGAAGCATGTAACAGGTATTTCACCGGTACCATCTTGAAGCACCACTTTCAAGCAGTAACTGCATGTGTTAATTTGTGTTAGGAATGTTCAGATATTCTATTGTTTCAATGATGTGAAGAAATGGTTATGTATACCTGTAGTTTGGTGTTGCTATTGTACCCGGTTGTTGACAGTGCCAATGTGGAAGACCGTCCTCAATTTTTATATGGCATGTTCGGAAACGGTTGAAGTACCAACCTTTTTCCTCTTCAATATGCATTATGACTGCCTCGGTTGTAAATACTTGTTGCTAATGGCAATTATTAAATATCAGTTTTTTTTTTTTTTTTTTTTTTTTTTAATATAGATAAGCAAGATGTGAGAAGTATAATACCATATGTGCTTCAGGATTCATAGATATGAGTGTCGCGATTGATACTGGGCCTCTGTGCATTTCTGCTATTTGACTTCCTGTGTCACCTGGCGGGATTGTTAATGGAATCGGTGGACCCATCAGTTCTGCATATCTGTAATAGGTAGGGTTGTTAATACGTAAAGTAGCCGATATTTTGGTATGATAAATCGAAATAAATTTTCTACCACTTACAGTTCTCGTATGTGTTCTGCTTCTTCAATTTTTGGGTTAAAATAATAGCTTGTAGAGGGTGTCGCAGATAGTTAAACCCCTCCTGTATTCATCCATTTTGTTAATTCATATAAGTTACATAATGAGAATCAAATATGGTTAGTGAACTGTGTTTATACCTGCAAAACGCTTAGCCCAGCATGAACTTACTGCAATAATCAATGGCTGCTCTAGTTGCGTACATAGACCAACTTCAAATCCTCTTGCACCCTCATTCCATAAAGTGAAGGCCACAACATTACCGCTGTTGTAAGTGTCAGTTACATTAGTCTGTGTCTGGTGCAACGACATTGCTACTGGAATGGATGTGTAAATTTTTTAGCTACATTGTTAAGGAAACTCACTTGAGATTCTTGATTGGATCCGAACCGTCAAGTTTAATCACACAAGCTAACCACTTGTGAATGGTCAACCGTAATAAACTTAAAACAGCTCAGAAACAAATGCAATTAAGATCAGAGGAATATAGTGGATTCCTGGGTCGTTAAGTCCCACGGAGGATGAATGGTGTTCAACACTTTCAGATGTCGAATAATCACTAAGGATAGTGATCAGTAAAGATTTTGATGGATTATTACACTACTGATTGATTGGAATGATATTGGATACAGAATTGGAAAGCACAACAATCAGATACAACAAACGTAAATACGTACGTTTATTAAATTACGTAAACGTACAAAATAAAAAGTGAATTTAAAGAAATAAAAGACCTAAAAATATGAAAATGACATTTTTGAAATCCTAAAAATAAAATAAAATTATTAGAAAAATAAAATTATTTTTATAACTATTTATCTAATTACTATTAATTAAAAACTATTTTTAATTATTTAATAATACTCTAAAATAAAAGAAAATATGAAATAAGGCTAGAAAAATAAAATTATGATTCAGAAAAATCTAAAATATTATAAAACTTATTTTAAAATTGAAAATATATTTTTTACACTTTTTATCTATTTATTACTAATTAATTATTATTTAAAATACACTTAAATACAAAAAAATATAAAATCAACCTGGAAAAATAAAATTTTAACTTAGAAAAATCTAGAATATTATAAAACTAATTTTAAAACTGAAAAGATATTTTTTATGGTTTTTAATTATTTATTACTAATTATTTAATACTTTTAACTATTTAAAATTATAATAAATACTAAACAAACAGAGAAAATTATGAAACTTTTTATAAAAATATATTATGATGATAGAAGGCTAAGAAAATTATAAAAACAGAATTTGCTTAATAATAAGCTAAAAAGAAAATTTAAAAGCTAATTAATATTAAATAAACGCTATCACTATATTAAAAATGATGTTCTTGTGATCTTTCTATTTGAAAACTATTATACTACTGATTATAAGCTACTTTAATGAAAACAAAAATTTTACAAATTAAAAATAAGCAGTTTACAAGCTGAAAAGCTTAACAGTGGGCTTAATGAGCTTATTTGATGTTTTTCAACTCAAACAAGCTACACAGTTGAAAACAAAGATGAAATAAAATGAGAATAAGCTAAAGCTACTTAAATAAAGCTAATAAGCACAAGGATACAAACTGATAAGCTAAAATAATCAAATAAGCACTTATATAAAACTAAGAAATGGACAGATCTAAAAGCAACTTGCAGCCCTAGTAAATAAGCAGCAAAGTACAAGATTGAGCTTGGGTCCTCAAGATGGCTAGGTAAGCTTTCCAAAGAACCAAATTTCACAAGCTAAAGCTAACTGAAGAGCTCTGTGTGAGCTTGTGAAAGTGACTAGCTCAACTGTGCACAGGACATCATTTCAGACAAGGTGCTCAAAAGAAGCTAGAAAATAAGCTATGAATAAGCTGACTAAAAGTGAACTAATATTTTTCTAATTAAGTTAAGCAGCTAAACTTTAATATCCCAAAAGCTTATAAGCTAAATCTCAATATTAAACACACACTGAAATTATCTATTTTATTCAAAAACGACCAAATTGAAAAATTTGACTTTTTAAGAAAAACACTAAGGTTGACTTATATGAACTTTAAGTTGATTCTAATCACTGATTGTGATGTATTAAGGTGAACTAAGACTGATTTGAGCAATATTAACAACTTATGAACACAAAATCATGATCATGGATCATGAAGATCCAACAGTTAACACAAGATTTGATCAAAAGCTAATTTTGACTTTTTCACAAATGAGAACTGGTTTTCTTTGCTTCTTTGAACTACTAAGACCTAATGAGACATGCACTAAACAAGAACAATGGCTAAAACAACCTTTATCACAGTGAACCAAACACCACTTTATGAGACTGATATGAAGATTTTCAAAACAAAACACAAATTAAGACCATGAAAATGATTCAAGACTTTATAATATCATGTAATAAGACTAAATAAGCACTAAATAACAGTAACAACAACATACAACTCAAGAATGATCTATATGCTATTATAACTGTCAAAATGAGATTTTAGCAACTACCAATTTTAAAGAACAAGCAAACTATATTAAGCACTAATCTCACTAATCATACACCAAACAAGCATAAAAGTAAAGATATAAGCAAAAATAAGCACTTGAACAGTGAAATGCCAAAATTAAGAATTAAGCTTACAAGTGGCTATCCAACTGAAAACTCAGAACCAAGAACAAAAGATCACTCCTATAGACTTACCACTAAGCCTCTAACCCAGAGTAATCCAATATTCACCTGCTCCATTTTGATCTCCATTTCTTGTGATTTTTTATTTTTCACTAATTTATTTGGTATTTTTGGTGATTTTTTCTTTTTGATGCTAAACTGATTTTTATGGTATCTAATAGCTTTTAGAAGCTATCTAGGAGCTTAAGTTGGCTTATGAGTCCATATTAACAACTGCTTAACAACATTCAACCATTCATGAAATTTTTGAATAAGGAAAATTTGCATAAACTGAAATAGGACTTAAACTTGAAATTGATTATCACAAAAGCTTTATTGTACACAAGAAACTTGAAATACAAAGTTCAAAAGCTAGAAAATACACTGGAATTTAAATTTAAGCTAAAACGACATTGAATAAACTAAATTACACTACTCATTTCTTCCCATTGCTTCCCTCCTCTTTATAATGATCTTTTCCACTCTTGTCGACATCTCTGAACATATCCCACTTCATTCCAACCATTGGATTGGTCAAAATCATCATAATCGTCCATGTGGAGTTTTTGGTGCCAAAAGTCTACAAGCAGGTTTTAACCATTAATGAGCTTTGGAAGATTGTGAAGGTGGAGGGGGTAGGTATACAACTGGGAAGACAGGTGGAAGGGAGTAGGAACAAGTGGGATGAAAACTATGGTGGTATATGGATTTGGCGGGAAAATGAGGTAGGGATGACAGTCTGGTATTTGACTTTTTTGACCGGATTTTATAATAACGGGAAGGGTTCATAATGGGTTATGGCAGGGTTCAAATTGTTTGTGAACTGGCTCAAGGGTCTAGAGCTCAAGGTCTAAGGTCCAAGGTGTTTGGGTTGGGCTTGTGTTGGGCTCAGCTGGGTTATTGGATTGGGTTTGATATTAGTACAAGGGTCCGGTTTGGTTTAGTAGTAACACAAGGACTAAATTTGCAATTCCACCAAACTTGAAGGACCAAAATTGAACTTTTTCCAATGTTATCAAAAGGACCAAACTTGACAAACTTCAATAGTACAAGGATAATATTTGATAATTTTCCATTTTAAAATATCCAAGGACTAATTTTGCCATTTTTTCAAAGTTGAGGGACCTTTCCCGCCATTTGACCAAAGATTCATTCAAGGACCATTTTTAACAACTTAGAATATTTCAGGGACCTTGAATGATAAAATTCCACATTTTTGGATTCCGGGGACTAGATTTGACAACTTTTGAAACTTGGGGACTAAAGCGCCAATTTTGCAAACTTGATACGTTTTTCATCGATTTTGATATTTTGTATTTAAAACACATAAAACACTTGTTTGTGATATTTTCATCATTTTGATGCATTTCTGAGTGTTTTCAGATGTTTTTGCAGTCTAGATGGTACAAAAATGATGAGTATTTAGACACTCATCAATCCCCACACTAAGATATTGCTAGTCCCTAGCAATGTTTTGAAACTTTAATGGATTTTAAAGAACTCTTTACCAAAAGCCATCACTTCCGGAGTAGCCAATTGTTTTGGTTCAAGTAAGAACCTTGGTACAACGATAACCAAATGATTTTGAGCAAATCATAAGCTGTAAACGGATTTGATTTGTCTTTACCCGAAGCCGTTTGCTTCTGGACTAGCCAACTCTTAGATAAATTATCAATATTATCTTTGGTGAGCTGATTACCAATTATGGTTTTTCCACTGCCTTTACCACAAGCCATAAACTTGCGGCCTAGCCAACTCTTTACTTTTTAGGATATGGTGAATGAACACCATACAATTTTAGGCAAATTGCAAGCCATAAACGGATTTGAGAAATCTTTACCAAGAGCCGTTTGCTCTGGATTAGCCAATCCTTATGTGGGTTAGACATGGCGGACTGATTACCATTTGCTGAGTAAGTGAAAAACTTACTCCAAAAAAAAATTTGGCCAAAAACGGGGAATTAGATGGATAGTATATGATAAAATTCGTGAGAATTCCTCCCCACACTTAGAAATGAATATTTCCCTCAATATTCAAAGTACCGGCGGTTATGCCGAAACAAAGAATGTAAAAGGGAAATACTACGGCCATTATTTTATTTTATTTTTTTTTAATTTTTTTATTTTATTTTTTTTTAACTTAAACTTATATACAATAGCGGGGGGCAACTCCCCCACACTAGGGTGGTAGAACAGAGAAAGAAGATAGAAATATGGGTAAAAACCCATATGGTGTGTGCTATTGTTTTTGATTCCCGAGTCATTAGCTTGACTCGATCCCCGCATTCATTGGTTCATGGGGAAAGTTTGTAGATCCGGGACAACCATGGGTGGAATGTCCTCTCCAAAGTAGTGCTTTAATCGATGACCATTCACTTTAAAATTAGGACCATCGGGTTGAGATAACTCAATGGTACCATAAGGATAAACCTTAGCAATAGTGAATGGACCCGGACCAACGGACTTGAGCTTTCGAGAATATCTTCAATCTTGAATTGAAAAGAAGGACTCGATCACCAACGTTGAAAAAGCGGTTCTTGATTTTAGAGTCATGAATCTTCTTTGTCTTTTGTTTGTAGATCAAAGAGTTCTCGTATGCTTGATCACGAAGTTCATTTAATTCATTCATTTGAACTTTTCTGTGATCACCGGTTGTCTGAATATCGAAGTTTGCATGTTTCAAGGCCCAGTATGCCTTGTGCTCAAGCTCAATCGGAAGATGACATGCCTTTCCGTACACTAGCTTGTATGGAGTACACCCGATGGATGTTTTATAAGCTGTCGGAAGGCCCGAGTCGTCATCCAGTTTATCCGACCAGGATGCACGATTTTCGCCTACTGTCCTTTCAAGAATTCTTTTAATACCACGGTTGGAAACTTCCACCTGCCCACTTCTTTGGGGGTGGTATGCGATAGAGGACGGTGGGTTACACCATACTTTTGCATGACTTTTTCAAATTGGTCATTGCAAAAATGTGTACCACGATCACTGATTATAGCTCTCGGAGTTCCAAACCTGGAAAAAAGAGATTTCAAAAATTTCACAACAACTCGGGCATCATTGGTAGGTAAGGCTTTTGCTTCAACCCATTTTGACAAATAGTCAACAGCCACGAGTATGTATTTGTTTACTCGAGAAGATGGAAATGGTCCCATAAAGTCAATGCCCCAGATGTCAAATATCTCACACACTTGAATGGCGTTTTGCGGCATTTCATTTCTTTGAGAGATATTTCCGTGACGTTGACAAGCGTCACATGTTTTGACAAAATCGTGGGCATCCTTATAAATTGTGGGCCAATAAAACCCGGAATCAAACACCTTCTTGGCGGTGTAGTTGGGGCTATGATGTCCCCAGTAGGTCCAGAATGGCAAGCCTTGAGAATGTCATTGGCTTCTTGACCATACACACATCGCTGATGACTTGATCCCGCAAATTTTGAATAAGTAGGGGTCTTCCCAGAAATAATGTTTAACATCCTTGAAGAATTTGTTCTTCGTTGGGTCGACATCCCTTTCACTATGAAGTTACCCGCATGGTAATTTGCGAAGTCAGCAAACCATGAGGTAGTAGAGTTTCCACGAAAAGAAACGCATTGAGTGTCTCGAGAGGAAATGTTTCATTTATTTCCTTTTTCTCGAAAACATCTTGGTGAGGGTTTTCTAGTCTGGACAGATGATCGGCTAGATTCTCGGCTCCTTTTTATCACGTATAATGATATCAAATTCTTGCAGGAGGAGAACCCAACGGAGCAATCTCGGTTTGCATCTTGTTTTGCAAAGAGATATTTGAGAGCCGAGTGATCCGTATACACCACGCATTTGGTCAAGATTAAGTATGGCCGAAACTTCTCAAATGCATACACCACGGCTAGTAGCTCTTTTTATGTGGTGGTGTAATGGGTTTGAGCTTTAGTCATAGTCTTACTTGGTAGTGGATAGGCTGAAAATGCTTAGCTCGTTGCCCTAGGACTCCACCGATAGCAAAATCACTTGCACGCATACATGAGCTCAAATGGTAAATCGGTCGGGAGCAACGAGAATGGGTGCTTCAGTAAGCTTTTCTTTAATGTTTCAAAAGCTTCGATGCACTCAGGTGAGAAGATAAAAGGAGCATCTTTTCAAGAAGATGGGTCATAGGCCGGGCGATTTTAGAAAAATCTTGTATGAATCTGCGATAGAAACCGGCATGACCTAGAAAACTCCTAATACCTTTGACGGTAGTAGGATGAGGTAATTTAGCAATAACATCGACTTTTGCTCTATCAACCTCAATCCCGTTTTTTGAAATCTTATGGCCAAGGACTATGCCTTCTTTGACCATAAAGTGGCTTTTCTCCCAATTTAGACAAAGATTGGTGTCTTCACACCTTTGAAGCATTTTTTCTAAATGGGAGAGACATGTTTGAAATGAATCCCCAATGACCAAGAAGTCATCCATAAACACCTCCATTGTTTCCCCTATCATGTCGTGGAAAATGGCCATCATACATCGTTGGGCGTGCCGGAGCATTACATAGGCCAAAAGGCATACGTCTGTAGGCAAAAGTTCCGTATGGGCAGGTAAATGTGGTCTTTTCTTGATCCTTTTGATCAATGGGGATCTGAAAATAACCCGAAAAACCATCAAGGAAACAATAGTATTCGTTCCCTGCTAATCTCTCAAGCATTTGGTCCATAAAGGGTAGAGGAAAATGGTCTTTACGGGTGGCGTCATTCAACTTACGATAGTCAATGCAAACACGCCATCCCGTTACCAGCCGAGTTGGAATTAACTCGTTATCTTCATTTGTGACAACAGTTATGCCACCCTGATTTGTCCCGAACCGTCAAGTTATCTCACGCAAGCGAGCCACTTGTGAATGACCAAACGTAAGAAACTCAAAACAGCTCAGAAACCAAATGCAATTTAAGATCAGAGGAATATAGTGTTTCCCCCGGTCGTTAAGTCCCACGGAGGATGAATTGGTGTTTAAACAACTTTCAGACGATAGAATGATCACTAAGGATAGTGATCGGAAAGGATTTGGATTGAATATTACACTACTGAAAAAGTTTATAAATTAAAGCGACTTAAATACAAATTAAAGAAAATAAAAGATAAAATATATTAAATAAACGCTATCACTATTTTTAAAATGATGTTTTTATGATTTTATAAAATAAAATGACTTAAATAAACTATATTAACTAAAACGTAATCCTAAATTACCTAAAAACGTGGTTTAAAATCAAAACGAGCGTTACGTTTAAAAATTACTGGCGCAAGCAAAAAGCGTAAAATTTATGAAATAAAAGGCCTACGAGTGTAAAACTAATTTTATTACGTACTATATGACAAAAGAAAATTTTAGAAAAAAGATTTATATTTTTTTACTTTTATATTTTATTATGAATTAATTACTAAAAACATTAATTAAATGTTTAAAAATACTAAAACTAATTAGAAAAATCTGAAACTTTTTGTAAAATTACTTTATACTAATACAATTTTATAAAAAATACAAACACTGAAAAAGCTACTTTAAATAAGCTCTAAATAAGCTAAATAAACTTAATAAGCTAAAGCGCCAAAACGTGTATAAGAGAGTATGTTGTGCAAGTTATGACAGTCAAAGACCCAGGCAATGGTATCCGGTACACACTAACACTCCAAAGGGGAGGTCTCAGGTTCGAGCCTGCCTACCCCCTTTTTGCTAAACATTTTATTTTTGATTTTTTTTTCTTTTACAAAGTTGTTAAGCACAAGAAAATAAGCACTTTTAATAACTGAAACTTTTTATGAAAACCAGTAATAAGCTCTGTGAGAGCTTATTTTCTTAACAGTTGGCTTTAAAAGGAAATAAGCAAAAGATATTAAGCCAAATAGCTTATAAGCTACTCAATAAGCACAACTATACTGAAAACAAGCTAAAAGACTGATGATAAGCTAATATTACAATTGAACAAGCTCAAGCAATTTATAAATAAGCACCAAATAAGCTAAAATAAGCACAACTATACTGATGTACACAGGACACTATGTAAATCACTAGGCACCTTTAAGCTATCTATTAAGCACTTGAATAAGCTACAAAATGAAAACAAACACTGCAATTAACTAGTTGACCAAGTGAGCTTTCTAAAAAACTAAATTACAAAGTTTGGATTTCAATAATGAGCTTGTGAGAAGCTTTTAAAAAACTGGAAAAACCACTGAGTTAAAACTCAGTGTACTGAGTGACTTGGGACAAAATGATAAGCACATGCAGGCTTATCAAATAAGCTGCAAATTGAAATTTTTAACTTGGAACTTAAAGAGGACCAGGTTAACTGTCCAAAGAAACAAATTTCACAAGATATGGACAACTACAGAGCTTTTGGTGAGCTTGTGAATATGGTACCTAATCTGTGCACAGGGCACTCTTGACTTTTTGATTAAACTAAAAGTTTGACTTTTATGAGCTTGGGATTGAATTTACTCACTAATTATGTTGTAATAAGCTAAAATGAGATTATCTAAAGCTAGACCAACAACCTTTAAGCTTGTAAAATGAATCTTGCAACTCAAAATCCCAACATTGGACATTGGGGTAAATATATGGGATTTTGACTTTTCTACTAACAAGGACTGAGTTTTATGCTTGAAATGAGCTATTAAGACTAGGTGTGACACAAAATAACCAAAAGCAAAGGTCTGCACAACCTCTGGTACAGTTAAACAGATGCAACCAAACAATCCTTTTAATGACTGTCTTGGTGAGTTTTCAAAGCAAATCACAGATATAGACCAAGCTACTGATTACAAACCTTATGATATCATTAAATGAGACTAATGAAGCATTAACTAACAACAATAACAACATACAACTAATAATTTAAGCTTAAGCTAATTTAACTGTCTAAAATGAGATTTTTACTATCTACTGATTTAAAAGAACAAATAGCTAATTTTATAGCTTAGATACACTTAATTATGACTAATGATCATTAAGAAACAGATATTACAATTACTAGACAACTAAAACAAAGAATTGCTAAAATTGATCAAAAAGCTTACAAGTGGCTTCCAACTGAATACTGAGAACCAAGGCATACAAACACAACCTAGAGCTTCCAAATAAGCACTAAACCCAAGGCAATCCAAAATTTACCCTGCTCCAGCTTTTCTTCTTCATCTCCATGTGATTTTTTATTTTTAACTAATTATTTGGTATTTTTGTGAATTTCTGGTTTGTGAATTTAAACTGGAATTTTAATGTTTCTCACAGCTTATAAGCTTTTTCAAGAGCTTATAAGAGCTTTAAGAAGCAATAATAACAACAAATAACAACCATTGAGAATTTTGAAAATTTGAACTAGGAAATAAGCATAAACTGAATTTGTAAACCTTAAGCGAAATTAACACTGAACATAAGTTTTTATTACAATAAAATAACTTAACAGAAAGCTTGAAAGCTTTGAAATATACTGGAAACTAAATTACACTACCTACGACATTAAAAAAAAACTAACTAGTCTACTCTTCTTCCATACTGCTTCGTTCTCTCTTTATAATGATCTTTTTGAAGTCCAAGCAACTTTCCTTGACTTTCCCACTTCACTTGAACCGTTGGATTGGTCAATTTAATCTTCCCCGTTTAATTTACCTTTTGGCGCCAAAAATATCAAAAGCAGGTATATTGCATTAATTGGGTTTGGTTGTATGTAGAGGTGGAGGGGGAGGTGGAAAGGTGTGTGGATAAGATGGAAAGGTGGCAAGTGGTGGTGAGGTGGTGAAACCACCTGGTTTCAGGTATGCAGGGATTGGAGAGGAGATGCTACAGTGGACGCGGTATTTCTATTTTAAAAATTGGGCCGGGTTAGATATTTGGGCCCATTTGGGTTTAGTTTGGATTTGGGTTTGGATAATATAGGGTCCGTTTGGTTTAAATAAGCACAAGGACCATTTATGTAATATTCTGAAACTGAAGGACTGAACTTGCAACTTATCAAAAGGGCTAAACCTGCAATATATGATAAACCAAGGACCATACATGTATTTATTTTCCATTTTAAACTTCCAAGGACCAAAACTGTCACTTTTGTAACTTGAGGGACCAAATATGTAATTTTACAAAAGTTTACCATAAGGACCAATTTTGTCATTTATTAATAGTACAAGGTTAATATTTGATAATTTTCACTTTTTAAATTAACCAAGGACTATATTTGACATTTTTCAAACTTTAGGGACTAAAGTTGTCATTTTACAAATTTTAAACTTTAAAGGGTTTATTTTGACAACTTTTGAATCTCATGGACCTTAAATGACATTTTACAAGTTTTTTTAATTATCAGGGACTAATTTTGACAACTTTTGTAACTTGGGGACTAAACGCCAATTATGCAAACTTGATACGTTTTTCATCTGATTTTGATGTTTTTGCATTTAAAACACATAAAACACTTGTTTGTGATATTTTAATCATTTTGATGCATTTCTGAGTGTTTTCAGATGTTTTTGCAGTCTAGATAGTACAAAATGATGAGTATTTAGACACTCATCAATCTCCCACACTAAGATATTGCTAGTCCCTAGCAATGATTTGAGAAAATTTAATGGATTTTATCTCTTTACCAAAAGCCATTACTTTTGGAGTAGCCAATTGTTTTAGTTCAAGTAAGAACCTTGGCACAATGATAACCAAATGATTTTGAGCAAATCACCAACTTTCAACGATTTTGATTTGTCTTTACCGAAGCCGTTTGCTTACGGACTAGCCAACTCTTAGATAAATTATCAATATTATCTTTGGTGAGTCGATTACCAATTATGGATTTTTCAACGCCTTTACCACAAGCCATAAACTTGCGGGCTAGCCAACTCTTCACTAATTAAAGATATGGTGAGTTGAATACCATACAATTTTGGGCAAATTGCAAGCCATAAACGGATTCGAGAAATCTTTACCAAGAGCCGTTTGCTCTGGATTAGCCAATCCTTATGTGGGTTAGACATGGTGGACTGATTACCATTTGTTGTGTTTAGTACATAGTACTTCCACTAAATAAAAAATTTAAAATTTGGCCATTTTGGGGGAAAAAAAGGACTAAAAGGGTACATTTATGATCAAATTCGCAGAATTTCCCCCACTTAGAAATGAATATTGTCCTCAATATTCAAAGTGTGGAAACACAACAATTTTTTTTTTTTTTTTTTTTAAAGGTTTATATACAACAAATGGGGCAACTCCCCACACTAGGGTGGTACACACGGGTGAAAACCCATGTTTAACGACTTTTTTTTGATTACCGAGTTAGCTAGCTTGACTCGACCCGAATTAAATTGTTCATGGGGAAGTAAGTGGAAGAGACAATCTCCATCGGACTTTCATTCAAGATGTTTGTATAAACATTGAAGTACGTGAAAGTTCCACACCGATGAGATATACATAGAACCGGCTCAAAAATGATAAATGAAAATGCCAGGGTCAAAGATAATGTCTTCATTCCCGAAGGAGTGAAGAACGAGGTAGCCACGGGATAGGTGAAGAAGAGAAAGAAAGTCATGATAATAATCTCGACTAACTCATCATCATCGAAAGGAATTCATGATAGCATGAATTTTATCTTTTAAGCTCAATTGGTCTAGACATATCCCGGGTGTGTCTAGATCAAAGTAGAAGTTATCATACTCCGGTAGAGATATGATATGAGTGAGTTCACAGGAGAACTCCTCAAAGGAGAATGATTCATATTCAGGATTGATTTGACTGAGTTCATTGGGAACTCCTCAAAAGTGAATGATTCATAATCGGGAGAGAATTATGAGAATGAGAAGTGGTAATACCACTAATCTTCTCTCCCATATGATCAAAATGGAGCGTTTGCAATTAGGAATAGAATCATTGAACAAAAGTTCACTATCCTCAAAGGGGATAGGATATGAAGTAGGCTTTTCATTAAAAGCCTCGATTCTAGAAATGAGAAGACTGACATTTAATAATGTTGCACGAAGTGCTTCATCTTTGATTTCGTGCATTAACTTCATCATTCTCTTCTTCTAAGCTAACAAGCTCAGAAGGTAATTCTTCCATATAACTGATGTCTCCACAAGATAAAGAATCGTCATCAATAGAATCGGAGCACATCTCAACATGATTACTTTGGAAGACAAGAGGAGGAGGGATATCACACACATGATCGAGAATTCCTGTGACTCTCTTGGGATTGGGACAAGGTCCTCAACACTAGACTTTATGAAGTCGTCCGATTCCTTTTAGGAGCAGTGTCAAGCTCATCCCCATGTTTAGAGAGTGAGTGTGAATCTCGGGTGTGATAGCGGTTATGAGAATGAATCTCAAGCTGCTGGATGTCAACTGATGAACTTGATGAATCAAGTGTATCATCATCATCACTATCATCAAGAATAAAATGAAATTGAGAGCTAGATCTGGCTGCTTTTTCATTTGCAATTAATTCCCTAATAGACTTTTTAAAAGCAATTTGGGAATTTATTTTAGCAGACTGCTCTTCAGCTAGCAATTCTTCCATGGATTTCTCATGTGAATTTTGAATGATAGGACATTGTGGGAGTGGAGATTTGTCAAAACCGGAAGGTTGACATTGATAATCATCATGAGGACCCCACAATATACACAAGAAAAACTGGGAACATTATGAAATCTTTGTCTTACTCAACTCCTCATTTCTTTTCTTGACTCGAAGCTCTAGATAAGTGTCTTGTTGAGTTTCTTTGAGGAGTTTGAGTCATTTGGCTTGAGGAGGTTGGTTGTGATCCGGATAGTCATAATTGTTACAAGGAAATGGATTCCTGTTTGACAATCGAGCTGAAATGGGAACCTCCACAGTTCTCACAACAAGAAACTGTTGAGCCTGGATTGGTGAATCATATGGATATTGGTCATAACCAAAGTTCGAGCATCACTTGGAGAAGCTGTTCATAGACAATCATGTTTCGGATTGACATTCAAATCCTTGGTGAGGACCTCCACAAAATTCACAGCAGTATTGTTGATTATATGAAGATAAGTCGGGCTGTGGTGGGTAGATGGAAAAATTTGAAGGGTCGTTAAATGAGTTCGAATTAGGATCATAATCAAATGAATTCCTCGAACCACAAAACAAACAACTCCCGTTTCGAATATCATTACCACCTTTGTACACATTACACCGGCTACATGGTGAACCAAAAAGAGGCTCACCACAACCGACACAAGGAATAAACGATTCTATTTGAGAGTTATGAGAAGGAATCAGTTCATTCAAAGAATCAACAAAATCAACATGGTGATCTGAATGACTATTAAGACTCGAAGAACATTTTGAAAAATCCGGAGGTGGGACAAGTGGTGTGCTCTTAGAGCTAGCAATTTCCACCACTTCCATTATGGTCTCTGGTTCGGTTCTTGAGAAAGCGTGAAGATTAGGCAAGTCATTCTTGCTAGTCACCGGTTTAAATTCGCATGTTTGCTTTTAACCGTAAATCGTGAAAGTGTAGGATCAATTTTAGGCGGCTTAGGAGCAATCGAGGGTTAGATCTTTGGATAACCGTAGGTTGGACGTATTTAGCACCTCCATTATCAGATGAAAGTACTTGGTCCTTTGTCACCTTGGTTTCTCGTTCTATTTCCCTGAGAATTAATGGATCATCACGAACAACACGAATTCTTGACATTTTTGATAAAGTAGGAAGTTTTTCAACTTCGTTCCAGAATTCGTCGTAGTCGAGAGATTCCATGAGAATAGAAGAAGTTAGAATCAAATGGATAGAGGGTAAAGGAATAAAGGATCAAAAAGGGTAAGAGTTAAAGATGAATATTTTTGGATTTTTGGATAAATATTTTATAAAAACAAAGAATGAAAATATTTTTGGCGTTGTTAACACTTTAGAAAAAGTGTTAATGAACTTTTTGATTTTTAAAATTGTTTACAAAAAGGGTGGTATATGTGCAAATGCAGTGAAATGCTTAAAACACGCTTACCCCAAATTTATGCGAGCATTACATAGGAAGAGGCAAAAGTTCGTGTAATGGTCTTTTCTTGATCCTTTTGATCAATGGGGATCTGAAAATAACCCGAAAAACCATCCAATAGTAGATCATTTGGTCCATTGTCTTACGATAGTCGAACCGTCAAGTTATCTCACGCATAGCGAGCCACTTGTGAATGACCAACCGTAAGAAACTCAAAAGCACCGAAACCAAATGCAATTTAAGATCAGAGGAATATAGTGTTTCCCCCGGTCGTTAAGTCCCACGGAGGATGAATTGGTGTTTAAACAACTTTCAGACGATAGAATGATCACTAAGGATAGTGATCGGAAAGGATTTGGATTGAATATTACACTCTAAAAAGTTTATAAATTAAAGCGACTTAAATACAAATTAAAGAAAATAAAAGATAAAATATATTAAATAAACGCTATCACTATTTTTAAAATGATGTTTTTATGATTTTATAAAATAAAATGACTTAAATAAACTATATTAACTAAAACGTAATCCTAAATTACCTAAAAACGTGGTTTAAAATGAAACGAAGCGTTACGTTTAAAAATTATGAAAGCAAAAACGTAAAATTTATGAAATAAAAGGCCTACGAGTGTAAAACTAATTTTATTACGTACTATATGACAAAAGAAAATTTTAGAAAAAAGATTTATATTTTTTTTACTTTTATATTTTTTATTATGAATTAATTACTAAAAAACATTAATTAAATGTTTAAAAATACTAAAAATAACGAGAAAAATCTGAAACTTTTTGTAAAATTACTTTATACTAATACAATTTTATAAAAAATACAAACACTGAAAAAGCTACTTTGAATAAGCTCGAAATAAGCTAAATAAACTTAATAAGCTAAAGCGCCAAAGCGTGTATAAGAGTATGTTGTGCAAGTTATGGCATCAAAGACCCAAGGCAATGGTATCCGGTACACACTAACACTCTCCAAAGGGGAGGTCTCAGGTTCGAGCTGCCTACCCCCTTTTGCTAAACATTTTATTTTTGATTTTTTTTTCTTTTACAAAGTTGTTAAGCACAAGAAAATAAGCACTTTTAATAACTGAAACTTTTTATGAAAACCAGTAATAAGCTCTGTGAGAGCTTATTTTCTTAACGATTGGCTTTAAAAGGAAATAAGCAAAAGATATTAAGCCAAATAGCTTATAAGCTACTCAATAAGCACAACTATACTGAAAACAAGCTAAAGGACTGATGATAAGCTAATATTACAATTGAACAAGCTCAAGCAATTTATAAATAAGCACCAAATAAGCTAAAATAAGCACAACTATCTTGATGTACACAGGACACTATGTAAATCACTAGGCACCTTTAAGCTATCTATTAAGCACTTGAATAAGCTACAAAATGAAAACAAACAACGCAATTAACTAGTTGACCAAGTGAGCTTTCTAAAAAACTAAATTACAAAGTTTGGATTTCAATAATGAGCTTGTGAGAAGCTTTTAAAAAACTAGAAAAACCACCGAGTTAAAACTTCGATTAATCTTGAGTGACTTGGGACAAAATGATAAGCACATGCGAGGCTTATCAAATAATTGCAAATTGAAATTTTTAACTTGGAACTTAAAGAGGACCAGGTTAGCTGTCCAAAGAAACAAATTTCACAAGATATGGACAACTACAGAGCTTTTGGTGAGCTTGTAAATATGGTACCTAATCGTACACGGGGCACTCTTGACTTTTGATTAAACTAAAAGTTTGACTTTTATGAGCTTGGGATTGAATTTACTCACTAATTATGTTGTAATAAGCTAAAATGAGATTATCTAAAGCTAGACCAACAACCTTTAAGCTTGTAAAATGAATCTTGCAACTCAAAATCCCAACGATTGGTTAAGGGTAATATATGGGATTTTGACTTTTCTACTAACAAGGACTGAGTTTTATGCTTGAAATGAGCTATTAAGACTAGGTGTGACACAAAATAACCAAAATCAAAGGTCTGCACAACCTGCAGTGCAGTTAAGCAGATGCAACCAAACAATCCTTTTAATTGACTGTCTTGGTGAGTTTTCAAAGCAAATCACAGATATAGACCAAGCTACTGATTACAAACCTTATGATATCATTAAATGAGACTAATGAAGCATTAACTAACAACAATAACAACATACAACTAATAATTTAAGCTTAAGCTAATTTAACTGTCTAAAATGAGATTTTTACTATCTCTTGATTTAAAAGAACAAACAGCTAATTTAATAGCTTAGATACACTTAATTATGACTAATGATCATTAAAAGCAGATATTACAATTACTAGACAACTAAAACAAAGAATTGCAAAAATTTGATCAAAAAGCTTACAAGTGGCTTCCAACTGAATCACGAGAACCAAGGCATACAAACACAACCTAGAGCTTCCAAATAAGCACTAAACCCAAGGCAATCCAAAATTTACCCTGCTCGACTTTTCTTCTTCATCTCCATGTGATTTTTTATTTTTAACTAATTATTTGGTATTTTTGTGAATTTCTGGTTTGTGAATTTAAACTGGAATTTTAATGTTTCTCACGACTTATAAGCTTTTTCAAGAGCTTATAAGAGCTTTAAGAAGCAATAATAACAACAAATAACAACCATTGAGAATTTTGAAAATTTGAACTAGGAAATAAGCATAAACTGAATTTGTAAACCTTAACTGAAATTAACACTGAACATAAGTTTTATTACAATAAAATAACTTAACGAAAGCTTGAAAGCTTTGAAATATCTTGGAAACTAAATTACACTACCTCGACATTAAAAAAACTAACTAGTCTACTCTTCTTCCATCTTTGCTTCGTTCTCTCTTTATAATGATCTTTTTGAAGTCCAAGCAACTTTCCTTGACTTTCCCACTTCACTTGAACCGTTGGATTGGTCAATTTAATCTTCCCCGTTTAATTTACCTTTTGGCGCCAAAAATATCAAAAGCAGGTATATTGCATTAATTGGGTTTGGTTGTATGTAGAGGTGGAGGGGGAGGTGGAAAGGTGTGTGGATAAGATGGAAAGGTGGCAAGTGGTGGTGAGGTGGTGAAACCACCCGGTTTCAGTATGAGGGATTGGAGAGGAGATGCTACGGACGCGGTATTTCTATTTTAAAAATTGGGCGGGTTAGATATTTGGGCCATTTGGGTTTAGTTTGGATTTGGGTTTGGATAATATAGGGTCCGTTTGGTTTAAATAAGCACAAGGACCATTTATGTAATATTCTGAAGGACTGAACTTGCAACTTATCAAAAGGGCTAAACCTGCAATATATGATAAACCAAGGACCATACATGTATTTATTTTCCATTTTAAACTTCCAAGGACCAAAACTGTCACTTTTGTAACTTGAGGGACCAAATATGTAATTTTACAAAAGTTTACCATAAGGACCAATTTTGTCATTTATTAATAGTACAAGGTTAATATTTGATAATTTTCACTTTTTAAATTAACCAAGGACTATATTTGACATTTTTCAAACTTTAGGGACTAAAGTTGTCATTTTACAAATTTTAAACTTTAAAGGGTTTATTTTGACAACTTTTGAATCTCATGGACCTTAAATGACATTTTACAAGTTTTTTTAATTATCAGGGACTAATTTTGACAACTTTTGTAACTTGGGGGACTAAAACTGCCAATTATGCAAACTTGATACGTTTTTCATCTGATTTTGATGTTTTTGCATTTAAAACACATAAAACACTTGTTTGTGATATTTTAATCATTTTGATGCATTTCTAAGTGTTTTCAGATGTTTTTGCAGTCTAGATAGTACAAAAATAATGAGTATTTAGACACTCATCACACCCTTTTTAGGAACACAGTGAATTGGGCTAACCCAAGGACTATCTGAGATCGGGTAAATCAATCCTGCATCAAGAAGTTTGATAACCTCCTGTTTAATAACATCATGGATTTTTGGATTTACTCGTCTCTGATGTTGAACTGCTGGCTTGAAGTCATCCTCCATCAAGATTTTGTGAGTACAAAATTCAGGGTTGATACCCTTAATGTCGGAGAGTTTCCAAGCAATTGCTTGCTTGTGTGACTTCAAGACCTTTATGAGAGAAGCTTTTTCATCTTTACTCAAATCTCGAGTACTCGAGATGAGGTGGTAAGTCCTTAAGTTTGACTTCAGGAAATTCTTCAGTTTTCTCAACTGACTTGACTTCCTTGTTATGAAGTTCGACGGGAGGGAGTGGAGATGGATCATCATTAAGCAACTTCTCAATGAGAAGTATCTCCCCCTCGATGTCGATTGGAGCGTGATCAATTTCCCATGGAACTGAATCACTGGACAAGTATGCTTCAATCTCTTCCAAGATGAAGTCACTTTCCTCAAATGGAGTGAGAGAAGGAGTAGAATTGGCGATGATGGGTTGAGATGAATGAGTGAGATTATCACTCGAAGAATTATGATCATAACCAAGAACTTCTTGAGAGTACTCTTTAGAAGCAACATCAATGATATCTATTCGGTTAGCAGGCTTCGGAATCATAGTTTGCGAGTACCTCGAAGTTTGATCAAGGTTAAAGGTGACGACTTCATTACCCACGTAATGTGATTTCTTGCTCAAATACATCAATGAGAGCACGGCCCGTTATCAGGAATCCTCGTCCAACAATGAGAGGAACCCGTGAATCAGCATCGAAATCAACAACTACAAAGTCAACTGGAAAATGGAACTTTCCTACTTTCACAAATACGTCCTCGGCAATGCCAAGAGGACGGGATATTGTACGATCTGCAAGCTCGAGAGTCATGCATGTAGGAATAAGGTCCGGAATAGAAAGTTTCTTCCATCTTGAATGAGGCATCAGTTGATGCTTGCACCAAGATCTGCTAAGGCAAAGCATTCAACCATTCATGGAAATACACAAGGTAAGAGAAATTTTCCAGGATCTCCAAGCTTCTCGGAAGCTTCTTCAAGATAACTTCAGAGCAATTCTCGTTCAGAGGAGTTTTAGCCATTTCAAGCAGCTTTTCCTTGTTGCTTAACATGTGTTTGAGAGTTGATGCAAACTTGGGCATCGGCATGATAGCATCCGCAAAGCTTATGTCAAAATGTAGTTCTTGGAAAATTTGAAATAAAATTTCCATTTGATGGTGGCTTTTCGCGGAGCTTTTGCTCATTCAAACGTGATGGGTAAGGAATAGAAGATTTGGATTTATGTTTCTCAACGGTAGCTATAGGAGGTTCAAAACAACTCTGGATTTGATTTGGGTTTCGGACAACTTGAGGTTGGACTACCAAAGGTGGGGACGTGTGCGGTGCCGTGGGCTTGAAAAATGCACCTTGTCCGTTGTATCCTTGGTAACTTGACTCATTGCTCCTAGTGGAGGAGGCATTGGAGTCGAAGGTCCATTGTGTGTCTTAGGTTCACTTTCTACTACCTTAGGGAGAGAAGAAGAAGAGGTAGTAGGAATAGCGGGTCCATTTTATGAAACACCACTTACGGTTGTGATAAGCCTTTGCATAAGCCCCTCGGGTTAGCGATCGTGTTGCTCGGAAGTTTTCCTGAGCCCAGGGTTGATCATTTAAAGACTTCTTTAGATCAGTGATCGGTGACCAACAACTGTTCATTTCATCTTGGGTTTTCATGAATTGCTTCAATAGCTCATCGATGATGGTCCGGTTGGAACAATGGCTTGAGTTTGATTAGGAAAATTACGGCCTCTAATGTTGGGATTAGGGCCTTGATTTTGAAAATTTCCTTGATTAGGATTCATATTCCCATGAAATTGATTCCCTCGATTGAAATTGTTTTGATTAAGGTTCCTTGATGTTGGAAACCTTGATTTGGTTCGGGATAGAAATTGCCTTGGTTTTGATAACCTTGGTTCATTCTTGGTTGGTTCGATTCGGTTAGGATTACAGTTAAAACCGGGTGGTGCACGATTAGTGTTAGCACGGTAGTGTGGTTCATTTGAGGGCGGTATTGATTACCCACGATGTGAAGTACCGGCTAGAGCATTGGCTTCAAACGGACTACCATCGGTGGCGATACGGTTGTAGTATGCATGAGGGCCACCACAAGTAACACAAACTTCAACTTTCTTCACCTCACCGGTGTTGGTGTATCGTATGAAGGTTACTTTCTTTTGGTTAGCAGAACCAAAGCACGAAAAATATTTGTGAGTTTGTCAATCTTAGCATCGGTGCTAGATGTACTCACGGGAGTTGAAGTAGAAGGTCCGATTATTAGAGATTGATATGTCTTTGCTTCGGAAAGGGCGGACCCGGGACTTGTTTTCAATGATTTGCAAGGCTTCTTTTGTGGTCTTGCTCAGGAAATTACCTCCTGCGGAGGCATTTAGAGAATCTTGGTCGACTTGTCTCGGACCATTGTAGAAAGTATCCATTTGCATTAACTCGGTAAAACCATGATGCGGACACTTGCGGAGCAACTCTTTGTAACGATCCCATGCCTTCCCGAATGATTCATCAAATCTTTGAGAAAATTTCATTATCTCATTCTTAAGACTTGTAGTTCGGGATGGAGGATAGAATTCGTTAATGAACTTGGTGACTAGATCCTCCCATGTCTCAATGGAGCGAGGGGTTGTTTCTCAAGCCAATTCCGGCTTGTCCCTCTAGAGAGAATGGGAGCGAAGAAGCTTAATTTGCTTCATGTGGGACATTCTTGTATTTGATGGTAGATGCAATCTTGTTAAACCATCGAATGTGTGCATGAGGATCATCCCGCTCAAAACCATAAAATTGGCTTTGGGTTACAAGATTAAGCAACCTAGTTTTGAGCTCAAAGGTATCACCACGATGGTCGGGACAACAATGGCATCTCCGTAACCCTCGATGGGTGCTTGGACAAGCTCATTCATCGGTTTGTCTTCTGCCATTTCGGCGGGGTGGTGGTGGTAGGCGTTCCTCGCCACGGTGAAGGAGCGAACGTCCCTACGTCTACGAGGAATATTTGCAAGCTCGAGAAAGTGGACTTGTAGAAGCTGGAAGAGCGAGTGCGCATGCACTAAGTATAAAAATCAGTTTTCAAAACAAATGCGAGGCAAAGCGACAAGTGAACTTAAACCAATAATCACAAATGAAATGGCTTCTTTGAAAAAGGTACACCAAATCACAAGGCAAGTTTTAAATCATTTGTTGGGAACTTATTAATGGTCACACCCCGGTTGGTAGGTGTCTTGCCTTGATTTGCGGTGGTTGATTTTTATGTATAAATTAAGTATCACTGAAAAGACGTAGGTATGGATTTGTGCAAAGGGTTTAAAACTTTTGGAAAATATTTTTGGAATCGTCTCGTTTAACCAAATCGTATTTCTTTAAGAATCACCTTAAAAGGAACACAAGCTAGAAAAGCGTTCACGATTGTTTTGTTGTTTTATATATTTTTGTTTGGTGTTGTTAACACTTTAGGAAAAGTGTTAATGAACTTTTTGATTTATGATTGACTTTAAAAAAAACTGTTTACAAGCGGTGGTATATGTGCAAGAATGGATCTGGAAATGCTTAGAACACGCTTACCCCCGGCGGCGTAAAATTTGATTGGATCCGAACCGTCAAGTTTAATCACACAAGCTAACCACTTGTGAATGGCTAACCGTAATAAACTTAAAGCATTTCGAAACAAATGCAATTAAGATCGGAAGAATATAGTGGATTCACGGGTCGTTAAGTCCCACGGAGGATGAATGGTGTTCAACACTTTCAGATGTCGAATAATCACTAAGGATAGTGATCAGTAAAGATTATGATGGATTATTACACTCTTGATTGATTGGAATGATATTGGATCTGAGAATTGGAAAGCACAACAATCGATACAACAAACGTAAATAATGCGTTTATTAAATTACGTAAACGTACAAATTAAAAAGTGAATTTAAAGAAATAAAAGACCTAAAATATGAAAATGACATTTTTGAAATCCTAAAAATAAAATAAAATTATTAGAAAAATAAAATTATTTTTATAACTATTTATCTAATTACTATTAATTAAAAACTATTTTTAATTATTTAATAATACTCTAAAATAAAAGAAAATATGAAATAAGGCTTGAAAAATAAAATTATGATTCAGAAAAATCTAAAATATTATAAAACTTATTTTAAAATTGAAAATATATTTTTTACAATTTTTATCTATTTATTATTAATTAATTATTATTTAAAATACACTTAAATACAAGAAAATATAAAATCAACCTGGAAAAATAAAATTTTAACTTAGAAAAATCTAGAATATTATAAAACTAATTTTAAAACTGAAAAGATATTTTTTATGGTTTTTAATTATTTATTACTAATTATTTAATACTTTTAACTATTTAAAATTATAATAAATACTAAACAAACAGAGAAAATTATGAAACTTTTTATAAAAATATATTATGATGACAGAAGGCTAAGAAAATTATAAAAACAGAATTTGCTTAATAATAAGCTAAAAAGAAAATTTAAAAAGCTAATTAATATTAAATAAACGCTATCACTATATTAAAAATGATGTTCTTGTGATCTTTCTATTTGAAAACTATTATACTACTGATTATAAGCTACTTTAATGAAAACAAAAATTTTACAAATTAAAAATAAGCAGTTTACAAATTTGAAAAGCTTAACGATGGGCTTAATGAGCTTATTTGATGTTTTTCACTCAAACAAGCTACAGTTGAAAACAAAGATGAAATAAAATGAGAATAAGCTAAAGCTACTTAAATAAAGCTAATAAGCACAAGGATACAAACTGATAAGCTAAAATAATCAAATAAGCACTTATATAAAACTAAGAAATGGACAGATCTAAAAGCAACTTGCAACCCTAGTAAATAAGTCGCAAAGTACAAGATTGAGCTTGGGTCCTCAAGATGGCTAGGTAAGCTTTCCAAAGAACCAAATTTCACAAGCTAAAGCTAAGCTGAAGAGCTCGTGTGAGCTTGTGAAAGTGACTAGCTCAACGCACAGGACATCATTTGAGACAAAGGTGCTCAAAAGAAGCTAGAAAATAAGCTATGAATAAGCTGACTAAAAGTGAACTAATATTTTTCTAATTAAGTTAAGCAGCTAAACTTTAATATCCCAAAAGCTTATAAGCTAAATCTCAATATTAAACACACATTGAAATTATCTATTTTATTCAAAAACGACCAAATTGAAAAATTTTGACTTTTTAAGAAAAACACTAAGGTTGACTTATATGAACTTTAAGTTGATTCTAATCACTGATTTTGATGTATTAAGGTGAACTAAGACTGATTTGAGCAATATTAACAACTTATGAACACAAAATCATGATCATGGATCATGAAGATCCAACAGTTAACACAAGATTTGATCAAAAGCTAATTTTGACTTTTTCACAAATGAGAACTGGTTTTCTTTGCTTCTTTGAACTACTAAGACCTAATGAGACATGCACTAAACAAGAACAATGGCTAAAACAACCTTTATCACAGTGAACCAAACACCACTTTATGAGTCTGATATGAAGATTTTCAAAACAAAACACAAATTAAGACCATGAAAATGATTCAAGACTTTATAATATCATGTAATAAGACTAAATAAGCACTAAATAACAGTAACAACAACATACAACTCAAGAATGATCTATATGCTATTATAACTGTCAAAATGAGATTTTAGCAACTACCAATTTTAAAGAACAAGCAAACTATATTAAGCACTAATCTCACTAATCATACACCAAACAAGCATAAAAGTAAAGATATAAGCAAAAATAAGCACTTGAACGATTGAAATGCCAAAATTAAGAATTAAGCTTACAAGTGGCTATCCAACTGAAAACTCAGAACCAAGAACAAAAGATCACTCCTATAGGCTTACCACTAAGCCTCTAACCCAGGGCAATCCGATATTCACCCTGCTCGGCTTTGATCTCCATTTCTTGTGATTTTTTTATTTTTCACTAATTTATTTGGTATTTTTGGTGATTTTTTCCTTTTGATGCTAAACTGATTTTTATGGTATCTAATAGCTTTTAGAAGCTATCTAGGAGCTTAAGTTGGCTTATGAGTCCATATTAACAACTGCTTAACAACATTCAACCATTCATGAAATTTTTGAATAAGGAAAATTTGCATAAACAGAAATAGGACTTAAACTTGAAATTGATTATCACAAAAGCTTTATTGTACACAGGAAACTTGAAATACAAAGTTCAAAAGCTAGAAAATACACTGGAATTTAAATTTAAGCTAAAACGACATTGAATAAACTAAATTACACTACTCATTTCTTCCCATTGCTTCCCTCCTCTTTATAATGATCTTTTCCACTCTTGTCGACATCTCTGAACATATCCCACTTCATTCCAACCATTGGATTGGTCAAAATCATCATAATCTTCCATGTGGAGTTTTTGGCGAAAAGTCTACAAGCGGTTTTAACCATTAATGAGCTTTGGAAGATTGTGAAGGTGGAGGGGTAGGTATATAAGCGGGAAAACAGTGGAAGGGAGTAGGAACAAGTGGGATGAAAACTATGGTGGTATCTGGATTTGGCGGGACAATGAGGTAGGGGATGAACAGCCACGGTATTTGACTTTTTGGCCGGATTTTATAATAACGGGGAAGGGGTTCATAATGGGTTATGGCGGGGTTCAAATTGTTTGTGAAGCGGCTCAAGGGTCTAGAGCTCAAGGTCCAAGGTCCAAGGTGTGTGGGTTGGGCTTGTGTTGGGCTCAACTGGGTTATTGGATTGGGTTTGATATTAGTACAAGGGTCCGGTTTGGTTTAGTAGTAACACAAGGACTAAATTTGCAATTCCACCAAACTTGAAGGACCAAAAGCGAACTTTTCCAATGTTATCAAAAGGACCAAACTTGACAAACTTCAATAGTACAAGGATAATATTTGATAATTTTCCATTTTAAAATATCCAAGGACTAATTTTGCCATTTTTCAAAGTTGAGGGACCTTTTACGCCATTTGACCAAAGATTCATTCAAGGACCATTTTAGACAACTTAGAATATTTCAGGGACCTTGAATGATAAAACTCCACATTTTGGATTCGGGGACTAGATTTGACAACTTTTGAAACTTGGGGACTAAAAGCGCCAATTTTGCAAACTTGATACGTTTTTCATCTGATTTTGATATTTTTGCATTTAAAACATATAAAACACTTGTTTGTGATATTTTAATCATTTTGATGCATTTACAGTGTTTTCAGATGTTTTTGCAGTCTAGATGGTACAAAAATGATGAGTATTTAGACACTCATCAATTCTGTATGTCAATACTTCTTCTTGCAATGCGGTTGGTTGTCGCATCTCCAAATTCTTTTATCGCACCAATGTTCCGTATAACACCTATGTAGTCTGGTATGAAAATTTGTATCAGCACCGGTTTATGATTTTAAAAAAAAATATTGTTTGTCAAACATACCTGTCAATACAGAATCCCTGTTCTCAGTTCTGCGACTAACTTCGTTATAAGCAGCAAAGTTGAAGTAATGTTCTGGAAATCCTCCTTCTTCAATTGGCGTAATTTGTGTGTATTTTCCAAACAGGAGTGTCATTTTGTTTGGGAGAGTCTTGCTTGCCACTTGTCTGTTTTCTTGCATCCGTACCCTTGGATGCGATAACATCCGCCCACCTGCAGTTTAGGATCAAGGAGACGCATGTCCCACAGTTGGACATTCGCTTGGATAGCGTCACCCTGGAGTTGTAGCCATGAATAAAGCTTGGTCATTCGTATGTCCATATTAAATAGAATGTTTATTTCATAAGGCTGTCATTTATACATTACCTTTTTGTCCAAGAGGATAAAGCATAAGCCGGTTGGGTTGGGGTCCGGGACATTCCTAGAATACCATTTCCTATAAACTTTGAGCTCCAGTGGCTTGTTCAGGTCTTCTGACTTTAGGTCCATCAAGTCTATTACATCTTCCTCTATCATAATGGCTTTTCCAGTATCTTTACGTGCATGTGTTGTTGTACTTTCACCAATCTCTGCTGATCCACCTGTTCCAAGTATAGTCGCGACTTTGCCTTGTTTATCCATTGTTCTGCAAACGATGAAAAATGAAGGTTTTAGTACCTGGGTCAAGTAACTTTATGTTATGCGTCATGGATTTCAAGCACAGTTTTACATAAAAGTTTGGACCACAAAGCTACCACGATAATAAACACGGGGAAAGTAGTAACAGTATTCTCTAGGATATCATTAGCTGGTATGTGTATCTTATAGGGTGAATGGTGCGAATAACATTTTAAAGATATAATCGAGCCACATGTTAAATGTTGTGATTAATGTTTAATTGATGGTGAGATGTTATGGGACACGTAGATGATGTTCCTGCAAAACAATAAAATGGAATCTGCATATAGTTAGATGAAACTGGTATAGGCATCAGCAAATGTGGTAAAATAAGTGCAAAAAAATGTAGATGAAATAAATGTTGAAAGAACCTGGTCACTTTTAAATTTTCCCAAAAAATCTTTGTAGACTATATTTTTAGTCGTGTTATGCTGCTTTCCTAAAATGTCTGCAATGACCATCTTCAGACCCTGTGGACTTGTTGCTCTTGACAAAGCAACATATAACTGGCCATGTCCAAATATTGGCTCGGGTAAGTAGATGCCAATTTTTTTCAACGATTGTCCTTGACTTTTGTTGATCGTCATTGCATAACAAATCTTTATGGGCAACTGCTTACGTTTAAATATGAATGGCATTTTTTCATCTTTCATGGTGAGTACAATACGGGGGATGAATACCTTTTGAGCAATCCTTGTTCCAGATATTATCTTAGCTTCTATCACGCGTGTTAATAATTGAGTGATAATCATCCTTGTACCATTACAAAGGCCACCAGCAAGATTCAAATTCCTTGGTAGCATGATTGGAGTGCCAACTTTAAGTTCTAATTGGTGTGGAGGAAACCCGCTGAGATTGATGGAGTTCAAATACTCTACAGGATATAGCAATTACGAGCGCCCCGTCATTCCCTCTTGGGACAACATGGTCATTACTCGTGTAATATTCTTGACCTGTGGTAGCATTTTCAGAATATCTAGGTTGATCATGTCAGCTGTCTCGTTTTTAGGACATACTATGGCCTTCTCCTGGAACGATTCTAATGAAGGGGAAGCTAACGTTTCATTATCATATATAAAATGTATGAGTTGCCATTTTCCATCTTCTGTTGGTGGATAACAATATCTGTCCGGGATATGTATCCATGACTTGTTTTCTGGATCACTTTCATCTGGTGTGACCATTTTACCGTCACCAACGTCCAACAACCACTTATAAAATGCGAACATATCTTCTTTCTGTCTTGCATCCATATTTTCTCTTTCAAGACGCATGTTTTGGTCTAGAAAAACAACTTGGATGTCGCCATAGATATGATTCTGAAATGGATGAGGCAATAACCTCATCTCTTGTTGCTCTCTTCTTTATCGGCATAGTCTGGCGAAAATCTCCACCAAACATAATTGTTTTGCCTCCGAACAACATTTGAGGTGTTTCACAAATATCGCGCAATGTACGGTCAAGAGCCTCAAAACAGCGCCTATCATTCATGGGTGCCTCATCCCAAATGATCAATTCTGTTTGCTGCAATAATTCAGCTAATTGTGTTTTCCTTTTTATGCTGCACATGCTTTCATCGGTTAGGTTTAATGGTAGCTTGAACCTTGAATGTGCTGTTCTCCCTGCTGGTAACAATAGGGACGCAATGCCTGATGATGCAACTGCTAAAACGATCTTTGCCTCTGACCTTAAGGTTGTGATAATGGTTTTCCATAGAAATGTTTTACCTGTTCCACCATGTCCGTATACAAACATCAGTTCTTGAATCTTATGGTTGACAGAATTTATTATTGTTTCAAATATTTGTCGTTGCTGGTCATTGAGCTTCGGAACTAAAATGTCTCTTTCCTTAGCTAATTCTTCTCTGTTATAACACTTTTCTTCCATTATTAGCTTGTTGGTGAGGATGTTGAAGAAACCTTCCGGGGGCGGATCTATTCCAAAATCTTCTAACTATTTGCCGTAGAAATTGAGGGAGGATTCCAGTTCATAAAGTAGCCCTCCTTTTAGTTCTGGCTCATTCAGATGTGCGACTCTTGTCCCATCTGTTGACTAGTGTTCTAGGTATGTCATGTGCCATATGTTCCCAAAAAGAATTAAACAGTGCAACTGGATCCGCAACCTCGCAGAAAATAAGTATCTGCACCAAGAGGGAGCGCAATTCCGATGCAGTTGCTGTTGCGGATGCCACTTCCATGGCAATAGACCATTCGCCATCGTTTTCCAAAAGACCCATCGCCTCTGCAGCAGCTCGATTTGTAGGATAAGTGTGATTATTGACTGTCCTAATACCAGGAAATGAAGTGCAACCTTTTTGATGAGAAAGTAACAACCTTTGGAAGAAAAGATCTCCTGCAGCTGGATGCACATACGTCAATCTTCCGATAGAAGGTTTATTTGTATTCTGTCTAGGATACCACTCCTTATCTTTCAATGACCATACAAATTCAGATGGGAAGTTTACGTACGTAAGATGTCTACCAATGGTAGAAGCACGGTTAAAGCTCAACCATTGTGTGAGTGTTGTCTTGTGTGTTCTGGATTATCAATGGTGATTGCAGCGATTGACCACCTCTGAACCGGCGCGCATATTCTCCAAATGTATTGCAAGGATTTGAGCAGTAGGTTCTCTAGAATGGATATCAAAATTAAGAATACGCAGGCAAAGATGCTTCATGAGGGCCTATGTATCTTGCATCAACAAAGTTTTGATTTCATCAACGCTATAGGACAACCGTTGGTTCGAGCAGCGATGTAGATGGTACGTGAATCAACGGTAGCAAATGGACCTGTTCTTCTTGTTATTCGAGCAACTATCATGTCTGTGCCTTTGGATATGTACTTGAATAAGTACTTTATAACCATAGTCCAACCACAACACTCGACATTTATGTGGGCATAAAACTTCATCGACAATGATCTGTTATAGGTAACAACATAACCATTGTCCGGTGCATATTATTTCTTGTACCTCGTATGCTTTTGTCTCGTCTCCGATAGTGAGCGTTATCCCGACTTGTCGATATAAGTCTTTGGTGCGATAATCTTTTGGGAACCTTTTCTTACATACTGAACGGTCATGCATACATGGAGCGTTTGGTGCTGCCGCTCCGCACGGACCATGCATCATAAATTCCTATATGACTCTGAAACCCTCAGGATCTTCGTCCTCATCAGGTAACTCTATTGAGACGTATCTATCAACATCTTCTGGACTTTTTATTTTCGAAGCGGAGTCATTCCAAAAAAGCATATGACAATGGGGCGATCCACGTTTCGGAATTCCACCGTATACAAAACTGCATGGATGACGTATGTTATTAAATTATGTGACAGAACGTACGTCTAAAAACATCCACAAGGTTAAATTTTTTTTTTAATGTAGGTCAGATACGTAACTACGGTGTGGAAAAATCGACCACTTAGGCATATGAAAATGGAGAAAACAACACAAGCGACGTGTTAAAACTAACCTGCACATATACTTCCAAAAGGCCTTTGTTCACGGACATACTTAATTAACAGATGTATCTTGCGTTCAAACACCCTGTCAACAACGTCCGGCCTATCGGTTGTTGTCAGTGTTGGAAATTCATCCATAAATTCTTGTATCTCTGGCCAGTGAGTATTGCATGTGAATGTAACAAAAAATGTAGGGTTCCCGTGTATGTGACAGATTGCAAGTGCATCCAAATAGTGACTATACATGTATCTTGGACCTCCTGTGAATGATGCTGGCAAAATGATTCTGCTTCCAATATCGGAACCGTCATTGTCCCCCCTTGACATTGCGTCGTAAACCGCCTGAAAGTCACCTCTAATGTCGATTGTTTTTCCTAATAAAATCCATCCGACTTTGTTCTATGGCACAATATGCGGTGACAACATATTCTTTGGAATAGTCTCCCCCTCATTAGCAGACCATATTTATTCACCCGGTCATGCAACATGTACGCATAGTATGCATTCATTGCCACCCTTCTCTCGCTATCTGTATCGTCACCCAGACAATCAATCAGTTTCTGATCCTTATCGTACCCCTGCTCACCGTATACAAACAACAAAGGGAATTGTAGTGACATATAACAGGGATGCAACTTGTTTATCCTTTCCGGTTCACCAGAATGCAACTGAATTACAACATCAAATTCTGTAGCGGAATCTGGGCCGCTTTCATATACAATCGCTCCTATTTGATCTGATGTTGGTAATTCGTGCCTTGATGAATTGACAGTCGAAAACAGCCTTACTTTAAATTCTGGAACTTCAGCGTTATTCATTTTGTCCCTCGCCGTTCTAAACAACTGCACCAGGGCGTTGTTATGATCAAGGAAACGGATAAGGCCAGCAACTACCTCTGGCCTAAGCGTTGTTCTGGTCGCTTCATTAAAATGAGACAGCCGGTTCTTCACCTCGTCGTCAGTATCATAGATATACAATTGCAAAAACCTTGGTGTTTCACCAGGTTCAGGACAGAGCTTACCGATGCGATGGTATATGTTCCCAGAAACTTTGAACACATAAGGACCCCTCCCTACATTGACCGTTTCATCTATCTTTGCACCTAGGGACGTCATCGCAAACATTTGGTTATATGCCCTGATATTGTCAATAAAATGTCGGTCGTTGAAAAGTTGCTGAACATAAGGTGGATACTCTGACGGTACAAATATTTTCACTCTCCCATCCCATACAACAGTGATGGTAAAGAGGACCTGACCGCCTAGTAGACGAACTCAACCTTTCTTCGTACCAAAACCGTGCGTGACAATGGGAACACACACATGCACATGCACCAAAAGGAATGTATTCTTTTGGAGGACCTGTCAAATCATGAAAGGATACGTTGCGTCAGGAATAGTTTACACAATAACAAAGACAAACAAATAAGATGAAAACTATGGTACATTATATTCAAATACGGCTAGCAACCAATGTGCACAAACCTGTACGACGACTGTGTGAACCGGCAGTTTGACGTTGGCCATCTAAAGCAGGCCCGTCATGATTCCTATCTGGTCTAATCCGTGTCCTTCTCCTAACGAAAGCCGTATTAGTGACAGGTGTATCTGCACATTACGTGTCCCAACAATCAAAAAAACCTAACAGCTATTGTGACCAAATATAAAGAATCTGAGTTGGGAACGAACAACAATGACAGTGCGTGAAAAATATAAGCGATTACCTTGCGTTCCTCGTAAAGTTGGTTCGTCTGGTGGACGGACAAAATCCGAACATGTTCCATATTGGACCCCATTACATGGAACTGCTGCACCAACATGGTGACCGTGACCATTGCCAAGAGAACAAACTTGGTCTCTCATTGTAAGTGGGGCAACATCAGTAGGAAGATATCCTGGAACGCGAAACTTATAACATGTGAGAATGCCCGTTACAAGTATCAACTACATTGCATAAAAAACGGCAGATCATTAACGAAACTGACGTAACATAAATCAAAACAGTTTTTACCTGCCGTTTGATCCAAAGGTGTTCCATCCGGCAAATGAACTATAGTTGGACACGCAATACATTCATGAAACGACTTCTTAGTGGGCTCTGAAACATTATTAGAATCACCAATTTCCCTGTTCATATTACATCTTTTCCTTCTCCTCACATGGCTGGCATCAGTGTCCGACACAGTTGCAACCTGATGGGACAGAATATCTGAAAGTGTTTAACAGCTTCATGAGCCATAAGATACAATCATTCATGGCTTGTTAACAAAAGAATGATATTATGGTATTCCCATTTGATACGGCACTTGCAACAACAAACGAAACAAAAGCCTAAGCATGCATACAATTATCAAGTTTGGAAAGAAAAAACTGACCACCAATGTGATCATGTTACCTGAATTAAACCGTGAAAAAGCTCTTTTGACACTATTCCGTACGTCTCTTGGATTACCTGTGGATCATTCAACCCCAAAGATACAATGTCAAATGAAAGTAATAGGTTCAGGAACAAAATGTAAACGACATGAAGGAAAAAACACTCACCCAACGATGAACTTCCTGTATCATGTACAACCGGCGATGCTGCGTTCAGTAAAATGGGAAAATGTTAATCGCTAACAATGCAAAGTAAACTGACAAAAAAAGGAAATAACAATCAACAAACTATCACGATAACAACCATAGCAAGATACCTGTGCGTACAAACACTGGCATTTCAGGTACAGAAAAATAAGCACCTCCACAACCGCGCACAATATTTGGTAAATGACAATCCGTTCCTGATTGAGGGCATGTGACATCCATTGGAGACAATTGCCGATGTATAACGGACCCTGTTCCAAAATCCCACACAACCTCTCTTATACCGACGGACGTGTCAACAAGCGGCGCACTACCCCCGTACGATCAAGCAAATCTGAAACGCCAGACAAAAACATGAAAAACATACATATCCAAAGATGAATGAACATGGAAAAAACAGTTTAGGACGATTAACCTTGCGCATGTACATCAGCAGATCCATGGTCAGTACATGCCTTTTTTATGACATGCATACACTCATCACCATCATCCGAAGAGCATCGCTTCCGCTGACCGCGATAGTTTTGACCCTCAACAGGCACGCACGACACACCAACATCACCAACGGATCCCATAACCCTCTGACCCATGTCACCAGAGTCATCATCACCCAAACCCCGGACAGGAACAATTTTTTTTTTGGATCTCATTATAGTATACAGTATGGGACAAAAACAATTGAGAAAACTACGAAGTACACAGTATAGGGACCATAAACTTGAGATAACACTTTTAGGATTAAATCAAACAAAGGAAAACTACAACGTCAGTAACCGTATTTCATCAATAACCAATAAACAACAAAAAAAAGGCATGCAGAACCAAAAAAAACATGCAGAACCCAAAAGTTCAAACCACCAAGAAAACATATGCACATAAAAATAAACAAACAACAAACATGAAGAAGAAGCAAGAAACATGCAATAAAAGATGAAACCCTAAGAGATCTGGAACACCGACCTGTCGTTAGGTTGGTAGAAAAAGTTTTGGCACTTCTGGAAGCAGCATAGAGAATACGTAAAGTTTATACGGAATACATGTATCTTTGTTAGTACCGAACGGAACAAAGAAGATGGGCCAAAATGAAAGAGCCCGGGCCATTAGAATATAATATGAAAGTGGCACGGTTCCATAAGTTGGGAGGCACGGAAACATAAGTTTTCCTCACCAAATGATATAATATATAATGCATGAATACTCGAATCACTCAATTTCCAACCAAGTAAATTGGATATACTATATATAGAGCAAAGTTCATTACAGAACACAAAAAAACTAAAGAACAAATCGCTCAATCTGAGCCATTGATCTTTTATACATATGATGGTTAGATCTCACGTAGCAGTGTTGCATTTAATTTCACGTAGGGGTAGATTGGTCCATTTATTAAACATACATATAATTTCACCCACCTTCATTCACTGACACACACACTTTCTACTCTCTCTCTCACCTTCCCCAATATTCAAAACCCTTACCCTTGTGTCAGTCCATTTCTCCGGTGGTCCGGTCAGTCCATTTCTCCCGGAATATCTCGTACAGCCCCATCCTCGTCGTTGAATGCCGGAGCACCATTGCAGAGATGCCGGAAAACAACAATGAAAGCAACTCCAGATCTAAAAACTTGCATCGGTGCTTGAATCGAGGCGGCGAGTGAAAAGGCAACGCTTCACCTTGCAATTGCATTCTCATTTTAATCAAGTATATAGGATGAGTAGAGCATCCGACAACAATGGAAGCAACTCCTCCTTCAACAAATCCTTTAGCACCATTATATTTTTTTAAAGATCAAAATAAAAAAAAGGTCAAGAGGATGAGTAGGATTTACATGAGAAAGTAAAGCAACTTCAATTGCAAGAAAAAAAATTGAGGATGATACTTTAAGGGTGGTGTTATTCACTTATTCCTGTGAGATAGTTTGAATGTACAATTTTCGTTGCATGATATGCAAGTTAGATTAGCATTTTCAAATTTTGGCATAGAGTACCATGATCCAGTGGTGATGGTTGAAAAGCGAATCGGTATGTGAAGGGGAATTAAGGAGTGTGTGCCTTGTGTGAGCTTTTATTTTATTAAAATGATAATGGTGTATAAAAAAAAGAAATATATAAAAGTGATTCTGAGGTGATGGCTAATAAATGTAGCCAAGTGGTTCTGAGTTAATAATGTTGTAAGAATTATATTACCTACTCTATTTGAAAACGTAACTTTTATTAATTTATTATCATTGCATATCGGTTGGAGTATTGATTCACATGACTAACTAGTAAATCTAGTCATATGTCTAATCACATGTGATTTATTACAAATCATATGTGATTTATCGCAAATCACATGTGATTTACCTTAAAAAAAAATTTGAAAGTGAGTCACATATAATTTACTCATTTTTATATTAAAAGTGAATCACACGTAATTTACATTTTTTCTATAACAGAGAAAAAAAATAACATAATCACACGTGATTTCAAGAATTTGTTTTATAAAATGAAGAAATAAGTTGATTTGTAATTAAAGATCACATGTGATTTATTACTCTAAAGATTGAATGTGACTTGTAAAATCACATGTGATTTTTTTTTGTAAATTGTGTTTCTGACTCGACATTGCGAGCGGCTAAAATCACATGTGATTTTGTGATTTATAAAATCGCACATGATTTTTAAAATAACAAATCACAAGTGATTCTACAAATCACAACAAAAAAACAGAAGCATGTGTGATTTTCTCATTTTTAGATTAAAATAGAATCACGTGATTTATACAAGAATCACAACAATAAACAGAATCATGTGTGATTTACTCATTTTTACAAATCACATGTGATTTTTTTACGAATCACGTGTGATTTTTATAGCTGTGGATTTTCAAAATAGGTCTACTATTTGAAAAAGATTGTAGTTTATTTTTGTAAGACTTTAACTTTTTTCATATGACCCACCAAATAATCACATGAGATTTTGTTCAAATCACATGTGATTTACCGCAAATCACATGTGATTTTACCTTAAATTATTTTTTGAAAGTGAATTACATGTGATTTACTCATTTTTAGATTAAAACTGAATCTCACGTAATTTACATTTTTTCATAACATAGCAAAAAATAAATAACAGAATCACACGTGATTTCAGGAATTTGGTTTATAAAGTGAAGGAATAACTTGATTTGAAATTAAAGATCGCATGTGATTTATTACTCTAAAGATCGAATGTGACTTGTAAAATCACATGTGATTTTTTTTGTAAACTGTGTTTCTGACTCGGCTAAAATCACATGTGATTTTTTTAAAAACAGAATCACGTGTGATTTATACACGAATCACAACAAAAAATAAATCACGTGTGATTTTTTACTGATCACGTGTGATTTGTGCTGACGGAAATTTTGAATAAAAAGTTCACGAAAGTATATAAAAGTGCATATCTATAGCAAGATGGTTTTTTCTGTCGCGATGGTATATTTTTTGTAGGTTGAAGATTTACGGTTTGCAAGATATGTTATTTTAAAAAAAAAGGTGGAAAGTGGGTTTTTTATTAAATGAGTTAGATTGACTATTTTGCCCTTCCTTTTTATTTTTGATTTTATCTCTACCGTTGGATGAAATTAAAATGGAAGGCTAGGATTTGATTATTTGTTCTTTTTATTTTTCTTGTTTGTCATTGATATCACCTCATTACTATATTAGCTTTGTTAATGATTTAATCCACGATCCACATTTGATTTATGAAAACTATTATACTTTAGTTTAATTCAATAAAAAAAAAAAAAAAAAAAAAAAAAAAAAAATATATATATATATATATCAAGAAAACTTTTTATTTACATTACGCTATACTACATATAGTCACCGGTAATTCAAACCTTCTAGTTTTCATTTATGCAAAGTAAATTTACTAAATTACAAGATCCACATCTGATTTATATAAACTTTAAACTTGTATTTAAATCTTGAAATATATTAAAAACTTTTATTGAGAAAAAAAAAATACATAATAACAAATGGAGATTGAAACTTTACTTAGTAGCTTTTGTTTACTTTTACATGAAATAGTTTGCATTACTATTGTTTGAAAAGTTATCTATACTACATTATAATGTATTTAGGACATCCTATAAAAGGAAGTCTTAAAAATATAAGCTTACACATGTTACTATAATTAGTAATTCATATAATTAAGAAAAGAAGTATAATGTACAACACTTTAATGCACATAATTTTCAGACGTACAAGACAAGAAGTATAGCGTATACCACTTTAATGCACATATTAAAAAAAACAAAACACCACATTAATGCTATTTAATATAGTCAATTAATTAACTGATCAATAAATACAATTAATACAGTTATTAAAACACCCCTAACATAATAAATACAAATTATCAAGCATATTTTACTACCAAATTAAACACAATTCCTACATTAAATGTCACTAATAAAAATAATATTCATGCCCGAACGGGCAACAGGCCAAATGGGCTTGAACCCGAACGGGCACGGGCTAAATGAAATTCTTGATATCCGTAAATTATTGTCAAAAAGAAAATAGTAAACTAAAATACATGATTCACCGAAAAAATTTATTTCAGGGTACCCGCTGCCACAACGCGCGGGTACCCTGCTATCCAATCAAATAGTTACAGGTTCAAGTCCTAGTTAAAACATGTGTGATAGTATATTGTGAAATAGTATATTGTCGTTGTAAAAAAAATATAGTTTTTTTACATTATTGTCAACAATACGTTTTATTTATCCGATATCTATTTTTCTAAATTTGGATATCTTAAGAAAAGGCTTCTAACCACATCAACCACATATAAAGCGAAAATCTTGTACCTTTTCTTTCTCATTTTATTAACATATCTTGCGTTAATTGATCATTACAAGCATCATTCCACCTCTATCTCTTTCCATTAAGTCATCTCCACTTCCTCAAGAATTATATTCAACTCACAAAAAAAGAAAAAGATGAGAAAATAGAAAAAAACTCTACATAATAAACGCATTCGTGTTCTTAATATTCTATCTCAAAGGAGTCAAAATTTGATCAATCTCATCATCAAACTTAAAAATCTCTCATTCCTCCAAGGGCTTCAAACACACTTGAACCCCATATTTAGGCTTTATTGTTAGAACGATAACTGGTGCATGTCTATAAGTATCTGATATTGTAAAACTGAACTTGGATATTAACATTGCCAAAATGATCTTCGCTTCCATCAAAGCGAAAGACTGGCCAACGCAATTGCGTGGGCCAGCAGCAAAAGGCATAAAATGGCGTCCTGGAGAAGTCGACTTGGAGGCAAACCTACTAGGGTTGAATTCATTTACGTCTTCGCCCCATATCTCCTCACTATGGTGTATTGCGAGTACCGGGATCCATATTGATAACCCTTTTGGAATGTGGAGGTCCCCAAGTTTTATATCTTCAAATGCCATTCTAGGCAACACAGTGGCAGGAGGATATAGTCGTAAAGATTCATTGATTACCATGTTTAGCTGCATCAATTACAATCAAATATTATATATTTTAAAATTCATTAAGTAGAATCTATAAACAAGTTTGAGCAGAATTATAATGTACTTATTAAATAAAACAATATAGTTACAAAACCATTAGAGTTAAGGATTAAAATAATTTATTTAATTTTAAAGAATTGTGCATGAGTATCTCGAGCATATTTTATATTTACAATAGTTTTGAGTGTAAATTTCAACGCATTTAATTATTAGCAGTCCAATACATACAAGTCAATGTTCAAAATAAAAATAAAAAAATACATACAAGTCAAACGCTTGAATTCTAAAATTCATTACCAAAATTGAACCATCTGTCAAAAAAACTCTTAAAAGTTTTAGCAGACATCCGTCAATATACTCTGATAACTCGATTTTGGATAGCTTAAATCCCTTGAGCAAAATATTAATTACCAGTTAGTTTGAAGATAATAAAGCCTCTATGGATTAATATGGACCAAAAAGATACTATAATAGTTTATAGAAATTATATAGTTTTCTTTTTTAGCAACAATAACATACTTTTTACTTCATCTAAGCCATCCAGTTCACGTTACGTCATTGATATTTCAGTTTCTTTTCTTCATGTATCGTCTTTTGCACGATAGACTGAATTGAAACATTACTTTTGAAATTTGATTGACAATAACTATTTACATATATAAGTATTGAAAGTTTAGTACATACCAGGGAGAGTTTAGAGAGATGTTCGACAGAGGGCGAACCACCATTGCATACTTGTCGAACCTCAGCACGAACTTTTTCTTGCCAAGATGGGTTGCTGGCTAATAACATAATGGTCCATGTGAGCAATAGTGCAGTGGTTTCATGTCCAGCAAAGAAAAACGTCTTGCATTCATCCATTATTATTTGCAAATTTAAGCTGAATCCATTTCCCTCTCTTTTTTTTTGCATTTCATTGAGCAACATCCCTAATAAATCATTCCCATACGAACTACTTCGTCCAATCTCCACACAATCTGTCCGACTTTGTATTATTTCCATCAATAACCGCTCGACCTCCATTTTTAAAGACTTGATCTCTCTGTTATACTTGCTAGGAAGAAATCTGTACAAACAAGTTATAACTTATTGGTTTCATACTTTCATTTATATATAGCATGCATGTAAATAAAAGTTAGAGTATACAGAGTAATGGTTTTCTTTATCTGGAACAATATTATTGGGAAATTTCTTAAGGTTGGTTATTTAACCAATCTATAAAAGATAAAAATATGTGTTACTTTTGTATATGGACAACAATTCACGACATATAGAGTAATATGTGAAAGGAGATAGAGAAATTTTTACCGGCTTCCGGGAAGGCATAAGTGACGGCTAGCTTGAGCACATAATTGTTGCAAGACTGTTAACAAATGGAAAATTTGTTTCCCCTTTTCGTAGCTGCTATCAAATTCAGTTCTGGATATGATGTCGGCCGTGAGTTGAGCCATGTACTCGCCAATCTCAAATTCAGTTTGTCCTATGGCCAACTCTTTTTCCATTGATTGTATCAGTTCCTTGGTGCATTCCACCATGTAACCAGCATAGATCTACGAAATAACTTAACGTGTCAAACTCTGATATTTGAGCTTAAACAGAAACGTAGGTATGCATATGCGTATGTATGTACGTACCTTGAGTTTATCTCTCATGAATGCAGGTGCGACGATGTGACGTTGGTGGTGCCAATCATCCCCGTTTGCCATTAAGAGTCCACGGCCAATGAAATGCTTACATCCTTGTTGTTGAAGCCATGATTTTCCTGAACTAGTGCTGTGCTTTAATAGAAGCTCTTTGATCAGTTCAGTCTCCATCAAGCACATCCGGGGCTCCGTACCATTCCAATATATAAATCTTTTCCCTGCGTATACATTTTCATTCAAATCATTAATCACAGTATCATATATGGAACCCATTATGGAATGATTAATTAAAAACTATATCGTATCTTTTCCTTTTTCACACCTATAATTATGTCTATACCATATTTTAAATTATGGAGGCCATGAATTCAATGCTATCAAGAACCTATATTTTATATTTTCTTACAAGTAGATCAAAATGAAACACTTGTACAGCACGTCATACAAACGCTTTATACAGGTTACCATTTTTTCTTTTTTCTTTTTTTGGAAAAGGTGAGGATTTAATCCAAAATATAGGTTCTTGATAGCATTGATCAAGAACCTAAGTAAAACAGGTGACCTAACTATCATATCAGCAATATCTTGCCGTCAGGGTACATGTTAGTACCGTAAATTTTTGACCAAAGGACGAGGTGTGGTAAGAGGCGTGGGACGATGTCATGATCAATGGATGGCATGTCGAAGGATGTCGATTTTGAGACGAGAGATGCGATATCCAAGAGGTTCCCTATGAGGAACCGGGGTTTGGGGCCACGGACTCCTTGCCTAGCCATGATGTTCTTGATGCGTATGGGTGTAAATATGTAACAAGCAAGAGTTTGATAGGTAATCTTGATGAATAGATAGATGCATACAAGTAAACAAGCCCATAAAACAACACCCATTGTGGTCATCTATGTTTTGAAAGAGATATAAGTTTGAGAATGAAAAGGGTCATGAAGGGAATTTATAGTGACCCGTCAACCAAAATCCTCGACTTCAATCAAAAAGTCAAGATTTGACTCTCATTGAATATGAAATATTCCACGTTATTTGTTTATTCTAGTAGGAAAATTTTACGGGTACTTATGATTGTATTTAATGAAACTTATTATCTTTGCAACATGAATATATTCTTTTTCTGTAATCAGTGTTTAAATTTTCGGAGATATGTGATCTCATTACAAAAATTTCTGGATATGTTAACCTTAAAAAAAATGCATTCTTACTTGGGGCAACATAGTGTATTTTAAATTAAGTAATGATACCTGAGCCCAAATTATTTACTTTGACAAATCTCTTATTCTAAGTAACAATTTAATAATAAACCATATTTAGTTGTTTTTTTAATTGAACGAATCGTTTATAAATGTATTTTTTACATAGACACTTTCTAATTTTGCATAATCTTGTATATTTTGCTTTAATGTACTAAAACGAGAAATTAAGATGTCGTACGTTGTGACGGAGCCAATTTAAGCCTGATATTTTTGTAATAAATTATTTTCTATTGGTCTTTGTATATTTTTTTCTGTGTCAAAATTTTGGCTTCCGTAAATATATTTAAAAATTCTGTTTTGATGTAAATATTTCTTATTGTTAGTAATATAGGGCTAAAAAAGTCCATTGAATTAATGGGTTTAATTTAGTGCTAAAAAAGCACACTGGATCAATGAATGGTAGACTTTTAGTTTTTAGTAAAAATGAAAGGCCATTTTTCCTCTATGTATTTTGCACCGCCGCCATCACTCTGTCTGCCGCCGCCTGTTCATCACCGCCTGAGGTCAAGAACGAAGAAAGACAAGACCAGGGTTTGTTTTGAGCTGGATAGTGACGATTAGGGTTTGGTTTTGGATTGTGATTCACCATCACCGCGCGCTACCATATGCGTACCTCCTTCTTTTCGTTGTTCTTGTGGTATGTCGAATCCAAAATTATTTTGTTATCTTATTTCTAATATAAAGCGATTAATAGATGGATTAATAAAAATTCATGGATTAAACCCGTATTAAAAACATTTTTGTAAATATTCGTATGGTTAAAACAAGGTAAAATGGGCGTTTGTTTGATACCGATCGGGATACGGGTCGGTCAAACCCGTACCATATTTTGAGGCGGTTTGGATTTGCTTTTTCATTTTAATCTTGACCTTACTGTTGTTTGTTGTTGTGGTTAGGGTGTGTTTGTTTGTTCTCGGCTGGAAAAGAAACCACCAAAGGTGGTGTTTTTTTGTCCAGAGTCATGACCACAGTCACACCAAACTGGTGTTAGGCTCGTGGGTCTAGCCCACCAAACTGCAACCCACCATGGGTGCGTTTGGTTTATTGTCGCGGCCCACACCGAAGTCACCAAAGGGTGCATTTGAGCTTGGTTTAGAACCTGTAGCATGTAAGATTGTGTTTGGTTTGTGCGTGTTGGTTTTGAGTCTCAGCTCACAAAGACACCTGAGAGGGTGTATCGGTTTGTTTGTTGCTTTCGGCACAACAACTAAACCCGCAAGAGTCTTTAAGTGAGTATGTAGCTCTCGGCTGGTACAATTTGACATGTTTTGAAGGCTTATCGCTTGTTTAGAATTGTTTGATTCTCGGTTACAAAAGGAAACCTGAATGGGTTGTTGGTTCGATCTTATGCTCGGTTTATTTATTTGATTCGAGTTTATGTTTTGGCTTATGTTGGACTTGTTTGGAATTGCTTATTTGAAACTGCTTATTTTAAACCGCTTAATGAACTACTTATTTTATGCTTGCGCTCATTTTAGTTAGTTTGTAAATTAAGCCGAATGTATAATATAAATTGGGCCGAACTTAATGGACTAATCATATGTGTCATAGCGGACTAAATATTTAATGGTTATTAGACTAAAACTTTCGGGTTGAACATTATTGGACAATTGTACTACTTATTGGACATCATCACACTTAATGGACTTGATCATTTGGACGAGTAACGGACCAAAAACGTCAGACTAATATTCAATGGACTATTATCAGACTGTAAAGGCAAATAATTATTAAACACTATCAATGTTTTAAGTTATTTAAACTTATCAAACCAGATTAATTGTTATCAAAACATATTGTGAATAACAAGTCATATTAAGCCTTGACTTCTAGGCTTAATATGTATTATTGTTAAAAACTCGTTCATGATTAAAACCCGATAATAAGATGAAAAGTATGGTTTTATAAAAAAAAAAAAACCTTTTGTGTTTAATTTATATATTAAAACTTATGTTTTATTTATAAAACATACATTTGAGATCATCTGGTAAATACCGAAACTTAACCATCGACTTATTTGTTACCTATATGCTTATTTGATTTTACTTGTTTACTTCTCTTACATGTGTAGTATACGTTAATGTGTGTTTGCAAGTCTCAACATTCTAACCACTACATGAACGATGATACAAAGTTTTTATATATAATGATACGAGTCATCCACAAAAACTAAAAACGTTTTGACTTTTGAAGATCATATGTATTACACTATTCATACATCAAATATTCTAATACGCTACATATTTACTAGGTTTTTCCAATTCCATACCATTGTGTTGTGCCTATCATTCCTTTATTTCCGTTATTTGATCTTTTTCTTCAAGGTGAGTCATAGCCCCTCTTTTACTTATTTTGAACTCTTGGGGGGGATACATGCTCGTTTTACTTACAAATTTACTCGTTTACCTTGAACATTGTACTCGGATGATAACACATATTGAAACATAATACTTGCTCTTACTTACACAAGTATTTTAAACTTTTACGAATTACCGTGAGCTCATAAATCCACTTTATTTTTTATATTTTTCTATCTCATGGGAAGATACAAGCTATAAATATGAACACAAGTGTTTTCTGTATGCTATCCTGATGTTTACTGCCTATGTACCTACTTTTGCCACTAAAAGTACCTCATGTCATGCACCATTAATCACTTGCGAGTGAACGCGAATATAGCCAATAGATCTATTGGCAGTTGATGTCCCAATTATGTTAGCCAGATAGGTGACCAAATGCACTGAATTTGAGAACAAACGAGAGGATGGCAAGCTCTTGCCCGAGGGCACTGTTACATACATCATTTTTATGATGTTTGTACTAACATCATTTTTATGACGTCCAACTGTTAAGGTTTGCATGTTATGAGCTTAGAGCAATAATACGGTACTGTAATGATACGGTGCTGCAACTACTGAACTTATGGGTGCTAACAACATGGCCCATTGTTTCTATTATAGGCGTATACCAACGTAGCCCACTGTTTTTTAAACTTGAAACTTGTGTTCAACTGATTTTGCATATAAACCCTATGGATTCACTCAGCTTTGATCCGGTTATGGTAAACAAACAAACTATCTTTTTTGATTAACCCGGTTAGGGCAAATAAACAAACTATCTTTTGTGATTGACCCGGTTAGGGCAAGCAAACGAACTATGGGTGTATAACAATGTAACCCACTGCTTATTTTATCAATATTTATATTTATTAGAAATATTCACCCAAACTTGAAACTATTGAAATCAACTGTCTTACTCATATTATATTTTAGCAATAGGTTGTAGACACATAGGTTACAAGTTTTGTATGGGCGGAACTTGGGACTGAATGGATTTATGATGCAGGTTTACTGACCAAGTTTTAATATTTATAATTGTCTCGTTTACCTATGGTCTACCTTATGCACTAACGGGCAGTGTACCCGATCGTGTGTAGTGTAGTAATCGGTAAAACCGAGGTCGTCCCAAGAGCTATGTGAGCGAATTCTAATTAAGTCTAGGTGTCACAGATTTTAATTGGTTTTAAGAAGGAAATGATTAATTAACTACTAAAGCAAGAAAATAAAAGAAAGAAAACAAAGGCAATGGTTGTGATGAATAGAGGAGAAGTGTGCTAACCTAGTTACTCATCCTATCATGTTATGTTCACTTCTAATTACTTCCAATTGCTTCAAGTGGGGGTTTAGGTCGCTAGGACAGCATTTGGTCAGTTCGTCCTAACCTATCAGCAAAGGTTTCCACCGGAGATCAAGCTACTACCCTTGAAAGTCCAGTTATTTTTAGTCCCCTAAGCCAAGTCATTAAGTACCGCTACATGCAAAATTCATAATAATGAGTGCCCAGGCGCTAGCATCTTAGACACTCATCCCTAACTTCTTAAGTTCATCCAAACAGTAGGTGATCAGTTGGTCAAATCGCACAAGCGAAGAAGGGTCGTCAGTTGGTCAATTCTTACCCTTCCCGCTTAGTCTACCTACTTAGGGTCAGTTGGTCAATTCTCCTAAGCAACTAGACACTACCGCCATTCAAAACTACCGAAACAAGGGTAGCTACCAAAAACTATGTGTTGGATCGATGTACTCTAACTAAACTAACTTATATAGCTTGTTAAGGGTTTAATAACCTCGGATAAATCCTAAGTTATTAACAATGAAACACTGAACAATCTCTATTAAGTATGCGGAATTTACTTAACAAAGCTAAGAAGAATTAACTTTAACTTCAAAAATTATATTAATACTTAGAACCTGCATGTTATACAGATTCTTTAACAACTCTAATACTCTAATATCGTATTCTCTAAAAGCTCTAATAATGCACGTACTCTTGAAATCGTACCTCTAATGCCAATCTAGGGGTCCTTTTATAAGCTTAAGGATAACCCTAGTCGGTTTACAATTACAAACCTTGTACGACAAGTAATGCTATACTAAACTTAGAACATTCTAGAATTACAAGATAATCCTTAATGATTTTACATATCAGTCCTTTAAGCATGCAGTACTTTGATGATACGAGCAGTACTTTGAGTTTATATTTTAGCAGTACTTTGAATTCTTCTGTACTTTGACTCTTCAGTACTTTAATACTTCAGCACTTTAACTTTCTATATCCCAACAACCCTCCCATAACTTGAATTCTACTTGCTTGACTTCAGGCTCCTTTGTAAACTTTAGCATCTTTGTCTTCAAAGAGAGAATGTGGCTTTATCTTCAAATTTTGGCTTTGTAGATCATGTGCTTATATCATCATCATCAAAGTAATATCTATTAGTAATTTTTTTCAGCAACAAACAACAAACTCCATCTTTTCAAAGAACTCAGCAACATATGACAATTTGTACATCAGTTCAGTTTAAGTTTCAGACTATTCTCATCACTTCCAGGTGTGTAAACTCCTGTGAGAGGTGAATCATTGAAATTTAATGGAATTTGATGTCTCTTTACCAAAGCCATTAACTCTGAAATAGCCAAATGTTTAGGTGTGTAAGACCATGGTACATTGATAACCATATGATTTTTAGCAAATCATCAGCTATCAACAGATTTGATTTGTCTTTACCAAAAGTTGTACCCTTTTGGACTAGTTAGTTCTTGCAACTATGGTGAAGTAATTACCATACCAATGGTTTTTCCACAGCCTTTACCACAAGCCATTTTTCTTGTGGGCTAGCCAACTCTTTACATTGCTGATATGGTGAGTTGATTACCATACAACTTATTAGCAAGTTGTCAACTATATAACGGATTTAAGATATCTTTACCAAATCCGTTTGCTCATGGATTAGCCAGTTCTTTTGTAAACATGGTGAACTGATAACCTATTGTTATAACCATCTCAAAACCATTGTTGTTTTTAACTTTTGTTTCAAAAAATATTCTATACTTAACAAAAGTTTTTCTTTTCAAAAACATTTACTGGTTTTTGCTGTAAGGAGTACTTTGATTAAAGTACTGTTTGTCTAGCAGTACTTTGAATAAAGTACTTACTTTTCAAAAATTTATATAAGTAAACATCATACAAGTACTTATGCTTCATCATCAGCTATTTTTGTCCATCTGATAAACAACTCAATTAACACAAGAGCTGTTTCAGTCTCATTCTCGACCTCCATACCATAATCTAGCATTCTTCTCATAAAATCTGCTGTGAGTGGATATCTTCTTTCAGCTAGCATGTGAATCATAGTTCCATCTTCCAATTCTACAGCATGAACTCCTGATTCTTCAAAGAATCTCCAGCTTGTAATCTCCCAGTTTTCTTGGTTTTGCCAGAGTTCATCATTGCTTGTTTCCTCAGTTTCGAAGATAGTTGTCAGATCTCCTAATAATACTAAGCCAACTCCACTTGATGGAATATGTTCAAAGTATTCTTGCACTAGTTGGTATAGTTGAAACAGATTGCTCTATCAATGATATGCAATATATCCCATAATAAATTGAATGTTCTAAAGCATTCATCCTCCCTATGGAACATCAAATAATATCCATCTTTTGACTTTACAACTTCAAAAGTGATTATCCTTGTCTTCTTTACTGCAAAGATCTTTGAATTTGGAATTCTCAAAATCAACAATTCTAATGTAATTCCTCAATTCATCAACTGTATCTGATCTTAACTCAATCTTCTTTGATTTATGTTCAGCTTCAGTTGTCCTTTTTCTTTTTAAGCTTCTTTTACTCAAATCCTCCTTGTGCTTGTCATCCTTGAAAGAAATAATACTTTCAACTTGCTTCTGATAAGCTTGTCTAATATTTTCATACAAGTCTTTCATCTTAATGTAATTTAGCTTTTTTAATCCAGTATACCCTTGACCCTTAAGATATGCCATCATAGCATTTCTTTCTTTAGCCTTACTCATTGGTCTTCTAGGTATAACAGCTTCAGGTTCTTTCACTGGTTGAACAATTTCAAAGATCAAACTTAACCCGTAGCTCCCTAGCAGCTTATTCATTCTTAGCCACTTCTATGGCTCTTAACTCTGCTAAAGTTAACTTCTTTTTCTTCTTTGTTTCAACCATTTTACCTTTTCCTTTATCTTTAGGATCTAAAGCTGGTTGAGAAGCTTGTGGTTGTTCTTCAGGAACACCTGGAATGCTAACACCCCTTGGTTTTGATAAATCGTGCAATATTTCAGCTATAGTTTCATCATCACTTGCAGTGTGTATTGGTTTGGGTGTATCGCCTTCCTTTTCGGTATGACCTGTTGAAGGACCGCTTCCTCTTCATATATAACAGTTGAAGGACCAGCTTCTTCTTCAAAATCTAACACCCTTGGTGTAATTAGCTCTTGCCTATAAGTTCCTTGAAGAGCAGTACTTTGATCAGCAACACCTTGATCATCAGTACTTTGAACTTCAGTTCCTTCAGGCTCAGTACTTTGAAGATTTACTTGTGCTTCAGTAGTTTGAGGTTCATCTTCTTTATCTGTATGAGTCTCAGCATCTTCTTTCAAATTATCTTGCTCTAGATTCCTCCCCAAGTTGATAGAAGATGGCTGTTTAACCATTTTACTCTTTGAAGACTTCTTAAACTCCCTTACTGGCCTTCCTTGCTTCCTTTGAGACTTGACCCATAATCTGTGATGTTGAACCAATGGCCAGACAAACTTCTTTAATCTTCGAATTTTGATCTTCAACTTGGTTATCTGAGCAGCTTGAGCCTCAGTTGTTTTCTTTAACCTGACTAACTCCCTTGTCAGAACATAATTATCCAGCACTAAACCTTCAGGAGGTATATCTGCTGCATCTCCTTTAGAGGACGATGAGGGAATAGGAATATCTGGTTCTGACTCAATAGGTGGAGTATCATGAGGAGATGAGGTAGGTGAAACTGCAGTACCTTTGTTTACATCAGTACCTTGAGAAGCAGTTCCTTGAGATGCAATACGTTGAGAAGCAGTACCCTGAGTTGAAGCAGTACCTTCTCTTTCAGCACTAGATGCAGCCTCATCTCTAATTGCTTGAACAATCGCCATCATTGAAGTAGTCAATGGAGTGTTCCTTCTAGTAAACAAATCACTCTTCCTAGCCATGAAGGTGAAAATCTGCGCAGGTTGTACCACAACAGGTAATAAACTTGAAGGCTTTTGTACATCATGAAGTTGTTTATTCAAGAAGACTTGAATAAATCTTGGATACATTAACCAACATGATCCATGAGAGATGTGAGATAGCATACCATCTAAAATCATCCTTGAAAAATTGAAGATACGATTTGTAGCCAATCCCACCAAAGCAGATACTATATTGGATCCAAATTGCTCCCATGAAGTACTTTTAGAACTGATACAATAAAGTAGAACATGAACCAAGTACTTTCAATGCGCACTAAATAAGGGTTTCTTGAAAGTTGTTTCAGTTAAAGACCCTTCATACCCAATATCTCTCAAAGTATCCCAAAGAAGCTGTTTATCAAATCTAATAGCTCCTTCTTCATCATCAAATAACAAATCTTCTCGAATTAAAGCTTCACTAACTTTGACAATCTTTCCAGCACCCTTAGCTTGTATATACGAATCATCATTCTCCATGTGAGTCCTAGCAGTTGCCCAAAACTGTTGAATCCAGGGCTCAATGATATCTGCTTCAACTAAAAGTGCATAACTAATTGGAGACCCCGTGAGAAAATCAATAATGTCATGAAAGGCGACATTAGCTTTAGTCTTATCCAAATTCGCCACCATGTTGTGTTTAGAAACGGTGTTTCAGTTCGCCATTGATGATTGAATAAGAGGGTGATTTGATGAATAAGTATTTATGAGAGAGAGAGAGAGATATGAAAAAGATTAATAAGAATAAAGATGAGAGAGAAAATCGGAAAGTGGTTATTTATAGGTAGGATTTGAAAAATCACAGCCCATAATAGCAAAGTTACCGTTATTTGATATTTACCCCTTTTTTGACTGTTGGAACAGTACATTGATAAGACAAGCAGTGCTTTCCACGTGTGCAGTACTTTCCAGAGCAGTACTTTCAGTGTAGTACTTTCATATGACAAAATAGCAGTACTTTTTCATCCTCTTCTCTATAATGACAAACACTCCAAATAGGTATGGTATTGCCTCCCCTTAAGCAAAGCATAGGACTGTCTAACTAACTAATCAGTCCTCCCCTTAAATGTAGCTTAGTAATTAATCATTCCAATGCTCACCACCAAGTGATTGAATCGTGAAACATCAAATCCTTTGGTGAGTAAATCAGCTACATTATCATCTGTGTGAACCTTGACAACATTAATGAGCTTGTGCTCATAACAATCTCTGATGAAGTGATGCCTGATCTGAATGTGCTTGGTCTTGGAGTGATAAACAGGATTCTTCACAATGCAAATGGTACTCTCATTATCAATGTTGAAAGGAGTATTCTTGAAGTTGAACCCATAATCCAAGAGTTGATTCTGCATCCACAAAACTTGTCCACAACAGCTTGCAGCAGCCACATATTCTGCTTCAATAGAGGATGTTGCTGCAATAGTTTTCTTCTTACATTGCCATGAGACTAATCTTCTTCCAAGATATTGGCATCCTCCAGTGGTTGGTCTTCTATCATAGTTGTCACCTCCATAATCACTATCTGAAAAGGCTTCCAAGTGAAAAGGTGAATCCTTTGGATACCACAACCCTAACTTAGGTTGTTGTTTCAAATAACTAAAAATTCTCTTTACTGCATTCATATGGGAGACCTTAGGTAAGACTTGATATCATGCACATAAACAGACAGCAAACATGATATCAGGCCTAGATGCAGTTAAGTACATAAGACAGCCAATCATAGATCTATAAAGGTTGACTTCAATAGGTTGACCATCTTCATCCTTGCCCAATGAGTTGATAGACTTGATAGGTGTAGTGACTGGCTTCATAGCATCAAAGTTGAACTTCTTGAGAATGTCAGAGACATACTTATCTTGACTTATGAAAATTCCTTCTTTTGATTGTTTGACTTGTAGCCCCAAAAAGAAAGTCAATTCACCCATAGAACTCATTTGAAATTCATGTTGCATCAGCTTCTCAAACTCCTTCACCATGGGCTGTTTTGTAGCTCCAAAGATGATATCATCTACATATACTTGAACCAGCATGATATCCTTCTTATCTCTCTTGATAAACAAAGTCTTGTCAATAGCTCACCTTCTGTAACCATGATGCAATAAGAAAGTAGAAAGCCTTTCATACCAAGCTCTAGGTGCTTGATGTAGGCCATAAACAGCCTTAACAACTTTGTAGACTTTGTTGGGGTGTGCAGGATCTTCAAAACCAGGAGGCTGTTTGACATAAACCTCTTTTGAAATCTTGCCATAGAGAAAGGTACTTTTAACATCCATTTAATAAACCTGAAATCCCATATATGATGCAAAAGCAAGGAATATTCGAATAGCTTCAATCCTTGCAACAGGAACAAACACTTCATCATAATCTACTCCTTCTTCTTGTCTATAACCTTGTGCAAATAACATTTCCTTGTTCTTGATGACATTTCCTCTTTCATCTCTCTTGACTCTGAAAACCCATCTTGTACCAATTACTTTCTTTCCATCTAGTAGATTACATAATACCCAAACTTCTTGAAGTTTGAATTGAAGAAGTTCTTCTTGCATAGCTTCAACCCAACTCTCTTTAGTTAATGCTTGAGCTATGTTCTTGGGTTCTTCTTGAGAGATAAAGCAAGTGAACAGACATGTTTGATGATCCTTATGATTCAACCTGTTTTGTTTATACACAAAGCTAAGTAAAGCATTATGAGGTGTAGAAAAACCTTTAGCTTTATTTCTTGTGAGCACTCCATGAGTAGAAGGTCCAATGATTTCACCAGTAGGATGATCTTTATGAATTTTTAATGTAGGAGTCTGTGGAACTTCCATATTATCACCCAAATTTGAGAAATCAACATCTTCATTAGAATCTGAGAAAATACCTTCAACTTCAAACTCATCATCAGTATCTTCTAAGCCAAGCATGGTAGGATCATCCAAATCATCCAAAGTGCTGTCAACAGGTGCATCAGTACTTTGATCTAAAGTACTGTGATCAAAAGTATTGTCATCGAAAGTACTGTGAGAATCTTGAAAAAGCATCTGATTAAGATCATCTTGAATAGCTTGATCCTCAGCAGACAATGAGGATTTTGGTTCATCAGTACTTTTGTTTGTTTCAGCAGGTATGGGTTCTTCATCAGGAATAGCATCAGATCTAATATGAACTCCATGAAAAATGTAATGTAAATCATCTTCTTTGTGAACAGCTTGATTTTCTTCTCTAACAGGCACATAATTCATAGAAGGAGTTAAAACCTCAAGATCAAACATCCAATCAGGACCTTTACCATTCTGATTTTCTTGATCTTCTAAAAATTCAACATGAAGACAATCTTGAACTCTTTTGGTGACCCTGTTATAAACTCTAAATCCTTTGCTGTTGGTGCAGTATCCCAATAAATATCCTTCTTCTGACTTGCCATCAAATTTACCCAAATTATCAATTGTGTTGAGAATAGTCAGAGGGCATCCAAAAGGCTTCATAAATTGAATCTTGGGTTTGTTTCCCATCAGCAACTCATAAGGTGTCTTCATCTGAGGTTTGGTAACTGATACTCTATTAAGCACATAGCAAGCAGTACTTACAGCTTCAACCCAAAATTGAATAGGCAGTAATGAATCTGCAAGCATTGTTCTGGTTGCTTTAATCAAAGTTCTGTTCTTTCTTTTGCAACACCATTCTGTTGTGGAGTTCTAGCAATACTGAACTCCCTCTAGATTCCTTTCTTAGCACAAAACTCATCCATAAGCTTGTTCTTGAATTCAGTCCCATTATCACATCTAATACCTCTTACCTTGAGTCTCAATTGGTTTTCAAGGGCTATTATTAGATCATGAATAGCATCAAAGGTGTCATCTTTAAATCCAAAGAAAAATACCCAACTAAATCTACTGCAATCATCTGTCACAACCAGACAGTACTTCTTTTTTTAAGACTTGCAACAGAAACAGGTCCAAACAAATCCATGTGCAACAACTCCAAAGGTTTTCTAATAGTTCTTTCTTCAAGCTTCCTGCATGAAGCTTTGTGTTGTTTACCCTTCTTGCACGCCAAACATGAGTGATCATTCTTTTAAGCCTTGGAAGGTAAACCTCTAACTAAATTTCGTTTGACCAATTTGTTGATATTCTTGAAATTTACATGGCCTAATCTTCTATGCCACTGATGTGCTTCTTCAAGTGTTGCCTTTGCTACTAAACATGTTGCTCTTCCAGAAGAGTGAAGATTCTTCATATCCAGAATGTACACATCATTGGTTCTTGGTACTCTTAGTATGACCAAGTTATCATCAACAAGCTTGAATTCAGGTGAAAGAATGAGACATTCTGTGTCAGTGAATAACACAAGGTGTTTCTTATCACAAATCTGAGAGACTGACAAAAGGTTGAATTTGAGCTCCTTCACATATCTAACATTCTCAAAGTCTATTCTCCCTGCCTTAATAGTTCCTTTGCCTGTAATTCTTCCTCTACTAGCATCATTCCCAAATGCAACTCTTCTTCCACAATAAGATCTAAAATATGACAGAATATCTTTGTCTCCTGTCATGCTTCCAGAGCAACCACTATCCATAATTAAATGATCTTTAAGCTCCTCTTCTGGGTTGCCCTGCACAAAGATAAAAGAGTTAGTGTCTTTTAGGAACCAAAGCCATTACTGACTTGTGTTCCCCTTGTGGCGTAACATACTCAAATTCTTTGAGTATGTAATCTTCACAGTTTTTGTAGACAGAATCAAGAAATATCTTTTGTGGTGGTTTTTCAGCAAAACTCTCTTTTTCAACAAAAATCTCTTTTTCCTTTTTAACAAAGTCATCTTTAACAAAAATCTCTGTTTCACTTTCACTTGCTGAAAGTACTGTTTGTTCCCCATCAGTACTTTCCTTCTTAACCCAACATTTTTTAACTTCTGGTGTAGATTCCCTTGATCTAGCTACTTTCTTTGAGTTGTAACGCCTTCTAGATTGATAGTAATTAGATCTCCTAGAGTTCCTATTCCAAAAAGTGTTTGGTGAAAACTGAGCAGTACTTTGAGAAGGTACTGGGTTTGGCTTAACAGTACCTTGAAAAGTTTTTGAAGGTACTGGGGGTTTTGAAAAAGGTCTTATTTGGTGAGGGTACCTATAGTCTTGTGAGAAGTTTCTATGGTTAACCCTATGTGAGTGATTCCAAACTGGTTTATTCTCCCTAGGCCTTTGGTTGGTAGATCTGGTTTTTGGGAACTTGCTTAGATATTCTGAGTGTAAGTCATAGTTCTTAATCAAATGATCAGGACTATAACAAACAAAACACAATTTTTGACCTGTAATCCCAAAATTACTTCTTCTATGTGTATGACCAAACCTATCATGTCTTTTTGGTGAATGATGAAAACTATTTTGACCAAAATTATCCCAAAAAGGCTTAGCAGTATTTTGAAAAGGTTTTCTTAAAGGTACTGCTGTACTTGTAGCAGTACTTTGAGTTGAAGGTACTGCTTGGCTTTTAACATCATCTACCTTAGGTGTCTCAGCTGTTTCTTTTGAGGTTTCAGACTTAGATTGACTAATAAGCTTTTTCCTAAACTCTAGATTGTCTACTCCAAAACGAGAAAGATCTGCCCTAAGTGGTTGAAAACTACCAGTGAGATGAGGAACTGCATGATAACCTGTGTCTTTCTTATATTCAGGAGGTGATTGACTAATTGAGTCCTCATTACTGGATGTGTCTACATAGTTAATGAGTTCATCATCACTAGTTGTTAAATCCTCAAAATCATATTCATCCTGATCACTAGGTGGGTTTTCTATGATATTAAAATCCATACCAAAACCTAGACTAGTTCTAATGTAAGCTCTTCTCTGTTTTTCAACATAACTAACATGAGAAAGTCCAGATTTTCCCCAAGCAGCAAACTTGTCTAGCAATTCATCCCTTTCTTTAGTCATTTTTTCTAGTTCAGCTATCTTACATCCTAGCTTCCATTCACTTAATTTTAACTGGTAATCCTGTTGTTCATACTTTTCTGCCCAAGCCATTTCATTATTTTCATGTGTTATTATTTTGGCTTCCATAGATTCTAAAGTAATTTGATAGCCAGCTACCTCAGACCTAGCCCTATTATATTTATCTCTTTCAGTTACATAATCAGTAAGCACATTTTGATAAAAATCATGACACTTAGAGCATACCTCAGAGATATGGGTGAACTTGGTGAAGTGGCTACCATTGCAAGCAGAATAGGTTCATCTTCACTCTCCATGCTCCAATCAAAGCTTCCTAGACCATCTCTGGATTCCAAAGCAGCATGTCCAGGTTCCTCATCAAAAGCTATGTTCCAATCAAACTCTTCTACTGAGTCTTCCACTGCTATCATACAATAGGTTACTGGTTCATCATCAAACTCAGCACTCTAGTCAACTTCTGATAGATTCTCTTGAGCAACCAAATCTTTTGTTTCAGTAATAGGAATTTCCTTTAGTTCAAGCTTAGGTTTCTCAGTCATTCTGCTTGCCTGATATTTAGCAAACTTGCATTCCCTTGCAAAGTGTCTAGTGCTTTGACAATTAAAACATTCAATCTTGGATTTGTCAAAAGTGATACCCTGTTTTGGTTTGAAGTCGATACCTCTTCATGTCTTCTTCATGAACTTCTTGATCCTAGCCGTGATCATAGCAACTTGCCATCTGATATCAATTTCTTCAAGAGCATCTTCTTCAATTTGTGACAAATCCTCTTCATAAGTAACTGGTAAAGTGGCCTGCTGAGAAAAGAATGAGCAAACAACTTCATCAGAATGGATGGTGTTTGTTGGTGTAACTTGTTGAGAAAAGGTGGGGGTAGAATAGGCAACAGTACTTTAAGCAGCAGTACTTTGAGTGGGAGAAGCAGTACTTTTAGTGGGAGAAGCAGTACTTTTAGTGGAAGTACTGCCTCTCTTTTCAGATGAGAGAAATGCAATACTGTGAGATTTTGAACTTGATTGTCCATTCATCTCATGCTCATACACCTTCAAGTGATTTTAGAGATCATCAAAGTCCATAACATCCAAACCAGGTTGTCCTCTGATCATAGTAGCAATCACATGCCATGTCGATGGCAAACTCCTTAAGAACTTCAGATTGACATCTTCATCAGATACCTCTGCCTTGTATAACTCTAGCATGCTGAGGAGATTTTGAAATCTGTCATAGGCAGCATCAAGACCTTCTCTTTCACCAACAGTGAAAGTTTCAAATTGTTGCTTCAGCAGATTTCTTTGCATCTTCTTGGAAGCATCATTACCTCCAAACCTTGTCTTGAGAGCAGCCCATAATTGTTTAGCATCCTTAGCATCATGAAACTTGAGTAGGTGACCATCAGGTTTAGCAGACAATAGGATGTTGAGAGCCTTCTCTCGATTTCTTATTGTAGCAGCAGGCAAAATGGCCTTAGGTGGTTTAGGTTGTCCAGGAATTTCTATAGGATCTGCAACAACTTCATTACCATTGACAATTACATTTCACAGTGCATGGTCTGTAATAGCAATGTACTTCCTCATCTTCATACTCCATAGGTCATATTCTCCCTTCTTGATAACAGGTATTCTGAGTGAGGTGATGGATGGGGGTGGTCCAGCTTCAGTCGACATCTTTAGGGTTTGTTGTTAACTAGGTTTTTAAGGGTTTCTTCTTAGTCAGAGTTTCCACACAAGCTCTGATACCACTTGTTGGATCGATGTACTCTAACCAAACTAACTTATATAGCCTGTTAAGGGTTTCATAACATTGGATAAATCCTAAGTTATTAACAATGAAACACTGAACAATCTCTAATAAGTATGCGGAATTTACTTAACAAAGCTAAGAAGAATTAACTTTAACTTCAACAATTATATTAATACTTAGAACCTGCTTGTTATACAGATTCTTTAACAACTCTAATACTCTAATATCGTATTCTCTAAAAGCTCTAATAATGCACGTACTCTTGAAATCGTACCTCTAATGCCAATCTAGGGGTCCTTTTATAGGCTTAAGAATAACCCTAGTCGGTTTACAATTACAAACCTTGTACGACAAGTAATACTATACTAAACTTAGAACATTCTAGAATTACAAGATAATCCTTAACGATTTTACATATCAGTCCTTTAAGCATGCAGTACTTTGATGATACGAGCAGTACTTTGAATTTATATTTTCGCAGTACTTTGACTTCTTCAGCACTTTGAATCTTCAGTACTTTAATACTTCAGCACTTTAACTTTCTATATCCCAACACTATGCATGCATATGCTAGAAAAAATTATACGGAAGCAATGTAAACATAAACATAACAATTAAGGAATTATAACTAGGCTAGCACCAGAGGTGCTTAGCCGATCATATTAACTAAAACAATCGATTCAATGTTTAACATAATGAAATACATGAAATGAAGTAAAAGAAATGATAGATCGCTAATAATTATCGTTAGGGAGTGATTTCTCCCTTGGAGATGGCTTCGTATGCTCCTCATGATCTACCTTCAGTCTCCTACCCACGTTCTCTGCTTTGTGTGTGGAGTGAATGATGTTAAATTCAGAATTTAGGGCTGGTATTTATAGGTCATATCTAGTTACGACGTAACTTAAGTTAAGAGTTACGCCGTAACATCAATATCTTCATAATTTGCTCTGGAAAAGCTGGTTACGGCGTACCACATGGAATGAGTGACGCCGTATCTTCAATATACATTACAGAATCATGATTATGCCGTAATCGTGGAAAGAGTTACGACGTAGCTTGCAGTGGCGTGGAACATCTTTTGACCTAATTAGTTACAGCGTAATCCTAAGATGGATTTACGTTGTAATCTTCAGTTTAGTTGGTCTTCTGAGTTATGCTTTTGTTACGGCGTAATGTGAGAGGAGAGTTACGCCGTAATTACTTCATAATGGGCATACTATCATAAATCTTCAATAAACTCTCCAAATCCGTGTCTCATTAGCTCCAATGCTCGTAATTTACCTGAAAGTGAAATATAGAGGAAAAAAGCGTAAATCCATATAAATTATATAAAATACGAGCATTATCGAGGGAAATTGACACTTAATATTCAGGACTGTTTGATAAATGAACGAGGCATTGGGGAGAGTTGTAGAAGAGTTTTCAAATCGTTTATACTAGGTTACAAGTTTATTTAGTGCTCGTGTGTTATTTCTAGTGTAAGAGTGAGTGTCGAGTGTGTTTTAGAATATGAATTATGTGACTTACAAAAGAAATTAAAGTGTTAAGGGTGCGATAAATGTTTAACGTGTGACATATGTATTTGTGATAAGAAAAACGAGCTAGAAGGAACTTACTACACTCTCAAAGAGTGGTGGAGATACGTGAGATGAGATTGGACTCGAGAACCCCGTGTTCTCCTTATAACCTTACACCATCAAATTTACCCTTGCGTTATGTTTTCCCTTCCTCCTTTCCTTCAAAACTAATTCCCATAGTGGACGATTTTGTATGATAAGTGTGTGAGTGTTTGCGTGAGCTAGTGAGTTGTGAGAATTTGTTAAGTATGAGATTGTATATAAGGAGAGAATAGGCTTGGTGTTTCTATTATTTTATGCATGGCTCCTAGGTTTCAAAGAAAACAAAGATGGGGTCGTATTTTGGTCTCGACATGCATACATTGCAGCTGTAAATGTGGCATGCTAAGTGGTTTAGTCATGTCGAAATTTGCATGAGGGACATGATATCCAATGGTCCATAGAGTCAAGAGTAGGTCAAAGTATTTAGGTATATTATTAAACTTGTTTAGGGTGGCTAAATGTGTGTTTTGTCCCCTTCTTTTACACACCATCATGCAACCACGAGGACCAATAAATGGATTAGTTGACTTGTATTTGTTCTTGTGTCGAGTCGTTTCACAGAAACATGGAAGGAGATTTTCCAAATTTACAATTTATGTAGTATTGTTTTGACAAAGTAATTTAAGGTGTATTTGAGCTTTGGTCATGATTTATTTGTTGTTTTGGTTCTAACGGTTACAAAAAGAGAAGGAAAACACATATTGAAACTTGACAATATTTTTGGGGTGATGTTGGGTTTGTAGCTGCGAGGCCCAAAAGGGAAGAAAAAAAAGAAAGTTGGGCTTGGCCTTGGTGTGAGTCGAATCAAATGGAGGCCCAAGAGAAATACATGGCAAGTTGGGCTCGGGTGCAAGACGAGGCCCACGAGAAATCTAGTAGAAGTTGGGCTCGGTGAGGCCCAATGTAACATGGGTGGGTGTTTTGGCTTTTAGGCCCGATCCGAAATAATTATAATTTATTTTTATTTATTATGTATTTTTATATAATTTTATATATATATTTTAAATATTTAGTGATATCGAGATCGAGGGGAATCTAATTCTAATCACAACGGTATATTTTTGAACGCTAGAATCGCGTTGATCATGCATATGCCAAATGATATGCAAATATGATGAGTGGAAAATTTCATGATGTGCTAAGTCGTGCTTTATTCCTGATTAAGATGTTAATTATAATGAAATATTCCGGGAGCTTACAGTTACTACCCCTTAAGAGAATCGCGTCGCATGGTTTAACTCGCAGAGGTTGTCATGGGTGATTAGGTGAACAGGTGGGGACACTTGGAATGCATTACATCCTCCCGTTCCCAGGTGAACTCGGAACCTCTTTTCTTATGATTCCATCAAACTTTAATGATGGGAATGCGGCTTTGCTTTAGCCTCTTGACTTCCCTGTTCATGATCTCAACGGGTTCTTCTACGAAGCTAAGTTTATCATTGAACTGTATGTCCTTTAGAGGAACAATAAGGGTTTCATCGGATAGACACTTCTTAAGGTTTGAAACATGAAAAGTTTCATGTACTCGACTGAGCTCCTCGGGAAGCTCGAGCTTATACGCTACTGGACCAACTCTTTGTAGAATTTTGAACGGTCCTACGTATCGCGGTTTGATTTTTCCTCTTTTTCCAAATTTGACCATTCCTTTCCAGGGTGATAATTTGAGCATGACTCGATCTCCCACTTGGAATTCCATTGGCTTCCTCCTGAAATCTGCATAGCTCTTTTGTCTATCTCGAGCTGCTTTTAGTCGTTGCCTGATTTGCATTATCTTTTCAGTTGTCTCCTGTACAATCTCAGGGCTAGTAAGTTGTACTTCTCCAACTTCCGCCCAACAAACGGGTGATCGGCATTTTCTTCCATAAAGCGCTTCAAATGAAGCAGCTTTAATGCTGGCGTGATAACTGTTATTGTAGGAGAATTCTACCAGAGGTAAGTGTTTATCCCATCCTTTTCCGAAATCGACCACACATGCTCTCAGCATGTCTTCCAGAGTTTGGATTATTCTTTCACTTTGTCAATCTGTTTGAGGATGTATGCAGTACTCATATCCAATTTGGTACCCATGGCGTTTTGGAGTGTTTGTTAAATTCTTGAGGTAAATCGACTATCTCTATCAGATATTGATGATGTACCCTCCAAACAGGTAGAAGTACTCCCCTTCGAACTGTGTCGAAGCCCTTCTGTACGAATGCCCAAGCCAGTCCTTCTGAATGTTCATTGGTGTCAAACAATTCGTATGCACGAAGGTTACCTGCGGGGAATACACCACTTGAAGCCCTAAGCCCTTCGGGGTATGGTTGACGAGGGAACAAAGGATAGAGGACCTGTAAAACCCTAAAAATACGAAGAGTGCTACAAGACTATTTTACCCTTAAAATAGTCAAGATTATAAAATACGTAAAATATAATTAACGCTCATCAATTTAAAATTTAAAACCTAACTTATATTTGTTTGAAAAACCTAACGAGTATGTTTAAATGATCGACATCTTACGACGAAAACTATAAGCCACGCGTGTAAATGTTTGGGCCTCGATTGTTTTGTGATCCGACTAGCTAAAGCTATGGTCTCGTCCGGTTGGGCTTTTGAACCGAGAACCACACAAGCCCACATGGCCCGATCGGTGTACATGCATGGTATAAATACAAACACAAAACATAAAATTAAAACCCTACTCAAAGTCTCGGCACAAGGGTTTTGTTTTCCTTCCCTTTTTTCTTTACCGATCGATTGCTACTCTTTGGTGTTGGTTCGGTGTGATTTGTTCCGAGAATTTACACAGGTAATCGAATCCTTTTCCCTTTCGTCTAAACTCTTTTGATTCCTTCTTGTGTTACTTAAGCTGCTGTCGTGAATCAAATTCCCACCGGAACGCATGCATGTAGTCGACCAACCATCACATAAAATCATAATCTTGTGCATGAAATCATAAGCCTAAAGTCACGTAAATTATTGGATGGAATAACACGTATTCGACCCTTGTGTAAACCTGTAATCAAACCATGCATATATATAGGTATCATGCATTTGACTTGTGCACCGATTTCAAAAGCTTATATGTAGTTGTCGACATGTAACATGAGTCGCATAATAAGAAACATATACGTCGTCACATGAAATCATAGATTAGATGCAGGATATGTGTAAGTCGATGCGTTAATGGTTAGGTTATGGATTGTGTTGTTATAAGTTAAACGTAAACAAACATGGAACACGACATCTTGATTTCGTTAAGAAGATTATAGGTCAACGAATCACGTTAATTTTATGTTGTAATTTTGTTTGTGCCGATGCATGCATGGTTTGCATTGTGGAAAGCCTTGTTAAAAATAGTTTTAGAAGCCGATGCATGCATGGTTAAAATATAAGTTAACATGTCGTGTGAGTAAAATGTGTAAGTGTTTGTGTGTGTGTCGAATGGTTTGTGAGTTTGGAAAATAACGTATAGCAAGTTGGGAGTTGCATGTGTGTAGCGTATATATTGAAGCAAGGGAAACGGGTAAAGTTTTAGTCTTGTCAAACGATTTAAATAAGTCAATTTGGTGTGAATTAATTGGGTAAATGCGTGTATAAGTATGACTCTTTTCTGTTTGGTTTTTCTACACGTTCTAGGTCAAGTGTCATTTAAAATCTGTAACCTGTCAATTAAATGCGTATTAATATAGTATTAAGAGTAGGGGAAAAAAAACCCTAGGGCATAAATAGTAGTCGATTAGGGTTTTCAGCTGTGTGTATTGATTCGTTATTTCGTGTGAAAATAATAAGTTTGGAGGTCATTAATAACCATTGATTAAGTGTATAACGAACTAGTAATAAGTGTGTTGTAAGCATGCGTGAGCTGTGATTTTATGTAAGAAACTAAGTGCCATGAATTAAAAGTATTGTATGCATGGTCTCATTAAGGTGGTGTTCGAACAATGTTACGTGTGAGTCTTGGTTAATCATGTAAGTTATGAAGGCTTGTGTAAACTATTTTGAAAGAAAGTACTAAAATCCGTTCTTGATATTTATAAGCCCTGTACTTGAAAGGTGATCATATAAGCCTCAAATAAGATATTTATCATATTAAACCCTTAAGTTTACCATTTATTATTTGTAACACAAAAGTTTGGCTAATTAAATGATTAAGACTCTAAAATGTCGTAATTCCGTCCGTCACTAAGAATAAGAATATACTTACAACTCTAAGAGTGTGAATGCGATAAATCCGTTATAACGTAATGATGCTAACAAGTATTAAATAAATCATAATCCGTGTAGATTCGTTGAAGGAGGCGCGACGTTATGTCTTCGTGATTCACTCATTTGTTTGCTCTTCTCTCATTTGCTTTAAGGTACAGATATTCGACCTTTTCAGAAAGGTTTCTTATGACGTTTTCTTTCGTTAGCTTTTCTATTTCAATTATTAGGGTTTCCTATGCCATTGCTATGAACCCTTTCTGATTGTTTGATCTGTTGCTTGTTTGAAACACCTGTTTTATTGAATCATGCAATATCTGACTTGAACGTTATGTAAGAAAGACTTCGATACGCACATTTGTTGAACCTTGCTATATTTGACTATGAATTTCTGACTTCTGAACCTTTAAACATGAACCTTATGATATGAATTATCTGATATGTTATCTGTTGAACTTTGTGTTTGATTATGATCTGTGTCAATTATGACAATCTGTTTGACCTAAGTTAGTTTGAAACCCGAGCCAATATTCTCACTAGTTATGGGGGTTCCATGTCCGTGTCAGTGATGCACCTCTGACATGACTCTAGGGCAGTAGAGTGATGTTCTGCCACGTCCCTTTCCGTTATCTGTTTATTGATAGTATGGCCACTATCTGTCTGTTGGGGCGTATGGATGCATCCTAGATCTGATCTGTTATCCGATATGTTTTCGGTGAATGATGTCGGTGCAATACGCGTCTTCACAAAATTCTGGGAGCTAGCTACTCCAATTAGTTTATGAGGTTACCTTCTGAATAAGAAAGATATTTCTGATATGATATGTTCTGGCTCGTGGTAGTTAACTAAATCTTTATCTGTTATTTCGTATTAAGTATTCGATGTTGATTCGGTATGTTCAAGTGTTTATAATTATGTGCTAGGCTTATTATATGTTATTATATGTGGTTATGCTTTTGTATGTTTAAGTGACTACCGTCTACTATGCTATGATATGATTAATATGTTTTCAATATGATTCGCAGTGTCATCGATATTATGTTAGTTTATCGTTATGTGAATTAGTTGATCTGTGAGATGAATGTGCTAGTGTGAAAGTGAGTATCCTGAAAGTTTATTAAGTATGATTGTTCAGTTAATCTGGTGAACTTTACCTATCCGTTAGGGTATCTATCTGCTTATGTTTGATCTGCCATGTTTAGACTCTGTTTATATTAAGTTTTGGTTTGGAAAATGGTTTAATTATGATATCTGTTTTGATAATTTGCTAATTGCTATGCTATGTCTTTTGCTTATTTAGTTATAGTTTTCCTACTATGTTTTCTATTTGCATGTGTGACTGCCATGATTTGACTGCTATTCCCGCTGCTACAATATTGGATTAAGTGTGTTAAATGTAGATTAATTGACTTGTATGAATGCCATGTTTACTTTCTAGAAATTGTTTCCGTTAGCCTTTTGATATTTCGTTTGGCTCATATGTACTCGAATTTCCTGCTTTAGTTAATGTTTGGTTATCTTGATGCGTTTGCGTTGGTGCCATCAATATGATATGTGTTTGTTCTTAATTGCTATTTGTTCTTCCGGATTCCTGTATGATTGTGTTTCCGCAAAATACTCAATGATTCATTGATCTCATTCCGTTGTGACTTCGTTATTCGTTTCTTTGTTCTATTTCATATTTCTATTTTGTTTAGTTTTCGTTTCTGTTATATCTGTTCACTGGGCTTTGTAAGCTCAGCCGCATTTTCTTTTCTTGCGGCAGGTATTAAGCATTCAAGATGAGCTTATGGGATAGCTGATCTGGGTTGAGAGTAGAGTTGAGAGCAAGATTGGAAGATAGGGATCTTAGATTTATTTTGATTATTAAGTTATTTATATTTTCTTTTGTAAGTTTTGTAAAGGCTTCCGCTATTGTATAGTATTTAAAGGTTCTGATATGAAGCTGTATTTGTGACATTTTTGCCCTTGTCGGGTTGGGGTGTTACAGGACCATTCTGACTTGGTCAAACCCACGATCTCCCTCTCATCCCTAGCTTTCCCGCCAAGTTTGAGAACGTAGGTCACTAAGCCCTAGCGGTTACCTAAAAGCATAGGACACCCCCTTGTTCTCCAATATTAGCACATAGGTGCCCTCAAGCCTATTCTATCCACTATAAATAGGTGGGACGGGCAGAAGTTCATGGTAAGCTCACTTAACACTTTACTCTTTACTCACACTTACTTACATAACCATAACTCATACTCACTCTCACGCCGGAGGTGGTTCGCAGGGTCCAACCCCTACGTAATCACTTAACGTAGTGTCTTCAAATTTTTATTCTCAAGTGAAAGACAATCTTGGCTGGAACACAAACTCCCCTTACCTTCGATCATCATTGAAGCCTGGTAGTGCAATTTATTGTACAATCAGTGGTACCATCCGTGGGACCCGCTACTATAAGTCCCGTAACCACCAAGTCCTAACCTCCTAACTGATTACGCTACTTTTCCGGCATAGAACCAGGACGAGAAGATACACCTCCACCAGGTTTTTCTACCCTGGTACCCATCACCAAAACTAACACCGATAATCTCGCCCCTATAACCGCCTCCACCTTCACTACACGATCTTGCCTAGAAACAACTCCCATACATCACGACTCAACTTCAGCTAATCCCATTCTTGAAATTAGCCCTGCCTTCGTTGAGGCAAATTTCGAAGCATAAGAGTCCTAGCTAAGGGCACACAAGAGACAAGTTCGTAACACCAAAATGCGGAGGGAATTGGAATATTCTAGCGTTGAAGAGATCGAGGTAGAAGAAAGGCCTCGACTAACTAATAGGGGCCGCTCGGCTTTATGAATTAGTTCTCCGTCTGTAAGGACGCCTAATGGAAGAACTGTAGGTTTCGAAAAAGGTCCCGACGGAGATCCTGGTAGAAGGGATAGAATGCTGGGAGAAAGGAGGAGTGTGAACTCCAACGGAGGAAGCAACCCAGTAGGAAGCGGAGGGATGAACCTACCACCTCTCTTGGCAGCTCATCTAGGGAGAGATGGGATGGGGGCTCCGGTGCCTCCATTGTACGTTTCGAGTGTCGGAGGACCTCCTCCGTATGCTGGGATAAACCAACTACCACCTCAAGGCATGAATCCTTACCTACCTACTCAACCCTATAATGCCTATCCTTCGAATGGTTCTCTTCACAACCATAGTTACCAGTACATGCCTTACGGGCACTTTCCTATGCACCCTACACACCAAGTGGGTGGAAACCCTTTGTACCAAAATCCCTCAGCTTATACCTCGTTCTCGCAACCACCTATCCCTACAAATCATAATCCGTACAACCCTACACCTGCTTATGCACCTACGTACAACCCTTTCTATGCGGAAGCTTCTCGGGCCTGCACACCTTTTGTAAAATGGATCGAAGACTACCCTCTGCCTGATGGGTTGAAGATGCCTTCTCACATAGGCACTTATGATGGGAAAGGCGATCCAGATAACTTCTTACACTTGTTTGAAGGCGCCATCAGATGCAGAAATGGGCTATGATAGTAGCGTGCCACATGTTCACCTACACTCTCCGAGATTCTACACGAATATTGTGGAATGGGCAAAAGGTAGGAAGCATCGCGAGTCTGGATGATCTCAAGGCTAAGTTCCGATCACACTTCAGCTAGCAGAAGAAGTAAACTAAGACTCACTTAGCCATGCATACCATCAAGCAGAGAGAAATCGAAAGCACAAGGGCCTTCGTCGCTCGGTACACTGACGAAACCTTGCAGATTCGAGGGTTGCAAGAAGAGCAAAGGATTTCCGGTTTCGTGCATGGCCTACGAACACGAAGTCTGGTGGAGTTTCTATCCACCGATCTTCCGACCACTTACAAGGTACTCATGGAAAAGACTTATACTTGGATCGAATCCAAAGAAGTAGCAGCCAATGGAACTTCGGTCGAACAAAGAGAAGCCTCCGACAAGTTCTCCAAAGGGTCCTCCTGGGAATGATCCAAAAACAGAAAGAAGAGCAGGGACCGCTTCGCTCCCTAAAACAAAGGCTCAAACCATGGGCTCTTGGCAAACTTGGTCAAGTCTCCTAGGGAAATCCTTGCTATTGAGAAAGCTTCCAAATCCTTCGACCCACCCCCTCGCATGTCAACACAGGGTAAAGGCAGGGACGTGTCGAAGTACTATCACTTTCACGAGGACCATGGGCACGACACTGATAGCTGCAACGAGTCGAAGAAGCAAATTGAAGAGGCAGTACGCTCCGGGCAACTGGCACATCTGGTAAAAGGCATCAAGAAAGGAAGGGATAAGGTCTCTGACACCCAGTTCGGTGAATGGAAAGGAAGCAAGAAAGAAACCATCCCTGCAGAAGCCCCAATACTAATGGTGCACAGACAGGATCCAACCTTGAATCGAAAAGAAGCAAATGGAGAGCTAGGAAGTGTAGGAGAGATAACATTTCCATCCATTCTAGGGCGGACACCTTCAACTGATCCCGTGGTCATCAAGGTATGGGTATCCAATAGAGAGGTGAACCGAGCATACATGGTTTGTGGAAGCTCCTGCGAAATCATCTACGAGCACTGCTTCCTAAAGCTTAAACCATCAATACGCTCACAGAGGGTAGACTCAAAAGTACCCTTGGTAGGGTTCTCCGGCGAATACTCTTGGCCCCTCAGAGAGGTTCCCTTGGAAATCACAATTGGAGAAGGCCTCTTGTAAAAAACGAAAACACTCACCTTCATCATAGTCAGGTCAAATTCCCCTTACAATTTACTGATAGGAAGGAATGCTATGCAAACAATGGGTATTGTGGTCTCCACCATACACGCAGCCATCAAGTTCCAAACTCCCTTTGGAGTAGGGACTGTTCATTCGAATTAGGGAGCAGACAGTGGGGTATATGGTGTCAAGAAAGTAAAAGAAGGACTGGAGGAGCCTCCGATGGCCATTCTAAGTTGTGCAGATGCAGAAGAGCGGGTGGTAGTAAACCCAAGCTACCCTGAACAAACAGTCGTGATAGGAAAGCAGTTTCCAACAAACTTCAAAGCGAAGCTTACTGAGCTGTTACAAACTAACCTTGATGTTTTTGCATGGACATATTCTGACATGACAGGAGTTCCAAGAATTCTAGTGATTGACGGAAAGCCCTTCGGCACGGAAAACAGACTCAACGAATACAAGCATATTGAGCCCATCAAACAAATAAGGAGAAACCTAGCCCCTGAAAGGAATGACGCTGCCTGTAAGGAAGTAGATGAGCTGACACAAGCAAGGATCCTAAGGGATGTCAAATACCAATATTGGGTGGCCAACTCACTGATGGTAAAGAAAAGTGACGAAGGATGGCGCATGTGTGTTGACTTTACTGATATCAACAAAGCAAGACCGAAGGACTGCTACCCCTTGCTAGAGAACGATTGGAAGGTAGAGTCCTTGGCAGGCTTCCGACTGAAGTGTTTCTTAGATGCCTACAAAGGGTATCATCAAATCCAAATGGCCAAGGAGGACGAAGAGACGACAACCTTTTACACAAGCAAAGGCATCTACTATTACAGAAAAATTCCCTTCGGATTGAAGAACGCAGGGAAAACCTACCAAAGACTCGTAGACAAAGCCTTCAGCAAGCAGATAGGCAGAAATCTCAAAGCCTATGTTGACAAAATGGTTATCAAGAGAAAAACGGAGGAGGACCTACTTCTCGACGTCAAAAAGACCTTCGACCAACTCCGAGCAATCAACATGAAGCTAAACCTAAATAAATGCTCTTTTGGTGTCGAAGAAGGGCAATTCTTGGGGCATTTGATTACAAAGAAAGGGATCAAAGCTAACCCTTCAAAGGTCAAGGAAATCACGGTTCTTCAGGCTCCGAAATGTTTGAAGGAAGTACAAAACTTAAACGAAAAATTGGCTGCACTAAGCCGATTCTTGTCGGAGGGAGCAGATAGGTCCCTACCATTTTTAAAGACGCTTAAAGGCTGCGTTGACAAGAAGAATTTCCAATGGAGTCAGGATACGGAGGCTGCCTTCCAAAATATGAAGGAGTTTATGGAGATACTTCCAACACTTACAGCCCCAATCAAAGGCGAAGTGTTGTTTATGTATATCGCATCCTCAATGGAGAGCATCAGCGCTTTCCTACTGGCAGAAAGAGACAAAAGGCAAATCCCGATTTACTTTGTTAGAAGGGTCTTGTAAGGATCAAAAATTAACTACCCTACATTGAAGAAGCTAATACTAGCCCTGATCTACGCAGCAAGGAGGCTCCGACGTTATTTTTAGGCCCACCCGATCACAGTCTTAACCGACAAGCCACTCAAGCAAATCTTGTCGAAACCTAAAAAGTCTGGACGGGTGGCGAAATGGGCCATCGAGCTTGGAGAGCACGAGATAGAGTTCAAAGGTCGAAACTCTATCAAAGGGAAGATTCTTGCAGACTTCTTAGCAGAAACACCCTCCAAACCAAACAAAGATAAGAAGGAGCCCAAGGATAAGCTCATCAAAATACAAGATGACTGGAAGCTTTACACAGATGGAGCATCAAGCTCCGACGGCTCCAGAGGAGGGTTAATGTTGGTCAGTCCCGAAGGGAAGGATCATACCTATGCCCTTCGGTTTAAATTCGAAGCCTCCAACAATGAAGCAGAATACGAAGCCTTACTGGTAGGCCTCCGGCTAGCAAAAGATATGGAAGTCAAGGATCTCACTATCTATGTAGATTCTCAGCAGGTGACAAACTAAGTAAAAGGCTCCTACGAAGCAAGGCAGCCCGTCATCAAACAATACTTGGACAAAGCAAGGGAAATGCTGGATGGTTTCGACTCCTACACCATTCAGAATGTTCGCAGGAATCAGAACAAGAAGGAGGATGCATTGAGCAAGCTAGCCTTCATGGCCTTCGCCCATCTCACAAAGGAGGTGCTAGTAGAAGTCTTGCCTGAAAGGTCTATCATCTCAAAGGAAGTCACAAACGTTGTCCATGAAGAAGGAGACACGTGGATAACTCCCATTAGGGAATACTTGATAAGTGGCATTCTCCCTGAGGATCCAAAGCAAGCAAGGAAGATTCGGGTCAAATCTCCACAATATCGGTTGAATGGAGAGAACTTGTATAGAAGATCGTTCCTCTCACCTTAGCTCAGATGTGTTGGGCCTAAGTAGGTGTCGACCATCATCCCAGAGGTTCACGAAGGGTCCTGCAGCCTTCACGCAGGACCCCGTTCGGTTGTCTCGAAAATAATGAAGCTAGGCTACTACTGTCCATCGATGCATAGGGATGCTATGGAAATCATACAAAAATGTGAAGCTTGTCAGATACACTCCAACGTTCCCAAGCTCCCGAAACAAGACATGATGAGCGTTACATCCAGATGGCCCTTCTCCCAATGGGGAATTGATATCGTAGGAACCATGCATGTGGCTCCTTGTGGATTCAAATTCTTATTAGTGGCTATTGATTACTTCACAAAGTGGGTCAAAGTTATGCCTTTAGCTTCCATTATGGGGAGACACAGAGAGAAATTTTTATGGGAGCACATCATATGCAGATTTGGAGTGGCCCACATCATCGTATCCGATAACGGAAAGCAATTTGCCAAAGGAGTCTTTTATGATTTCTGCAAGGGTTTAATAATAAAGCAGTGTTTCACTTCTGTCTATCACCCACAAGGAAACGGGCAAGTGGAAGTAACCAACAGATACATAAACAAGGGAATCGAAAAAAGGCTGGGACGAAGCCATCATGGGTGGGTAGACAAACTTCCTCAAGTGTTATGGGCTCATAGGACTCAACCCAAGTCAAGCCATGGCAAAACACCCTTCAGCTTCACATATGGAACATAAGCTGTAATCCCTTCGGAGCTAAGTGTACACACAGAGCATGTGGCCACATTTAAAGCCTCTAGGAATGACGAAAGGATCAGGGAAAACCTTGATCTGTTGGAAGAAAGGAGAGAAATAGCCTCAATCAGGGAAGCTATGCACAAACACAAGATAGAAGGCTACTACAACAAGAGGGTCAAACCTTCCACCTTCAAGCCTGGAGAGTACGTGCTATGCCTTAATAGTGCAAGCAAGGCAGAATACAAGGGGAAGCTAGGACCTACTTGGGAAGGACCCTACGTTATAGCTGAAGCCTACGGCAATGATGCATACAGGCTGGCCACTCTTCTCGAAGAACCCATCGACAGAACATGGAATGGTACGAACCTCCGAAAGTTCTATGTTTAAAGAAGTATTTTTTTACTTTTCATTCTTGTATTAAAAGCTTCTCATGGGAAAGCAAGCATTATTGGTAGTTGTCTTAGTGTTCATTTCAAAATGATGTAATCCTCTCTACCAATTCAATGATATAATATATTTCCCACAAATCTCTTGCTTCATTTCTTAGCCACAAAATTTGTTCAGCCAAGTCATTTATGAGTTTTAATGCTGAAAGGAAAGGCATAAGGTGTGACAAACGCCTCATATTACTACTAAAGTCTACCAACACATTCACATTAACTCTCCTAATAGTTTATGGTAAAAAAATACAAGCCATGAGACTTAAAGGATTAAAGATAGAGTGGGCCACGATCCTCTGTCAGTGATCAAAATTGGTCACAATATTCTTGGTGTTGTAATTTACACACAATGAGGTTATTACACCTTAGGCTGTAAAATTTAAGCGTCAGAAAAATGGTGTACGAGAAGTGCACAAGATAAATATTTAAAAGTGCGTAGGGATATTTTCCTACTTCATTCCATTCAAAATTAGGGCCTACGCCCTAGTACCTGCATCAAGAGGATGAAGCCCAGTTAATATTGTTTTCGGTCGAAGCCACATACCACAATCACAAATTGTTCAACAAACAGATAGAACATCATAAGAAATTGTTTTAACAAGGGTACATGCCACCCTTAGAACCAAATTACTGCCAACATGGTAGCCTTAAATCTTTCTTCTTGGGAGATGGGGTTGGAGATGGTAGAGCTGAGATAGGCTTGGCAGAAGCTGTCTTCATTGTAGGAGTAGCAGGCTTGATCTTTCGAGGCTTTTTGGAGAGCAGATCTTCGAGAGGTACCATGGGATCTTTAGTGGATTTGAGCAAGAAGGGGTACTCTGCAGTAGCAAATTCATTTCCGCGTCTTTGTACTTAGCCTTTGATGAGGGATGATAACATTCAACCTTGGAGAGGTCCATAGGCTCACCAGTCTTAGCCACCTCCTCCAATGCAAGACATCGTCCATGAAAAATAGATGACTTAATCAGCTTCCACATGACGAGTCCAACCTCATCACTGTGATATAACTCCATGGTAATATATGGCACTACCTTCGACACTACATTTGCACGATCCTTCTGCAGCATTTTGTAGCACATCTGTAGGCCATCAACCTCCTCTTTCATCTTAATCTCTAATTCTACAAGCCTTGATCTTTCACTTTCCAAACCTGCACACTTAGCCTCTAGAACATCAACTTGACCTGTGAGGCTCAGAACCTTGGCCTCCTCCAGCTTAAGCTTGCCACATTCAGCTGTTGTGATAGCTAACTCCTTCTCTAGCTCAGCAATCCTGTCTCGGAGGTCTTGGGTGAGGGGATTTTTGTCAAAGTCCTTCTAAATCTCCCCACATTTGGCCTCAAGCTCAGCATATTGTTTGTCTCTATGCTTCTCTCCAACATCACATTCATCTCCTGCCTAGCCTTCATCATAGCCTGGAGCAACTCCCTTGTGCGACCATTCAGATGATTGTCCAAAACAGCTTTCCTTGTGATAAGGATTTAAAACGTACACTTTTAAAGGGTCATTTAAGCCCTAAATCGCTCACTTTTATATTCGTTACTGCTTCATTTCGTTCCTTTTCACTTTTTAGGTCTCATGAAGGCAAAATGCTGGATTGATGCTTATTTGGACGAAAAGGAGTGAATATGTGAAGAAAATGGCTAAAGTCAAGATCAAGACACTCAAGCTGCTGGAGATGCACCTGACGGAATCCCACACAAAGGACGATGCCGTCCCTATATTTGTGACGACTCAGGAGTGAAATTGCTATTTTACACCTGACGGTGTTAGGCTTTGAAGAGTAGGGCGTCACGAAGACTTTTCTCCTCAGACGGCCTAGATCCAGATTCAGACGACATTAGAGCTGAAGGCTGACGGTGTCACAACCATAATGTGACGCCGTCCCAAAGTTGACTTGGCCAAGACGAAACCCTAATGGAGGCGATCTGACGGCGTCACAATTAAAATGTGACACCATCGCTGTTGTAACTCTATATATAGAATTTGAATTTTTAGACTTTTAAATAGGTAGACTTGTGGATTAAAAACCTAAAACGATTGTAGTCCGGTTTGGACAGTATTTTAGGGTTCTAATATCCTATTTCACATCGAGATAAGTTATTTATTCCTTTAATTTCATTATGTCTTCGATTGAATGTGTGTATGCTTGCATGTTTAACATGTCCGGCTAATTTACTTGTGTGTTTGCTTAGATCTATGAAACCTAGTTATTAAATATTGATTGGTTGTCTCTTATCTTAATTGTAATTGGCTTAGGAGTACATGAAGCCATCGTTGTGTTTTTAAGGCTTGATTAATCTTTGTTGAAAATTAGTTTATAGTTACTAGTGAAATTGTAGGCTAAACATCCAAAGATAACCTTCGTGTTAAGTTTTTGAATCCTAGAGATTTCGTAGTCATTAGCCTTAGGTAGCCTCAAAGAGTTAGGGATAAAAGCACACCATACGACTTTAGAAAACACAACGCGTTAAGAATTTTAGGTCACCATATTGTAACACAAACATCAATATGTAAGAAATATAGATAAGGTGATCGGATGAACAAACACACACACACACACGTATGAAAGTAAACAAAGGTTAAGCGTAATGTATTATGTGTGAAATGAACAACCAACCTTCAAATGAAGGTTTATATGTGCTTATATAGGGAAAGGAACTAGGACAACACACAAGTTCCCTTCCTTTCCTTATTGGATATGGGCCAAGGCTTATGGGCTTTCTACATAAGCCTTGCCTTTAATATAAACATAAAAGCCTATGTAAGCAACCTATTACATGTTAATTACAAACACTTGAAATATAGTTTAGGAGTGATTCCAAAAATCTCCCCCTAAGTGTTGGTAATTAATGACTTAAGTAATCTTTAAACGTTGTTGGTGCTGATGTAATAGTTGCTTTGACGTTTTCTGACATTCTTCTTTCTTGTGAGAAGAAGTGCCTTGATTCTAACAATCTCCCCAGTGTGAGGATCTTGTTTTCTTTGAAGTTTTCAGCTTTGACATCTTCATTTATCTTTGTTCTTTGTTCAAGTGTGGATATGGTGATGTTATGTTGTGGCAATCTGCATCAAGTCCGCTTCGTGGCTCAGGTGTCTCCACGGCCTTCTCCAACATGCTCACACTCTCTTTGACGTTGGATATCAGGATAGATGTAGTTCTCTTAGTCTTTATACTTTGTAGATTCTTTGGATTTGAGGAATAATCGTTCTGACTTTTGTGTTGCCTTTCGAGAGAACCCTAATATGTGTTGTTGTTGGTATGAGCATGTGGAGAATTTGCACGATCATCTCCCAGGAGCATCCATAAGAAGAAAACATAAAAATGGGTTAGTGATAAACACCAATTGATCATTGTGGTTGATTCTTAGAGAAATGACCACTACGATTGTTCTTCTGATGAATGTCTTGATTCCATTCACCTTGGTCGGGTGAATCAGCCGTCCAAATCCCATAAGGGACAGTTGGCATTACATTGAACAAGTTTAAGTAAGGACCCACATCTTCAGGACTCAATTCTTGAAAGGAATCTCCTTAGCGGGATTTCCAGCAATTACAAGTTCGAACTTCGAGCGTGTTAACAGCATAGTGTGAAAACACATCTCTAATTCTAGCAAAGGCTGTTCTTGAACTGGAGTCCCCCAAGTAGGATAACACGATGTACTGAAGTACATCTACAGTTCAGGTGAGTCGCTGAGGTACACCGAAGCATCACCCCATGACTGTAGACCGTTTGAGACAACACTAAGCGTAACCCACAAGGAGTTACCAAAGTGACCTGCTGTCAGGGCTGTTTGATGTTGATCCTGGTAGGAGTTTCCATTCAATCACTGAGGATCACAGTTGTGAACCCCTCATAAATGTTCTCGACAGATTGCTAAGATCTGTGTAGGACTCTATAATAGTATCACTTGTGTCCTTATTGTTGAACGACAAGTGATGAAATGTCGAGTGTTCCTAACAGATCTTTTGATGAATCTCGTGGCTCTGGACTCAATAGTGCTCTTTGGTTTTCCTAAGCGAAGACTAGGGAGAGGGTCTCCTTCTTGAATACCAGAAATCTCTAAGAGAAAGCTCATAGTTTACGTAGGGCTCCCTGTGAGAATGAAACAAGCTTCTATTGAGAGAAAATTGAGTGGCTAAGAAGGTTTAGTGCATGCGTCACTGGTTCCATGACGACTTTGATCTTCAATACCGGTGTCATCTAGTGACAACCAGTAGCATATGAGTTGAACCCGGTGTCTGCCCTAAGTTGAATAATCTGGAGGGCTATTTCTTTTCACCCTTTTCATTACGTTTCTTTTTAATTCTTTAACTCCTTCTTTCTCCGATTCTCATTTTCTCCTTTTTATAATCATACCTAAGGACTTCTAAAATCTAACTATTTGTGGTGTCCTTGGGTAGATCCCTCCGGCTCTGGCGGATCATAGGACGGTTATTCCTAACCTTAGTCACCTTATAACTCCATGACTAACCTATGTTGCCATAAAACCATTTGCCTGAAAAATCTCTCAAAGTGTTTATAAGTAAAACATTTTGTACCACTGTGAGAGTTTTTATATTTGCAGAAATACTCCCCCTCCACATGTGCTTAAGTGTTTTGACAAGAATCTGCATGGTGAGAGAAGAGCGCGCACTTTTGAATTGATCGACTCAAGATAGACAATTCCCTGCGAGACACGGTTACGTTGTATAGTTAAAGAGTTACATTATTAGCTTTTAGGTGACAACTAGCTCTAATAACTACCTTGATGGTGTGGACAAACCTCGAAAGGTTGTCAAACCCGTCAAAGTTCATGTCTATCAAGAGCTTCTCGAATAGATACAATCTACTTGGATAAGCCTTGAAGGACAAATCTTTTCGATGTATGATAGTTCAGATCTCGTCAATTCATGGGTTAAGTCTTTAGCACGAAGATTCAATCACAATTTTCACAACATATTTGTATCACACAATTTTTCACCCCCCTCAAAAATGGCATATAAATGTTATTTTTGATGAAATTTTGATATTGAATATGTCCCTTTCGAGTTTTGTGGGAAGTTTCCACGAAGAACAATTTGTGAACAAAGATTTTAGCAAGTACTCCCCCTTAAGAAGTAATATTAACTTTTGAGGTTTTGAAAACATAAGGAGAAGTACTTGTTCTTTTGAGCAAAACTTTGAAAAATGAAAGTTTTGATAAGTTTTACTCAAAAGTAAGAGGTTTGCGCTCCTTTTATAGGATTGTGGCACTGATGCGTAACACAGGGTCCTTTCATTACAAGAACGGGTTGTACACTGTTATGTGTGCACAAGCCATCGTTAACAATAAAGATCAACACATCAAAATATTAATCAAGAAAATAATCAAGGAGTATCAGGCGGTCTGTCAATAATGTCGGGAGTTCTTTCTGGGTGTTGATAGCCTGTTAGAGAGATACTTGGTCGTCCACCCACGAAGCTCTCTAAGGTCCTTATCTGATCGCGACAAAACAACCTTTCATCAATCATTGTGATGATTTTATTCACATCCCTCTTTTCCCTCAAATTCCACCGCTTCTGTGACCTGATGCCTTCATGAATCTCCTTTAACCGATATGCTAACCCGTCCTGAACCTTCTTCAAAGTGTAATCACAAAACTTTTGAAGCTCATTACATGCCATGAAACAGTTATGGTGAAGTTCACTGCAGTAGACTACGCCAAAATTTGGTTTCTTAAGAATGGTGTACTGAGCCAGGTGGTTGATATCGGGAATGTTTAGCAGTGGTTTTGTGAGATTAACACGTTTTTGGTATGATTCCAAGGCAAGTTGAAGGTCTTCAACACGTTCCTGGATAACGATGCTTCAGATGAATATCAGCAATGACTTGATGTACTGGAGCTGGATGTTGGTGGAGAAATGTCGCATTCGACCTTGTACCTTAGCAAGATACATGTCTTCAATGTCATTGAGTGACAATCTCGGAAAATCCGCTTCAGAAAAGTCATATTCCTGTTCGTCTTGGCGTTTGACTACGATTTTCTTCGGGAATGAGTAGTCCTACTTAGTAGACAGGCTGACATGCATTATAGCAACGATCTGTTGGTCACTGTACACCTCTTTGTTAGATTTGAGTACCTGGCAGCTTCTTTAGTAGATTCTTCTCTGTTCAGGCCAATGATGAATTCCATACAGTGCATCGAGGTCATAATTAACCACATTATCAACGAACATTTGTGTGGCTTCTTCCTCGATGGCAATATTATTGGAGAAGACTGCTGCCGGGATGGGGAAGGTGAGGGAGGTAGCGTATTTCTTGCTAACATCGCTACCGTGTTGAAGAAATTCCAAATCATTGTTGAAGAAGTACCGGTAGGGAATCCGTTGTTGATCAGGTCGACCAATGGTGGGTAGTGGCTTTGTCCAGCCGGTGTTGTATGGAGCCTTTTCAGGTCTGGTGAAGTCGATGTTGGATTTAGGGTTGAGCCAATCAATATTGTTGGACATGGCTCGTGCTATGTAAAACCCTAAAAACCGTGGACGCGTTGAAAGACTATTATACCCTCGAGATATGATCCGTAAAGTAAAACTATGCTCGATTTTCCGATAAGTACTATTGATAATTAATTTAATTGAAACACTTGGAATAATAATAACACTTATTATTAATTTACAAATGAAAGTATACATATAACACATAAATATGTTACTTGGACCTTTTAAAATAACAAGATAACTATAACACACAAGTAATTTGGAAAGTGAATTAAAATGTATAAAATTTATTTGTGATTTCCCCATTTTCGGCTCAATTAAAACGCCCCCCTAATACTCGCCCATACTCTCCAAATCAAACACCATATCCCTAAAATTTCTCTTCACGTCAATCACCATTTAATTCCATTTAATCTCCTATTATCTACCATTCTCAATTCAAGAAAAAGAAACACAAAAGAAACCCTAGTTCTCTCCCTAACAAAAATGACGGCAACCACCATCTCCTCCCCATTTGCTGTCGACAACAAGGAGGCTCAAGAAGACTCGTAAGTGGTCATGAAGTTGCTGTAGTAAAGGTTGGTACAAGGGGACTTGTCGTGGGACTTGCTTTGTGTGCTGTCGTGGGTGTGTTGTTGCTGTCGTGGGTTGCATTCGAAGGAGGCTGCTTGGATTGGACTATGTCGTGGGTTTAGGTCACAAGAGTGGCTTGTCGTGACCTTTATTCTCCTAGAATTCTCGTTTTACCTTCCTGCACGCTACAAGGTAATCTTTACGCCCTTCGTCTCGTCTTCTTTATTCATGAATCTGGTTGTTGGTTCTTCCTTCATGCGCATGATAAGTATGCTATATAACACGTCACATAAATAATAAAGCTATGTCACCTAAAATCATGTATAAACCTTATACTTGTCGAATGTAAAGAATGAGTAAAAAGTCTTGTATTGAATCTGATGTTAAACTTTCACAACTGCTCATGCAAGCATGTTACACGAATGGTAATCTTATTTACAAATATACAATGGTTAAAAGATAAGCACATTTTGTTGGCATGAAGGCATGCTTACGTTAAAACTTTCACAATAGAATAAGATTCATCACATGAGATAATAAACAAGATCACATGAAATCATGGAAATATTCGCGTAAGATAACGAGTGGTAAAAACATGGTCTCGAGGGTAAGTTTGAGGGTGATCGCGGGGCAAATGGGTAAGCCGTTTTACATTTTTGATGGGGCGTCGGGAAGATGAGTCGGGAGTTAGTCTTTCGGTACGTTTACTTAGTCGTAGATATGCATAATAAAATCCGCGAACAAGCTCGAAGATAGCATGTCAAGATATGAAAATCCATGGCTACTCTACGTGTGTTTTTATGAATACATGTTATATAATTGATATTTTCATTTTCAACCTTCACCTTTAATAGTTGTCTCATGCAAACCTTGACCTTCTATAAATTAACACTTTACACCTTAAACTATAATAATAACATTAAAGAGTTTTCTTATATTTAGTACTTGTCTTAATAAACCTTACACTTTGATAAATTACACTTTAGACCCTAAATTATAATAAGTTGACTAAATAATAATATGAACCCTAAAGCTAAAAAAGAAGTTACTTAAAGTGGAAAGATTACTAAAAGTGGAAACCTGCTAAAAACGGAAAGCCGTCTAAAAATGAGTAATTTGATTCTTATGGAGCGTTGTCTAATTCACATAGGTTCCGGGCGACGGGGTTGATCTCATTTCTTGGTTTTGCTTTCATTGTTGATCTACTTCGAATAAGGTACAGATATTCTATCCCTTTTCAGTAGGGGTTTCTCGTGATTCGTTACATCTTTCGATATTGGTTTTGAACTGTTATCCTTTGCTCTGAGCCTTCTTACTAGGGCTTCCCTATGACTCTGCTATGCTCCCTTTGATTGAATCTCCTATGTAAACTGTTTAATGTGAACCACTGATATGAACCTTTTGACTTCTGAACCTTTAATATGCACCTTTGATTATGAACCTATGATATGGACTTTGATATGAACCTTTGACTTTTGAACCTTTGATATGAATCCTTATGATATGACCTTGCTTTGACCTGTCAGTTTGAGACCCGAGCTATCACTAGGCATGGGGGTTCCATGTCCGTGTCATTGATGAACCAATGGCATGACTCGGTGTAGAGTGATGTTACACACCGTCCTTTCGTTATCGATTATGAGCTCGATATATATTGTATGGCCACTATCGTGCCGGGGCATATGGATGCATCCTAGATTTGTTGTTATCGATATGTTATGATTTGTGCGGTGAATGATGTAGGTATGCAATACGCGTCTTCACAATCTAGGGTGATCACTCCATGTGCATTATATCGCTATGGTTACTATTGGTTACTACAGGCTACTATGGATATATGATTCGATTTGATTTGTTTTGTTTGCTCGTGGTGGATAACTGACCCCTTTTCCTATGTTTCATTTACCATACTTTGTTCCTTTGATATACGGATTTATTGATGACTTCCTTTACTTTGTTCTCGATTCGGTATTATTATTATTGTATCGTTATATCTGTTCACTGGGATTTTTAAGCTCAGCCGCATTTCTTTTCTGCGGCGGTACATAAGCTAGGAGTTGGGGATTGTTTGGGTTGAGAGATGAGCCGATATAGAGACCATGCCTAGTCATCATAGACTTCATTTGATTTTGTTATTATATTTTCATTTTGGAGTTTTCCCTTTGTATTTATGTATTGATAAGTCTTGTTGACTTGAATTCTTTTGAGATTTATTATAAGGCTTCCGCCGTTTGATTTATGTTCATTATGTATGTTCTGATATGACACCATACTGTGATACTTCTACCCTTATCGGGTTGGGGTGTTACAGCTATGTTGTCGAGATGATATTCGACTTCAATGGCACTGTCAGAGCTGTCCTTAAGCAGTTGAAAAGCATCGTTCTTGATTCACTTTAACTCTGCTTTCGTCATATTCTTCACTTTAAACTTTTCTTGGATGATATTGACATGCTCCATAGTTCGACCATCTACCAGTTCTTGGCCATCCGGTAATTGAGGGGTGGCATCAACAAGCTTTGAAAACCATTCATATTCGTCAGTTTCATCTTCATCTAGCCATGATACAACTGATGTTGACTTTTTCTTATGTGGCTTGGAGGATGATGATGGTTGCTTAGTTGATGTAGAAGAAGGGGGATGTTTTTGGGGCTCAGGAATCTCTTCGTATCATCACCGGTGTATTTGAAATGATCACCAGTTTTCTTCGTTGGTGGTGGAGACTCAGAGTCCTGAGGTTTGTCGCTAGCAGGAGGACGTTGTGAAGATCTTCTGGTGGTGGTGGTCCTTTGGGGTGGTGGAGGCATAGATGAGGATTCGCCAGTTTTCTTTTTGAGTTTTGGCTTAGAATCCTTGTCCACATCATCGTCGTCTCTTGGTCGCTTAGCCCTTTCAGCTGACTCTTTACACGATGTTTTGAGTTGATATTCCAATAATGCCTCAAAAAGTTTAGCTTCGTCAGAAGTAAATGTTGCAGATCGTTGAGACATTTGTATAACAAGCTTGGAGATCAGTTCCGCATCAGAGACAACCGGAGACGGGACTGGTTTGATTTCCATAGCAACAAGGGTAGTTGCCATTGTTTGTTTGACCAGTGACATGAGATATGGATAGAGTTGTGCGCGAACATCTCTCTTGTAACTCAGTGCAGTGTCAGTAACTTGTGAGTGTAGTCCCTTATCGTCTTGTCCATTTCCTTGGATATCTCGATTGAGAAGCTTTGGATCTGTTCTCTTTCCTCCGAAAACTTCGTTCATCACATCTTGGAGTAAATTTAGTCACGTCCACAGTTGATTGAATTTCTTGTTGACCCGTTTAGTTTTCAGTACTTGCCTGGCGGCACTTGACAATTTTGGTCTTAGCGTGATGCCCAAGTGTTGGTCGGTTTCTGGTGATTTGGATGTGGATGCGGTGGTAGCATCTTTGGATGGTGGCGGTGATGAGTGAGATGATGAATCAGAAGATGATGAGTCATGAGATGGCTCCGGGTCTTTTGGTGGCTCAAGTCCGCTTCTGGGTTGTGATCGGGGATTATCTAGAATTTGCGTCAATTTCTTTTCGAATCCTTTCATCTTCATCCGCTTTAGCCTTGGCTTCTGCCTTTACCCTGGCCTCTTCTTCTGCTTTAGCTCGAGCTTCCTCTTCAACTTTTTCATTAGCAGCTTCCTCAATGTCTTTATCCGTGATCATCTCATCCTGTTCCTATTCGTCTTCTTCCTCAAAGGTAAACGGAACCTCATAAGATTGCTGCTGCTGCTCTGTGGATTCCTTAGCGGTGGCACAAGTTAAACTATCGGGTTGATTAACGCATCACGGGTGGTAAGGTAAGTGCACCACCACTGGAACCTCCAGGGCCTCTTGTTTTCTCACGATTGAATTCTGTAGCAGCATGCTGTAACCTTAGAAGCTTAATTGTCTTGTGGTAGTCTTTTTCTTCATCCTTTGGTTCTTCATCTGAACTCTCTTCTTCTTCCTCCTCTGTAACTGGAGTTTTACTGATAACGCTCAAATTGTGCATGTTTTTAGTAGTGTGTGTTATTTGGATATAATCATATGATTTTGTTACTTAATCGTACAAAAGTGTGTTTGCTAGTTCATTTGTAGCCAAGTATAGGAAAATGGAGAAAAAGACGGAAAAAGAAGTAAAACACGTAGATTTCTCCATATACGAAGAATTCCCGACAAAAGCAAGACTTGCGGAGTATATTCGAAAAGATAAAGTCATCAAGTTAGTGGTCCAAGACTCAGAATAAATTTCAAGAAGGAAAGCGAGAAAGAAATGAAGAAAAATAAAACAAAGACATATTGGAAGACTCGTTGTTCCCGACACACCTTCACCATTTTGGCCATAACTTTTGCATACGGACTCCGTTTGACCCCCCGTTTGCAGCCACAGAAATCTAAGAGAAAGATCTACAAGATTTAATTTTGACCTTTTCTGTCAAAAGGTCGCAACAACCGGATCTGTTGGAGCGCAACCGAAACGGTTACTCCAAGCTGACCCCTCCAAGTTATTTTTAATGCAATATTAAGTGTCATTAAGCCTCAAGTCTGATCATATGGTCCTAATAACTCCTAAACCTGCTACTTTATGACACTTTGTGCCCAAGAAACTTACTTGGTGGCTAAGTGTGGCTTCTACCTATAAATAAGACCATTTTTGGTTAGTTTTGTGTGTGTAGTTCTAGCCTCCACCCTTAAGGACGAATTTCCACCAACCTATCTCCCAAGACCACAAACCTCTGCCATTTCCAGAAGTATGCTTGGTTAGAAGTTGTAGTTGATTGGAGGCTTGAAGGAGTGCTATAATCCTTCACCCTTGCCTAATGTAATCTTACTTTGGGTAAACTCTTGTTACTTTTATGATGTTGAATTCTATGATTCATGTTTGGTTCTTTGGTTGTGTTGATTATGTGATTCTTGTGATGTGTTCTTGTCTTGTGAATGTTGTCTTTATACTTGTTTATTTCATATGAGAACTTGTGATAAAATGATGTTTGGATAATTGTAGTGTTTGTTTGGAATATGTTGATAACATCATAATTGGTTGAATTGGAACTTGTTCTTGTTTATTGTTTTGGTTGATCATTGTTGAGTTCAATGGACGAAAGTATTCTTAACAATGGTTAGTTTCAATTGATTAGTGACAAATGATTTTGGTCTTGTACTTTGTGACGATTGTGCAAGAGAATTAATAAACATAACAAGTAAAAGTTTAATTTGGATTAAGGCCGAAAGGAATCTTTTGAATATGTGTTCTCATTATCTTTCAAGTAAATGGAACTTCACAAATTAATAACATCAAAGTCTAAGGCGAAGGGATTCTTTGTTGTTGTTGGTATAAGGCTCATGACATGACCACTTGATTGAGGCTTATGCACATTTGATTTATAAAACACTAAACTATTATTATAGGTTCTATCTTTGATAATATATTTTCCAAACTAAACATCCTAATATCCTTGTGATCATTTGTCTAAACATGTATGTTCTTTGTGTGCTTTTTCTTAGTGGTTTGATCCATGACAATCATAACCATGACCTTGATACGTGCGTATTCTTATATTGCTTTTCTTGTTGGTTTGATATGTGACAATCATAACCATCAACTTGTTACTTGCTTAAACAAAGAAACGACACTTGTAGTGCAACCAAGTCTCTTGGGACGACCTTGATTTACCATATACTATACTACAACTTGACTAGGGTATACTTGCCCGAATGTGTTCCTAGTTAACCGGTAATTCATGTTTACAAATTTAAAACCACGGCGAAGAACATCAAGTTTTTGGCGCCGCTGCCGGGGACTTGTGTTTGTATTCTTGTGTTTGTTTGTTTGTTGAATGTTTACTTGAATTGATTGCTTGTTTGCTTGTTTGCTAGTTTGTTCGAATGATATATTGCTCATGATGTTTTGTTTAAAGAAATCTCTCATTTTCTCATAATTGCTCAAATGATCTTTGCATCAAAATCAAGTTTTTGATGTTGGGATTTCGTTTCATGTGTTCTAAAATGCTCATTTCAATAATTGCTTTCTAAAGTTGCTCGAAATCGTTTGCGAAAAAAACCACCAAAACCACCCAAACAACTCTAACCGAATCGGTTGGAATCCCAACCGAATCGGTTGGAGCTCTAGGTAAATATTTTTCAAGAAAAATCCACTCTAATCGATCGGTCACCACCCGTAACCGATCCGGCTGGAGTGTTCTGTCCAAAAATAAATAAATAAATAAATAAATAAATAAATATTTTGTGTGTCTCTTGTTTCGTAAGTTTTATGTTTTATATGTTATATGATCTCTTGCATGTCTCTATGTTATTTGTTTTTGTTATTTTTGTTTATATTAATTTTGAATAAGACTATCTTGTTTTAGATTATCTTGTTTGATTTGTGTTACGTTACTAATTATGTTTGCTTGCGTCTATGTGATTGTCATTTTTCTGTTATCGTGATTTTATTGTTTTAAGTGTCGTTTTATGTTCTTGATGGTATTCTAGTTAATGTATGTTTATGTGTTTTGTTTACTTGTGTCTATTTTATGTTTGTTACCTTTTGTGTCCTTGTTTCATCTTATCAATAAAAAGTTTTGAAATAAAACTTGTGAAAAAAAAAAAAAAAAATTCTCTAAAAATATTCTCCAACCGATCGGTCATCGGCCGTAACCGTTTCGGTTGGAAGGGTTGGTCAAATTTGGTTCATTCCAACCGATCGGTTACACCCCGTAACCGATTCGGCTGGACTAATCTTTTAAAAAAAATTCCGTTTTTATTTTTTGTTTTTGTGTGTTTGTGTTTAGATATAATAAGTTTAATGTCCTTTTTGTTTTTGCAAGAGTATCATTTCTTTTTATTTGGTTTTTGCATTTTAAGTTTTGTTAATTTTTAGTACATTGTAAATAAATAAGTACTTGTTTTAAAAATAAAATTATTTTGAACTTTGTGGGTATGTTCACTGGAAACCCTCACGAGACTATAACTCGTCCACTCGGGCCACCGAGGGGTTTAAAGGCTTGTTGCATACGCTAAATGCAACCGTGATGCCTACGAAAGTGAGTTTAGGATTTTACGCATTTTTGTAGTTTAGTTTATTTTTGCAGATTTAATAAGCTCTTGGAGGAAGGATTGATTGGATTGTTGGTGACGTTATACATGGGATTGGACATGTTGGAAGAGAAATCGATTGATCTCACACGCTTATGCTAGCTATGCTTAGCATCTTATCATATGGAGTTCGATCGTGATTTCTTTGGCCCGAGGAGTTTCGTTTCTCTTGGACTTATTATTTCATTTTCCCTATCTTACATGCTTTGAAGTTTATTTTGCAAATTGAGGGTAATGCTTAACTTAAGTGTGAGGGAAAAATATTATTTTGAAAAAATGAAACTAGCTTTTAAAATTCCAAAATTTTGGGCCAATATTTAATATTTTGTGAACTTGTTTGCCCTCATGATCTAGTTGTTTTCACGCGTATAGGTTAATATATTAGAATAACTTGATCAACCCATTGGTGAAATAGGTAAATTTTGAAAAACTTGAGATGTGTCCTGATTAATATTGCAATCCATTCTGGGATCGATGACATTTGCTAGCACATATTATAGCCCTTCCACTAAATTGTGAGGATTTGAGCCTATTTTATATTAGCATACATCTTTTATGCTTGGATCTTTCTGCTATGAGTGTGCCGGTGATTTTATTTATTCCGGAACTTGTACTTGTAAATCATTACCAGACCGCAGTAAGATCACATTCGTGTGATATAAGTGTATTCGTGTGATAAAGAGGCAACCTTAGGAATAAAACCAAATGGCCTTCCATTTTTCATATCATATTAGCTAGCCACACCGGTTAGTTAACCACCTACATGGACCCATTTGTTAGCGCTCATCTTTAGCGCTAGATACCCTTAGTTACAACCTTTAAGCCATTCTTTTCTCTTTGTTACATCCACTTAAAAAAAAAATTACACTTTAAACCTTAGCCTACCCTTTGTGAAAGTCTTAATGGTTGGTTGCTAGTTGCTTGGTTGTTGGATTGTTTTTTGATGATTATGAGTTAGCCGCACTTTGCCATTCGTGTGTGCCATTCCGACAAAGATGAAGATTGATCACCTTTATATTTTTGTATTTTTGTGGTGATGATTATACGAAGTGTGGGGGAGATGTGATGTATGAAAAAAAAAAGAAAAAAAAAATAACAAGTCATCAAAAAAAAATGAAAAAAAAAATATGTGATGACAATGATGAAGTATGTTTGAGATATCGATTAGCCAATGTGCTAAGGCGTGATATATATGTATTTGATGATTGATATGTGAAGAGAAGTTAGTAACTGTAATCATTTTCGGGTTTGCGGATTGTTCGGTAACTAGCAACATGGGTATTAGACTTGACTTTATCTTTATTTTTCATTTAACACCAATTTCATAAATATTCTCATGCCTTATCCATACCCTTTATTCACCCGAAGCCTATCGTTATAACCCGAATAAAAGCCCTTTTTAGATGTTTACACTTGGTGCTTACGCCACGTCGGTGGAGTTTTGTTTCTTGTACAAGCCTATGGTAATATTTAGATCATGACTGAGCAATATGAGTGTACTATTCCTTAATACTATCCATCTCTAAAATAAATTGAGTGTTGAGTGAATTATACTTAATTCCTTTTCGTGAGGTGCTTAGCCATGTTATCAAGCGAGAAAATCCATGGGGTATTGTCAAACATCTCGATTTTTCACATCTAAAAGCTTAAAACGATGAATCTTGTATTTCTACTTGGTAGATTTGCATCATATTTTTGTTAATCATCTTTCATGCACCATGTGTAGGGGAGTTTGCGCTCATTTTTCGCTTATTTTTACGTTTGTTATTAAAAAAAAATAGTAAAAAGATAAAAAAAAAACAAAAATATTTTGATTTTAAATTTTTCTTTTCGTTTTGTCATTTAGGTATGTAGTTTAATTTTTCATTTCTTAGATTTGCTTGAGGGCAAGCAAAGTTTAAGTGTGAGGGAATTTGATAACGCTCAAATTGTGCATGTTTTTAGTAGCGTTATCATTGCTTTTATGTGTGTTATTTGGATATAATCATATGATTTTGTTACTTAATCATACAAAAGTGTGTTTGCTAGTTCATTTGTAGCCAAGTACAGGAAAGTGGAGAAAAAGACGGAAAAAGAAGTAAAACACGTAGATTTCTCCATATACGAAGAATTCCCGACAAAAGCAAGACTTGCGGAGTATATTTGAAAAGATAAAGTCATCAAGTTAGTGGTCCAAAGACTCAAGAATAAAGTTCAAGAAGGAAAATGAGAAAGAAATGAAGAAGAAGCTAAAAGCGAAGACATATTGGAAGACTCGTTGTTCCCGACACACCTTCACCATTTTGGCCATAACGTTTGCATACGGACTCCGTTTGACCCCCCGTTTGTGGCCACAGAAAGCTAAGAGAAAGATCTACAAATTTTAATTTTGACATTTTCTTTCAAAAGGTCGCAACCAGATCGGTTGGAGCGCAACCGAATCGGTTACTCCAAGCTGACCTCTCCAAGTTATTTTTAATGCAATATTAAGTGTCATTAAGCCTCAAGTCCGATCATATGGTCCTAATAACTCCTAAACCTGCTACTTTATGACACTTTGTGCCCAAGAAACTTACTTGGTGGCTAAGGGTGGCTTCTACCTATAAATAAGACCATTTTTGGTTAGTTTTGTGTGTGTAATACTAGCCTCCACCCTTAAGGAAGAATTTCCACCAACCTATCTCTCCCAAAAGACCATAAACCTCTGCCATTTCCAGAAGTATGCTTGGTTAGAAGTTGTAGTTGATTAGAGGCTTGAAGGAGTGCTATAATCCTTCACCCTTGCCTAATGTAATCTTACTTTGGGTAAACTCTTGTTACTTTTATGATGTTGAATTCTATGATTCATGTTTGGTTCTTTGGTTGTGTTGATTATGTGATTCTTGTGATGTGTTCTTGTCTTGTGAATGTTGTCTTTATACTTGTTTATTTCATATGAGAACTTGTGATAAAATGATGTTGGATAATTGTAGTGTTTGTTTGGAATATGTTGATAACATCATATTTGGTTGAATTGGAACTTGTTCTTGTTTATTGTTTTGGTTGATCATTGTTGAGTTCAATGGATGAAAGTATTCTTAACAATGGTTAGTTTCAATTCATTAGTGACAAATGATTTTGGTCTTGTACTTTGTGACGATTGTGCAAAAGAATTAATAAACATAACAAGTAAAGGTTTAATTTGGATTAAGGCCGAAAGGAATCTTTTGAATATGTGTTCTCATTATCTTTCAAGTAAATGGAACTTCACAAATTAATAACATCAAAGTCTAAGGCCGAAAGGGATTCTTTGTTGTTGTTGGTATAAGGCTCATGACATGACCACTTGATTGAGGCTTATGCACATTTGATTTATAAAACACTAAACTATTATTATAGGTTCTATCTTTGATAATATGTTTTCCAAACTAAACATCCTAATATCCTTGTGATCATTTGTCTAAACATGTATGTTCTTTGTGTGCTTTTTCTTAGTGGTTTGATCCGTGACAATCATAACCATGACCTTGATACGTGCTTGTTCTTATATTGCTTTTCTTGTTGGTTTGATATGTGACAATCATAACCATCAACTTGTTACTTGCTTAAACAAAGAAACGACACTTGTAGTGCAACCAAGTCTCTTGGGACGACCTTGATTTACCATATACTATACTATAACTTGACTAGGGTATACTTGCCCGAATGTGTTCCTAGTTAACCAGTAATTCATGTTTACAAATTTAAAACCACGACGAAGCACATCATTTACCCTTGTCAGTTTTGGGACTAGGTGGTTTTTCTATTGTTTTTGTATCATCCATAACAGACTCTGAGTAGTGAACCTCCTCATCCGTCTCAGTATCATCGGAGTCTTCGTCCTCTAATTTAGGTGCCGGTTGAGGATTAGGAATGGCACCCTTAGATGGAACTTTCCTTTTGAGGGGAGGATTTCTCTTTGGATACTTGCGGGCACTCCCAGTGCTTGCTATACTTCCTCCACTACCTGATCTCCTGGTCTTCTTTACTAGTATGGCTGAAGACTTTTCATCCATAAAGCCGACTTTTCCTAAGGTCACTGCTTCTTGATATCGTGAATACGATTGAAGGATTTTAATATCATCAGTGAGTAGAAGCGTAGTCAATACTACACCTTGTTTTTTTGTTGATGAGTCTTTGAATCTGAAAACATTTAATGTAGGCTAAAACAACGCAGAATGATGGTTGGGGTCATCAAGTCTCAGGGGAATGTACTGATTATTCCCGAGTATCCTCTGGATCAACAACTTTGTGTATCTGATGAAAGGGACCTTTGTGCCAAGCTTCTTAAGGTAAGACATCATGTCTTCCCAAATCAGACTTGCGTAGTCAATGTGCATTTTGTTGACCATGCCCCAGAAGATTTGTAGTTCCATTAGCTTAGGATGAAAGGGACCTTTGTGCCAAGCTTCTTAAGGTAAGACATAATGTCTTCCCAAATCAGACTTGCGTAGTCAATGTGCATTTTGTTGACCATGCCCCAGAAGATTTGTAGTTCCATTAGCTTAGGATGCTCATGACCGCTGTCTCTACCGGAAACAGACTTTGCGATCATGATGTATAAAGTTCTCCATGGCTGAGGGATGTTCTTTAAATCGATTGAAGAGTGTTTGGTAATGATTCCCGCAGCTTCATCATAGCCAATATTGACCATGAATCAGAGTGTAGCCTCTTCAAATGGAGTAGGAACATACTCAACAGGCTGGATAGCAGGGAGCGTAAGAATTGCTTTCAAATCGTAAGTCGTGATGACGGTGACTTGTTTATTGTTGAGAGTCACCGTGGCCGACATCTTGACCATCAACTTTCTTCATTGTGTGCGGAACCGATGAATATAGATCTTTGGTACCGTTCTGCAGTTGGTGAGCATCTTGTTGTAGGGATGAGTCTTAAGAATATCCACGGCTATTCGGCATGAAGACTCAGAGCATGTGAAGTTCTCAAAGTCAACCTTATGGTTGTTCTTTCCAAGCGTCATGCTATAACCAGTAGGGAAAATGTCTTCCATTGTGAGCTCGTTTGGTGCGTTAACGTTTTCCATTGTGATGTCCATATTGTGATCTGAAATATATTGAGCCAAAAGAACCAACATATTGAAAGACATTACGTTAGTCAAAAGTTGATTTTATTGTCCAATTATTGAATATGTTATGTTAATGAATGTTACGAGTCCAATGTCACTTGTTTGTCCAATAGTCCAAAGTTGATGTGATAAGTTACATTAGTATCAATTTTGAATTTTAAAGTTCAAATTTTAACTCATTCACACAACATTTTAACATTTATAGCTTATTAGTGACATTTTGGTCTTGTGACGTTATGAGTAATTTATTTACAAGTTTGTCGCCAGCGTATTTCATTGGTAAAGTTAAAGTTTTGGCAAGCGTAGAATGCAAACTTATGCGTAAACAATGTGTAACCATACGCGTAGACCTAAGCATGTGTAGGAGTCCTCTACGTGGAAAAATCTTGGCATAAGGCTTACCGTAGCGTATGTTGGGAGCTTATGTGTAAGGTTTACTCGTGAAGTGAACCTTATCGCGTAAGACTCCAAGTTTATGCATATCCTTCACAGGATACACGTAGTCCCTTTGTAGACCCTTACGCGTAAGAGTTACGCGTAAGATTTCTCTTACGCGTAACCATCTACGCGTAAGGTAATCCTTAAGCGTAGAATCTAATTTTACCCTTGATTCTGATTTTGCACGCGTATAACCTGAAATAAATCATTCACAAAATTTCAATTAACACTTTATTCAACCTCTATCAAAATCACATGTTATCACAAGGTCAATCTAGTTATGCGTAGACATCAAGTTATGCGTAACCTAAAACTCTAGAGTCAAATCTTACGAATAAGAAATCTAGCCATGGGAATTGAACCAAATAATTTCTGGTAAGTCTTAGAAGCCATATGAGTTGCTTACAACAAGTATTAACATCAAACTTCTCAAGAATCAGAAGTACCTAATTTAACGAATACTTAAACCCTAAATTCAAATTTCACAATTATGATGTTTCTGGGTGAGATTCAGAGGTGTTATTGGTTAATTAAACACATGTTAAGCATATATCAAGTCTCTAATTTTCCTTAATCACTCACAATTGAAAACACCTAATTTCACGCATAAACCCTAAATCTAGAAAAATGATTTAAAAACGTTTCTAGGTTAAATTACTTGATGAGAATGGTTTTAAAACATGATATAAACTTTGAAAACATAACCCATTTCATCAAACATTAACCTCAAGTGATTATGAGTTCATACACATATGCGTAAGAACTGAAATCACACTTATAGGAAAATCAAACCGTTGGATTTGCACGTAATTAAAAACTATGTTTGAAATTGCTTAATGAAACTTTTATCACTTACAGATTTGAGGTTTAAAACACGGATTTGAAGTTGAATCTTAGGCGTGGGATGAAGGTGGTTGGAGAATTTAATGTTTGAAATAAATGTTAAGTGTATTAGGTGGAAGGATTTTGTAAAATTTAAGTTTAGACTTTTGACAAGTATGGTCCCTCCACCTCAACCATTTTCATCCATAGCCCATAACTTCCATTTTGGTTAAGCAATAAGTAAAAGTTTGGAAAGAAAGTTGACGACACTCCCCCTCGACTTTTAAAATAAAGATATTTTACAACTTTGGGTCCGAGGAGTGTCAAGAAACAAGAAACGTATCCACCATTATCAAAGATACAACCAAAACTGGGTAACATGCAAGTACAAGGTTTTATGAAACAGAAAATATTTACATTATCCCCCTCAACACTTGATCGATAAAATGATGAATTGTTTGAAAGAGGAAAGTGTTGATGGAAGATTTGTACTTGCGATGTTGAAAGAAATTTAGATAAAAGAATATTTTTGAATTTTATGAAGTTTTATATTTTTCTATTTTGTTTTGGATAAAATATTTACAAAAGAGGTTTTGGTATTTGACTGGTTTTAAGAATGTGTCAAAAGTTCATCCAGTTCCTCTGTAGTCAAACACCTCATGCCAATCTGGTGGACCAACTCAGTAAACCTAGCAGGAGCTAAGGCTTTGGGTGAGAAGTCCGCCATTGATATTCAGTACCCACAAAATATAATTCAACAATACCCTTTTCCACGTGCTCCTTTATGAAATGGTATCAAGATCGATGTGCTTGGACTTCAATGTTGGGCGGAGTTGCGCGAAGTGCAATAACGCCGATTGTCGCAGTACATGGGATTACGTCAAATACGTAACCATAGTCTTTGAGTTGTGTTCTCATCCAAATGACTTGAGCACAACAATAGCGTAGACATGGCTACATATTACGC